>JAJPUD010002516.1:239642-262022 GCA_023553655.1 Myrmecobius fasciatus
AGCAAAACTGATCAACCCAATGACCCTGAATGATAGTGTATATAACATTACACATCTATAGCCCGCCCCCCCCTATTTTGTATCAAGATGAAGAAACCTTGTTTTGCCATCTATTCCCTGGAACCAAGATTGGTGACTGTGGGGTGGGGTGATAAGAATCTGACCACCTTTTGCCATGGTTTGTAATTACATCATTCTAGTCCTTCCATAAATTGTTTTTTTCTTTCTTCTTTCTTTGCTCTGCACCCGTTTATACGTCTTGTTTCTTTGAATTTCATGTGCATCATTTCTAATAGCACAACAGTATTCCATGAGAGTCACGTATCAGTTTATCTAGTCCTTCCATAGTCCATGAGGATCCAACTTATTTCCAGGTGCTTTTGTTTTTGCTAATAATAAAAACACAGCTACAGATCTTTTGGCATGGATGGGCCCTTTATTTCTGTCTTTGACTTCCTTAGAGCCTATGGTGGCTGGTACAGACTTTGGGTCAAAGGGAATGAATAATTCAGCGACTTTTTTCTATATCATTCTAAGCCTGCTGGACCACCAGGAATCCCTCTATGAGATGCTGTCTGCATCATACCTTGTCGGGGATTTCTTTAAGTTTCTAGGAGCACAAAGTCATACATTTAAAATTGGAAAGAATCTTTGAGGGTATTGAATCCAACTCTCTCATTTTACAGATGAGAAATCAGAAGCCCAGACAGGTGAAGGGACTTCTTTATGGGAAGATGGATTTTAATAGGGGGAAGTAGGAAAAATAAGGGCTAATTTAAAGTAAGCAAATGTGTAGAGGATGGTGGAGAAGTTTGCTGTGGAAGGACTGGGCCACCTGGAAGGCAGTGGACTCTGTGGGGCACTGCCAAGGGGCCTACCAAAATGCCAAAGTCAGACTTACCTACTTTATATTTTGCTTCAGACTGGCCCTACTCTCTCAGGCTATCTGTCACCTGCTGATCTTGACAAGGAGAGACTATCCCATTGAATTAACCTATCATTGAGCCTTTATACAAGCTTCCCAGGAAGCTCATTTTATGCCTGACCTCAATCTTTAGCAAGGGACTTCAGTTAAATCTTCTCAAACTGGCAGGGTAATTTCTCTTCCTCTAAAAATAATAATAACACCTTCCTTTTATAGAGTATCTTTCATCTCTGGACCTCAAAGCATTTTGTAAATATTAATTGGCATGAACTCCCCCGGGGGATAGCTGTTATAGGACCCATTTCACTGATGGATAAACTTATGTCACAGAGAAGTTAGGTAACTGGTCGAATGACTATATTCTATCTGCAGCAGCTGGTAGGAGGAAGGAAAATCTAAGGCCAGAATACACCAGCCCATTTCAAAGGTAAATGGATAATTACCTCCTGTGTGTATAGATTGCTATCTGGGAAGAACTCCAAAGTATTTTTACAGGATATGTTTAATTCATCTTTTGGATATCCAATGAGTGAATTAGAGTTCAGAGATGATTCCATTTTATAGGTGGGAAAACTAATGCTTGATTATTTTGACTCATCCACTGTCTCATACAAAGTGAGAAACAAATAGCACCTTCTCACCCCTGGTCTAAGGGCTTTGACCTCTTTCTAGGGGAACTACTGAGTTTAGCAGTTGTAGAAAATACTCTAGGAATGTTCTTAATCTGGGGTCCATAGAATCTGTGTATTTAGATGAGGGGAAAAACCCAAAACTTTTATTATAAATATAGATATAGCATGAACTTTAATTATAAATTGAAATAATATTGAAATAAAATTATAAAATTATAATTTTAGAATTAACAATTAGAATTTAGAATAAAGTGAGAAGGGGTCCATAAACTTCACCAGATTGCCAGAGGCAAGCAAGATCCCCCACAAGACAAAGAAGCCCGGCTTTAGTGTAAGGTGGAGCTTGAAACACCATACATGGGGCCAGAGGCCAATGGAGCTTTTTGTGGGGGTAATTGGTAAAGTGAGATATAAAGGGAATGGAAGAGATAAATGTAGAAAAAACCTTTACAGTAGCAGTTTGAAATAACAGAGAGCTGGAAACAAGGCATGTGTCCGGTGACTAGGGAATGCCTGAGCAAACTGTGGTATGGGAAAGAATGGACTGCTGCCTCATTGTAAGGGAAGACAAATACAAAGATCTCTGGGTAAATACAAATCTGAAGTCTGCAGCATGAATAATGAAACATATTTCCCTCCTCTCACAAGAGACAGATTGGAGGATTTTGAGTACAGAATGTCGCACACATTGAATCAGTCACTTTCCTGGTAAGCTTTGCAAAATATTTTTGTTATGATATTTTTTTATGTTATTTATGTTATTTTTGTTTATGCAAAGGTGAGGAGGATATCATGAAATGACTAGTATAAAAACCAGAAGGCATCCAAAAAGCTTTAAGACAAGCATAAAAAAAGTAGATGCGGTGGATCAGGTGGATGCTACTTTTCATAGATAGTCTTTCACTTTTAACATTAAATGGCAAGCTCATTGAGGGCAGACTCTGTCTATATGTCCAGAATTTGGCACAGAGCCATATAGTAGGTGCTTAAAAAATGCATGTTGATTGCTGGAGGGAATTCCTGATATAGCACATGTCTTATTTTATTATACTTCCACCTAGGTAGAAATGAACAATCTAGATAGTCATTGATTATTGTGCTAATAGACACCTAATCAAAGAACTGATTAGAATAATTAAAAACATTTAATTTGAAGAGAAATGGAGATGTAAAGCAAGAGATGCATGCTTTCTCATTTCTCTTGCCTCTAATGTAGTTGGGAAAGGAAATGTCTGTCCCCTCTCCATGTTTCTGCCTTTAAGTAGGAGGAAATTGGAGAAAGTCTCTCAAGCCTGGGACGTTCCCACTCAGAACCCAGTTGCTTGGATTATAAGGCAGGAGGCTTGGGATATCCTTCCTTGCCTCCTTGCTATGGCAATCATCCTGGCACCAGAGGGTCAAGATTCAAAATCTTGGTCCTCCTACAACCAGCCGAGCTATCTGAGCCTGTAGTTCTTAATTGGATAGGCTTATGATTGCTGCATAGAACAGTGGAACACATGGACTGGTTGTTATTCAACCTCTGTTGCACAGAGTCCAGCTATCAGCCTCCAAACTGGACAGAAATTGTAGGTAATCTAAAGACCTCCTGGGAGAAATCAGTGTTAAGTTGAAAAGAATGAGTTGTTAATGTGGAATATCAAGTATCACCAGGATTCTCCTGATCTACTTGTACCTCTACATTCAGACCTACAATCAGAGGATCTCACTTGCCTCCTTTAGCCTTCCCTTGTATCCCTAGTACTTAGCACAGTATCTGCCACATTTTAGGTGTTTAATAAACACTTACCAATTGACTGATCTCAGATGGGTTTGTGGGAGGCAGGGGAAAAAAGGTTTTTTCATTCTATCATTTATTCGTTGATATTTTTTGTTCATTCACCATGTCTACTTGGAAAATAGATTTTAAAATAGCATTTTCTCTCAATAATATTTTATTTTTCCTAATGCACATAAAGATAGTTTACAACATTCATTTCTGCAAGATTTTGAGTTCCAAATTTTTGTTCCTTGCTCCTTTACTTCCTCCCTCCCCAAGACAACAAGCAATCTGAATTAGGTTAAACATGTACAATCTTTTTAAATGTATTTCCATGTATCATGTTGTACAAGAAAAATCAGATCCGAAGGGAAAAAAAAAACATGGAAAAGAAAAAAGCAAGCAAGCAAACCAACGAAAAGTGAAAATACTATTCTTCGATCCACATTCGATCTCCATGGTTCTCTCTCTGGATGTGGATGGCATTTTTCACCCCAAGTCTATTGGAATTGTCTTGAATCACGACATTGTTGAAGAGCCAGGTCCATCACAGTTGATCATCACATAATCTTGCTGTTACTATGTACAATGTTCTCTTGGTTCTGGTCATTTCACTGAGCATTAGTTCATGTAAATCTTTCCAGACTTTCCTGAAATCAGCCTGCTCATAATTTCTTATAGAAATATATTCCCTATTCTGGAGAGCAATTTGGAGCTATGCTCAAAAAGTTACCAAACTGTGCATACCCTTTGACCCAGCAGTGTTTCTACTAGACCTATATCCCAAAGAGATCTTAAAGGAAGGAAAGGGACTCACATGTGCAAGAATGTTTGTGGCAGCCCTTTTTGTAGTGGCTAGAAACTGGAAACTGAAGGGATGCCCATCAATTGGAGAATGGCTGAATAAATTATGGTATATGAATGTTATGGAATATTATTGCTCTGTAAGAAATGACCAGCAGGACGATTTCAGAGAGGCCTGGAGAGACTTGCATGAGCTGATGCTGAATGAAATGAGCAGAACCAAGAGATCATTATACATGGCAACAACATTGCTATATGATGATCAATTCTGATGGACATTGCTCTCTGCAACAAAGAATTGTCTCAAACCAGTTCCAATTGGTCACTGAAGAAAACCATATACACCCAGAGAGAGGAATATGAAATGTGGACCACAACATAATATTTTCATGCTCTCTATTGATGTTTGCTTGCATTGGGTTTCCTTTCTCAGATTTTCTTTTCTTGTAGATATGATTTTTATTGCACAGCAAGATGAGTGTGGAAATATGTATACATGTATTTGACTTGTCAAGTATTTTAACATAATTAACATGTAGTGGATATCCTGCCATCTAGGGGAGGGGAAGGGACTAGGGGGGAAAATTTGTAACAGAAAGCTTTGTAAGGGTCAATGTTGAAGAACTACCCATACATATGTTTTGCAAATAAAAAGCTTTAATAAAAAATTTAAAAAGAAATATATTCCCTATATATGGAAATATATAAATAATATTCCATTACATAAAATAGCAAATTTAAATATCAGAAAATTGAGGTTGTTCTTTTTTTTTTTTTAGCATTTATATAGATAGTACTGTATGGTTCACAAAGTGCTTCAATAATATTATCTCATTCAGTTCTCTTAGTAATCTTGAGAGTTATCATCCCCATTATATATGAGGAATTGAGGTGAACAGTGATCAGTCAAGTGACTGGCCCAGGGTCACACAGTAAGAATTTTAGACCAACTTTAAACTCAGATCTTTCTCATTGCTGTATCTGTATTTTCTTTTCGTTATGCAGAGAAGGAAGAGGAGGAGGAAAAGGAAGAGAAAGAAGAGGAGGAAGAGAAGGAAGAGGAGGAGTTGCCATATAGCTCTATGAATAATACAACCCTGGGGTCTCTGCTTGCCTTGATGCACTGAGGAGCAATGACTGGCCTTCAGGATTTTGAGTCCTAGCCCTGAGGTAGCTGAAATGAGAACTCATCTATCTACCAATCATGCTGCATCTAGCTATGAACTTGACTGAACCAATTCTATGTAGAAACTCTGTTAATGATGAAACATCCTCCCCAGAGACAGAGGTGGGACAAGGGAGCTTTTATTCCTCAAATTGTTGGAGGAGTGGGAATTTCAGGTCTTGCTGTATCATTGTAAAAGGTGATTAATATTGAATGGTTAAATAGAACTAGGTTGTTACCCACTAGGATCTAACTCTGGGGGTTTGGGGTGAGGGGTGGTGACTTGAGCTGATAGCATTAGATAGGAGACAATGTCAGCCTCTCAGGGTCCTCAGAATGCCCGGCTTTGGGAGAGGGAGCCAAAGCATCCTTGCTACCCATGGAATGGGCTTTGGAGCCAGTCCCTAAATCATTCTGTCTTTGGCTTATATTGCCAGCATCAGTGTTCTTTCCAGGAAATCTCTGAATATAGTTCTGATAAAGCTAGTCTTTCACAGATGTAGGTAAAAGGTCCCTTAGATCCCATGAAAGATTTCAAGGTAACAAATGGGGATCAGAATAATCTTTATTCCATTTCATAGAAAATTCAGAAAATATATAGAGGACTTATTATGCCCTATAAATAATCAATAAAATTATCTTCCACTTTTGATAATCCCAATGTTCCCCAGAGTCCTAAAGGCTTTCAAATTCATGACACCATCTTGTGAATTAGCCACTAAAACAACAACAACAACAACAACAACAACAACAAAACTGTTAAGAGCTCATCCAGTACTGTTGGCTGGTGAGTACTTGTGACACCCCTATTGATGGGTGTATCACATATGATACATTCACTAACTAGATTCAGGGAGTTTTCTGGGAGTTTGGGGGCAATCGATTCTAATGGTGATCTTTAGTTATGGATTGAAGTATATTTCATTAACCTCCCAACTGTTGTCCTAAAACAACAAGAGGGTTCCCACTGTGGGTCTGATGTGGTGGCTGCTGATCATGCAGTCCTACGTGTGTATGATGCTATCTCCCATAAACACCCATGAGAGATAATGTCTGATTTTGACTTTTCCAGGGATCCGGAGGTGATTGAGTAAGAGGCAGTCCCTGAAAAGACAGTTACAAAGGAGCAATTTCAGGGTGAATGGGCTGCTTCAACTCTTGAATTGGCTGCTACTTAGCCTGAGATTACAAATAGGTCTGAAGGAAGATAAGTGCCATCTGTGTCCATTCAAGAATTCCCTACTGAAGACTGGAATCCTCCATCTGCTACTAAAGATTGGTCTGCAGCTTCTACTGCCAATGCATAGGAGGGAACTACCACTGAGTAGATTTAAATTTCACTCCAGATGCTCTAATTTGTGCTGAAATATAATGAAGGAAACAAAATGTCCATTTCCTAACATCTGCTCACCCCAAATAAATAGGGCATATGACCAGAGTTCTTGGTTGATTCCTTGGTCACGTCATGGTGCAACTGTGGCCAAAAGGATTGGTGACTGAACCAGGAAACCACTCTGGGGGCCATTAAGGAGTGAGGAGAGATGACTTCTGGGCTCTCTATTCAAGGTAGCCCCAGTCAAAGAAATAAGAAAGCCTGAGATGTGTTCAGGGGATGTTTATTGCAATAAGGTAAGAGTGTAGATTCAGTGTTAGGAAGCATTATGGGATATGACTGGGAAGATTGATGCTGTCGGATTATGGAGGGCTTTAAATGCCATCAGTGCAGGCTGGTTGGAGTAGCCCCTTCATCCAGAGGAGGAGAAGGTGGGCAGGGACATGCACACAGAGACAGCTCAAGTGACAGATGAGGGCAACCAACCAGAGCATCTCCTGACCCCAGAGCAATTCTACCAGATTTCCAAATGGCTTGTCTTTCTGCTTATTCTAGCCTGGTGCATTCGTGGGGAGAATTAACTCACACTTTATGCCTTGGTATAAAACCCCAATGCTTCCAACATCTCCAGGCCATCAGAGGTCAGACTATTGGTGTGGATATATGACATATTGATTTTTATCCCGGTATGGGAATATGCTGTGGTTTGGATCTAATGCAACACCCCCATCATTAGTTTAAGGTATATATGCCCTGGTTTTTTTTATATCCTCCAAGCCAGTAAAGACTATACTTAGCAGATAATAAGGAGCCATGAAAGGCTGTTGAGCAGAGGAGTGATATGATCAATCTCAGTACAAGAAAGATTATTCTAGAAGTTGTAGGAAAAATGGACTTTGAAAATGGGGAGGGAATAGAATTAAAAGGAATGGGAGAATTTGGGGTATATAAATAGGTATTTCTACATCCTTTGAGAAATTACATAATCCTTGAGTTAAGTATCCCACCCATACTTTGACCTTGAGTTTTATATATAAATAATATTATTGTTAATATTATCAAGAAATATTAAATATTATTATCAGTATTATTAAATAAACAATATTAATAATATTAATAATCAATATTAAATATATTAATTTATTGGGAAATCCTTTTCTTTTTAATAATTTTTTTGTTTTGTTTTTGTTTTGTCATGGATAAAAAAAAGGCAAGCATAAACTGGGTTCTGTTCATTGTTTCTAGGCATTCTAGGGCAATGAGGGTAGAAGGGCACTTTCTGAAGGCATGAGCCAAGGCTGGAGTCAATGTTGACAAAGACCCCAAGTAAACAAGCTCCTTATGATCCTGGCTAGCTTCTCTGTGAGCCAGCATGAAATCTTGGCTGCTCCTGACTTGCCATTCATTCATTAGATGGCCACAGCCTGTGATGTAGAATTAATGACTTCCAAATTCAGGTGAAATACGAATTGATAGAAATCTAAATTTCTGAGGTTCTGACGAATATAACCTCTTGGTGCTTGTGGTGTGATTTGTGGGGACCCCCAACAAGGGCAATGCAGAATACAGAAGATGTCTGGCTCATCCATCTTACACCAAAAAGTTGTGCAGAACCTTTGGGATCAGAGATCTAGTGTTGGGAAGGGACCTCCAGAGTCCTTCTATTCCAGTACCCTCATTTTACAGACTTGCTCCAAATTGCTCAGCTTTTAAAGTCAGAGATGGGATTTGAACCTTCATCTCTGATTGTGGAGCCAGCATTCCTTCCACTGTATCTCACTTGGCACTCCTCTGTTGGAAAGGTGGTCAATCACAGGTACTGAACGCTGCCCATGGTCTCAGGCTTTCCCGCTGTGTCAGTTGGTTTTGATTAAAGTCCTTTTCTTTGTAAGAAGGGAGAATCCTGTGGTGGGCAGGGTGTCAGGAAAGAGACAAAATGCCCTGATAAAAGTTTCCAACAGAAAAGGAGAGAAGGAGAAAGAGGATTGTACTGGACTGTCCAAACCGATTGTTCTCTTTCTTGTGTGTGTTCTGTGGCCAACTTGAATGTTCTTTCTTAGCTTTGCATTATTATTATTCCTGCCTAGCCCTTGGATCTGGTTACCCTATGGCCTCTGGCTGACCTGCCCTGGCATTCTGTTTACCATCTCAGATGTTGATTTGGAATATTTCCCCTTCCCCTGGGGAAGATTTCTCTCCTTTGGGTCCGATTAATTGCCCCCAATCACTAGCATGCATCTGCCCCATGCTCCCTGGAGGGCAGAGATCTATTCAGGTCTCAAAATTAGGAGACTCAATTTTTAACCAATATATCCAAATGAGAATCACCGTGCCATCCCAATGGTTTTCCTTTTAAGAATTCAGAGGAGTGGATCTGGTATGTTAAAACATCAAATGGCTTCCCATGGAGCCATTCTGTTAACCCTTAGTAGATCCTATTGGCTGCCCCACATAAGCAGTGGTTCTCATGGGCCCCAGTTTCTTTAGCTATAAAATCCCAGTGACTATGAGAACAGTAAAAGTTATGAAATGAGGATTAATTAAAGGAAACAGGCATAGTAAACCTATAAGAGAAAGGACAGAGAAGAGGGACACTGGTAAGTGTTTTTAAATATCTGATTATATAAAAATTAATAATAACATCCAGCAATTGCTGAGCATAAAATGCTTCATATTTGTTATCTGGATTAGAAGGATGCTGAGATTTCATGATCCTTTGCTTCTGTTATGTTGTGAGTCCCTTCGAGAAATCTGGCTTGGCTCAATATGATTCACTTCTAGTTGCCCAAGGAAGCTCTAAACTACCTCAATGGGGCTGCCATTGTCTCAGAACGTGTTAGGAACTGTTTCAACATATTCTTCCAAACATCCTCAATGGTGGCAGGCCAGATCAGGTGATTAGAATGTGTCATCTCCCTAGGGAAATACTGGTTTTTTTTATCTTAAAGTATGGGGCCTGGCTCCATAGTAAGATCCATAAACAGTTGAAGACATTTTCTAGAGAAGAGTTCCATTGATTTTTCAAGAAATGGTGAAGGGAAAAGCTATAGCCTTCCAAGGGGATGAGACCCATTAAAACAGGAGTTCTTATGGGGGTCCATGGAAAGAGTTCAGAGAATCCAGGAACCTGGATGGGGAAAACAAGGATATCTTTATTTTTGCTGATCTGTTTTCCTTGATAATTCTATGTATTTTATGTATTTCTCTGAGAGTTGCTCCATTATTGTAATTTTTTTTTTTGCTGAGGCAATAGGGGTTAAATGAGTTGCCCAGGGTCACACAGCTAGGAAGTGTTAAGTGTTTGAGACCAGATTTGAACTTAGGTCCTCCTGAATTCAGGGCTTGTGTTCTATCAACTGCACTACCTAGCTGCCCCCATTATTGTAATATTTTAATGGATGTGAAATCACAGAGGGGGGGATTTCCTTCCCAGATATAGATGGAAACCTGCTCATGTCTGCCCTGTGGTAGAAATCTGGCATCCTGAAGTTTGACATGGAGAGTCTATCCCACATGGGGGAATTCTTTGTATTCTCCTGACAAAACATAAACTCCTTAAAGACAGGAGCTATTTCAGTTTTGTCTTTTCATCCCCAGGATGGGTCCTTGCACGTAGCAGGACTTAACTGTCCTAATTAATTAATGGTCCTTAATTAGTCAGTGATTGCTTATTGCCATGCTACTGACCTATTTTATTTTTTGATTCTATTCTTCCATGTTATCCTTTACATCTTTGCATTTCCTTGTTGGTAATATATTACAATCTGTTTATATCTATCACATGCTTCTTAAATAGAGACTCATCAAGAGTTGTCAAAATTTAATTAGTCTGCAGCAAAATTGGCAATGAGCCCCTCCACCCTTCATTAACCGAGTCCTTGGACAATGGGCAGACAGTTTGTCACCAGACCTGTGGTTGAATGTGAACCCTTTCTAGATGATAGGATATATCAGAATTTATGCTGTAAGTTAGTGAGCATTTATTAAGTTCTTCCTATATGTCAATATGGGATGGGTCAGACAGAGTTTCTAACAGGAGATTCATCTTGCTGAGAAAGTCTTAGGGAACCCAGTGGGGATCTCCTTTCCAAGATGAGCCACTTTAAGATTACTTTAATAGGGGAAATTGAGATTTCTTAAGGGAATAAAGGATAGGTACTGGACCTGTGATTTTATTAAAATAGGGATCTTCTGAGTGAGGAAAATCCCTTTTACCGAGGCTCGTTGGGCTTTTCCACAATTTAATGTCGGAAAGAGTTATCTGGAGTTTTGAGAGTGTACCTTACCTAGGGTCACAACACCAAAGTGTCTTAGAGGGAGGACCCAAACACTTATCTTTCTGGCTTCAAATCCATTTCTCTATCCAAAAGTCCAGGCTGCTGATTAGATAGTGTGAGAAATACTGGGAAAAGCTGAGCTTCCACATAGTGTTGCAAGCTTCTAGGTAGTGTAGGATAGTGGGTACCACTGACCAAGAGGTTTTTAGGACGTGAGAAGTGAAGGAAGGTTAAGATTCCACAGAGCAATTAAGTGACCAATAGAAGCCTTGAGCAAACAAGGAATTGGGGAGCTAGGAAGGTAGATTCAGTCAAACAGAAAGAGTCTTGCAGTTTTGAGAAAAGGACAAACTTAAGATAATAGCCTCTCCAGCCTAAACTAGTTGGGGTGGTCAATGACTTGACTTGCCCAAATCACTATTGGGCCTGCTAATTGAATATTAAACAACACACCCTGTAGGAAGAGTTTTCCACCATTTTTGAACATGAGATGTGTGACGAGGGAGGAGGAACATGTTAATATATATTTAAGGGGAAACATGGTGGGCGTATCAGAAAGATTGTAATCCAAAAGAGAATGGACCAATCCATTCTCTGAAGGGAGGGGCTGCGCCAAACTAACAAGTATAAAGCTTTTCCAGCTTCTGTGCTCAGTGCTCCCTCTTCCCAAAGAGGAGCAGAGCCTGCCTTTGGCCAGAAGCGTTAAGATGATTCCTTAAGATTCTTCTTTATTAATTTTAATATTAGATATATGTTTTCCTCAATATCTGATTTTTCAGTGTCAAATACACAGTATACAAATACACTCAGTGTCAAGAGTGTATTTCTAACAACAATCACATATTATGATATATATGTGTATATATCATATATGTTATATATATATACATATATGTGTATATATAGATATTGATATAGATATATATGATCAGATATTATATATAACAACAAGAAGAAAAAGAAGCAGCTGGGTCAGAGTCGCTTCACTTACCTAATTTCCTATAGGGCAGTATTTAAAGGCCAGCATTGGATGTACAAATCCAGTTCTGGCCAGATCCCGGTTCAGGTTCAGATTTTCCCAGCAGCAACACCTCCTGGAGGCTTTTCCTGGCATTGATCCAAGTGTCATTGATATTAAGTACATTGGAGGAAGAAACCTAAATCAGGGCCCAAGAAAGCAAAGAGGAACTGACTTTTAAGTTCAGGGTTTTTAAAACCTCAGCAGAATAGAATTCCAGTGGATTCCAAGTCAGTGTGAAATGAGGATGGGCCTTTGGATCCGTCTTCTCTTTTTTTAAGTGAAAGAGTTTTCGGAGCAATGTTCCTGGGATTTACTATGTGCAGAGAGAGAATGATTCATGTCCAGTCACTTATGGGGCACACAGACTTTTGGATTGCATCAAGAGAACAAGGCTAAAATTGAGCTTGTCTTTCTCACTGGGAAAAGTAGTTTAGGGATTCACCTAAATCAACTCCTATATTTTATTGAGAGGGAAACTGAGGACTCAAGAGAATCATGGGAAGATTCTCTTGAATTTTTCATTGGTTAATAAATAGATTGCTCTGGAAAGTCCAACTTCCCTCATATTACTTATGAGGAAACTGAGGCACAGAGAGTGCCTTATCCAAGAATATTTTAAAAAGTCAGAATTTGAACCCAAGGCTCTTCAATAGTAAAAGAAAAAGTCTTTGCTTTCCATTGGCGTTGAATGAAATAAATAAGTGCAAAGAGCAGCTATAGGTTAAGTCTTATGAGTAAGAAGACTTGTTGTTTGTCCTTAGTTCTCCAAGAAGACCATGACATTTAGGGAGGTGATGCCATAATATTATGCAAGTGAATTAAAGTGAAGGAGGGCTATGCAAGGTCACTTTCCCCTCATTTTCCCCTCCCGAGATTATCTGATCTAATGGATCAGGATGACTGGAGATGACCCTGAATGAAATGGGAGACCTTGGCCTTTTTAAGCTAAGTCTCATTTTGACAGAGGCCACACCCATTGAGGCAAAGAAATCGCCTATTTCATCTAGTCCAAAAAAAAATCAAAATACATAAATAAATGAATCTGGGAGGGAAAATCCCTCAGGGTTTCTGGTCAAAGCAGAATTGATAATTGTTCAAGGACATTCTGTTCTTTGGTTTATGGGGCACACAATCAATAAACTTGTTGGGATTTAGTAGAATAAGAAAATATGGTTGAGTAATCAAAGTTATTGCAGTGTGAAAATTCAAAAAATATATTTACTATATAAATCAACCTTAAATGGACTTATTGTCAGGGATTTTGCTTTTTTGAATGCTGTGTGGCAGTCTTCCCTTTCACGACTTCCAGTTCTTCTGTGAATCTGAGAAGTGATCTTCTGACTCCAAACATGGAGTTTTTTTCTAAATATATGAGCCTATAAATTAATGTACCATGGTAGCCCTTAAATTGTTTATTCTTTGAGGCCCATTTTTTTATTTTTGTCTTTTCATCTCTAGTTTCTAGGGAGGCAACATGACATAGTAAATAATCAGAGATTCTTCTGCTCCCCAAAATGTGATCATTGTAATGATGATGATGACCAATATTTATATAGAACTTTAAGGTTTGCAAAACACCTTAAAATATTACCTCATTTGAGCCTCACAACAGCCCTGGGGAATAGGTACTGTTATTATCCCCATTTTACAAGTGAGAAAACTGAGAAACAATGGTTAAATGACTTACTCAGGGCTACACAGTTATGTGCCTAAGGTTGAATTCGATCCCGGATCTTCCTGACTGCTTCCTCTCTGCTCACTATGGTACCACTTAACTGGCATTTTTTAAAATTAAAGGTTTTTATTTTCAAAATATATACGGGGATGATTTTCAACATTCACCTTACAAAATCTTGAGTTCTAATTTTTCCCTCTCTTCCCTCCATGCCCTCCCCTAGAGGATAAGTAATCCAATATATGTTAAACATATGCAGTTCTTCTATACATATTTCCACAATTATCACACTGTCCATGAAAAATCAGATCAAAAAGGAAAAAAAAATGAGAAAAAAAACAACAAAAAAGTGAAAATACTATGTTGTGATTCACACTAAGTTCCCACAGTCCTCTCTCTGGGTCTAGCTGACATTTAAGGAGGTTGATGACAAAAAGAAAGATGCCCATATATACTAAGATTTTTATTGCAGGACTTTTTGTGATAGCAAAGAATTAGGAACAAAGTAATAATAATAATAACAATAACAATAGCAACCAATCTTTCTATAGCACTTTAAGGTTTTAGCAAAGTGCTTTATGTATGTGATCTCACTTTCTCACAACAGCCCAGGATGAGGGTGGGGAAGGTGCTATTATTGTCCTCATTTTGTATATGAGGAAACTGAGGCAGACAGAGGTGAAGTGGTTTGTCCAGGTCACACAGCTGGGAAGTGTCTAAGACAGGATTTTATCTTCGGTTGTGGGTCCTCAAATTGTGGTTGTCGATTGAATTGAACTGGCCTCTAATCTATGGATGGATGAAATCAAACAGAACAGGCTAGAGCCAGGAGAATCAGGAATCAAACAGAAAGGAGACAAATTAGACATATATACTAGGGGTCCTGCCACTAGAAGGAGGACCTAAGACAGTGTGGGGAAATCTCAGTACTTATTCCAATGGTTGTGCAACGAGCAACGAGCTGTAGCCCTGACAATGCTATAACATAACAATGAGATAAGTTTGATTCACTACAAGATTTCATTACCAGAACTTGACTGACCTTGTCCAGTGCTTCTCCAAGTTCAGAGAACACCTGATGCTGGTTAAAGCCATACAATAGTTATGTGATTTTACTACAGAGTGAACTCTTCCAGAGGGTGAGTGCAAAGGATTGTTGTTATGCCAAATTTAGGAAATAACTTGCTTTTTGGGGTTTAACTAAAAAACAGGGTGTCTCCTAATGTCTTGACATTTCTCCCTTTTGGCCAAAAGAAGGGAGTCTGAAGGAACCTCTTTCTTTCAGGTCAATAAAGAAGAGGCAGACATAAACCAAGATGCCATGAGAGAACAGGTGGACTGGGAGGAGATGTTGCCCAGAGAGTTAGTACCTTGAGAGGAAGGATGTCCCAGGTATCCCTGATAGCCTCTGTTTGCAAGCAGAAAAAGGGGTAGTGTGAGAATGTAGGATAAAATGCCAACATACACTCAAATTAGACCTTTGGTGGTCGGGCACATGACAAAAGGGAAGAGGACAGTATTCTTAGCCCTTGTCCAGAATCTTGGGACAGCTGTCTCATCTGGATGTCAACTGCTTCTGGGTCCCTACTAGATGAACCTTGATGGGTCCTGCTGTCCATTCAGAAGCAGGGCCTTTCTTCAGATGATCCAGAAGTACTCACCCATATGTTTGGCAGCTCTAGGAAAAGGCAGGGAACCTTAGAAACAATGATTGTTTGACAATTATTAGAAAACTCCTTGCATTAATCTTTGAATCTGAATTTAAAATCAACATAATATAGGTCCTTGGTTAAAGGCAGTAGAAATGGTCCAATTTCCCAGCCAGGCAGGGTTAGGTTCAAACAATTCAATAAAGTTTTTCATAAATTCATAATCATAATCACATTAAGCCGGGTCACATTAATGTCATATTACAGATCAGATTACTTAGAAAGCTTGAGAAAGGAGATTTACATGTGACCAAGGTAACCAAGAAAATTTAAACAAAAGACCAAAGCGATACAATAATTATCACCAATATTAATCTATCACAAGGCTCCTTGTACCCCAGTAACCTATTTTTAATATTCATTTAACCAGTACAGTTTAAATCCCAGATATCTCATGTAGTTATCTATTCTCTGGATAGCTTTTCTTGGACAATAGGCTTTATTTTCAGTACAGCTCTAAAGGGGATTTTGCTTCTCTGGCTCCCAATTTAGAGGTCCCTAGATGATTCTGACTTAATACAATTTAGTAAATTTTGTTCCTTAATCTTGAAACTTGAGAGAATTTCAGTTTACATAGCATTTGATATTTCTACTCTTACTTAAATTATGTATCTGATATAAGGATTTTTAAAAACAATTTAGGGGGGCCCCCAACCATAAAATGAGGTTTTCTGCTTTTTAAAATTATTAGACAAATATTTTAATAATGGAAAAATAATTATCCATACAATTTGTGTGTAAAATCATAATCCAATTTTGAGAACTTATTACTAAAACATACTCAAAACCTGAACTTCCACGATAGATAAATTTGGAAGTTAATCCTATAATCAATCCTGTTCCTTTCTCAAATTTTACGGTTCTATTTATTTAAGAAATCAAACAGTTTAATTCTAAAGTGAGGGAAATGGTTTGAAAGCAAGGAGGAAAATTAGAAACATATGCTAGGAGTCCTGCCCATAGAAGAGGGACCCAAGGCATTGTGGGGAGATCTTAATACTTATGCCAATAGTTGTGCAGTTAACTGTAGCCCTGAACAATGAGGGGTAACAGTAACAATGTGACTAGCTTGATTCATACAGGGCTTCATTACCAGAACTTGTCTGACCTTGTCTTTGCTTGAGCTCAGAGAACACCAGTGCTAGTCAAAACAATACAATAATTATGTGATTTTGCCAGAGGGTTAGCTCTTCCAGAGGGTGAGTGCAAAGGATTATTATTACACCAACCTTAGAATACAGCTTGCTTGCTGGGTCTTAGTTCTGGAACATAGGATGTCTCCTTATATCTTGACATGGTACATGAATGTAATTGGCAGCTAATTCTGGAGTTAGAAAGATTAATCCACTTACCAGCTATCTGATTCTGGGCAAGTAACTTTCCATCTGTATCTGTCTTCATTTCCTCCTCTCTAAAATGGAAATAAGAATAATAACAATACTTCTTTCTAGAATCACTATAAGGATGTAAACCTTAAAGCTGTATATAAACTCATTTGTTTGTTTATTTATTATTAGTGATTATTACACTATAAAAATGATGAATACATGGAAAGACTAAAAACAGGAAAACTCAAAGGCAGTCTAGAAAGAAAAGGATGCTCCAGATGATGGGCACTGCCCCTGTCCTAGAGATTAAGAGGGGTAATTGTTAATTGTGATCATGGTAGGAGTGGAGGGCTGTATTTCAAATTAATTCTGCCTCTTCTACTTAATTAGGTGTAGAAGTACTCAATAAGCCTCCATTTCCTCATCTGTAAAAAATGGTATGCATAATAATATATCAAGTATTACATCACAGGCTCCAGTGAGATAATGTTTGTCAAACACTTCCAAACCCTAGAGCCTTATAACTGTGTGTTATTTCCCTCTAGGATGGTCAGGACTGAGTTTTGTCTTGGTATCCATCCCCAGCACCTAGTGCAGTGCTGTGCTTGAAAATTGCTAATTGAATTGAGAGTGGAGTGGGGAGCCTTTCTATGTGGATATAACAGGGCATCCAGTGGTGTACTGAGGTCTAGTGGGGTAGTCCAGCTAAAATGTCAGATTAGCAAGGGGTGTTCCAAATACCCTATGATTTACCTGACACTAATTGCTCCAAAGCAGGAAGAGTGGCAGGAAGGCAGCAAGCATTTATATCCTTGTTGTCATATATATGTCACTTTGTGGTTCCATACTCAAAATCTGAGATAATTATCCATCAAATAGACTTTCTGAGAGTGTAAAACAAGGTGTAGGATAATCCCATAGACACAAGATAGTGGGGCACTGTGATCATACTACAGAAGGAGTCTCTTTATTCTCTCATCAGAGAGAAGTAGAGCCTGAAACTTTCTAGAGAGGAAGAAGGGACCAATGGGCTTGGGAGACAGGACAGATATCCTCTTTGGTGGCTGGACAAAGGGAATGGCGCTGTAGCAAGTGCTGGAGACACAGCTACAATGGCGAGACAATCCCTGTGCTTCTGGAGCTTATAGGAGGAAACTACACAAACTGGCAGGTGCAGACTAATGGAGGGTGTTTTGGTCTGTAAAGTTATAGGAATGGGGAGTGGAATAGTGAGAAGTTCACTGAAGCATCCTTTTAGTAATCCCAAATAAAAATAAAAGCAAGGACACAGTCACACCTCCTTTTCCTGTCTTGACTCCTTGTGAACTGTTTTACCTCTCCATTTCTATTAAGATTCCTTGCTGCCTTGTCTTATTGGTGATCACCATGCCTTTCCAAGCCCAACCCTAGAATACTCCTATTATTTACCTGCTTTATTCCTTGTGATATGACTTAATGGAGCTGGGATAAATGATGAAATAGTCTTTTGGGAGAAAATGTTTTTTTTTATATACACATATGTATATGTATATAAACATGTACATAGATTATATATGTATATAAACATATATAGATACATAAACATATACATAGATTATGTATATAAACATACACACAGATAGACACATAAACATGTACATAGGTATACATATATAAACATATACAAACATATATGTATAATTTGTATAATTTTATACAATTTTTATTATACATATACATATGTGTATATATAGACACATATCTGTGTACTTGTTTTTCCCCCAAAGGGCTATTTCATCATTTACTCTAGCTCCATTAAGGCATACACACACATACACACACATATCAATAATAAATAAATAAATACAGGATAATTTGGGGGTTATAAGAGGGAACTATCCATTAGGTAAAATTTCATGTACTCAAACTGAGTCTTGAAGGAAATTAGGAACTCTAAGAGGCAAGGCAGGAAGCATTCTAAGCTTAGAGACACTTTGTTCAAAGGCCCGGAGACAGAAGATAGAATCTTGTGCCTATGGAACTGCAAAGTCACTTTGACCATAAGACCCACGAAGGAAGTTTCAGACACCGTGCGAATCAATGGTGACACAGATTTAGATGTAGGACCGTGACATGTAATAAGACTGGAGAGGTAACTTAGAGCCAGGTTACAAAGGAAGATTCTTGTTGTTCAATCATTCAGTCTTGCTGACTTTTGTGATCCATGGACTTGGCAAGGACACTGGAGTGGCTTGCCCTTACCTTCTCTAGTGTGTCCCTATATTACAGATGAGGAACACAGAGAAAAAGGGACTAAGTGACTTGCATAGAGCTACCTATTTAGCAAATATCTGTGGCTGGATTTGAGCTCCTGGGGTATATTTAGGAATAGGACACCATGTGCTTTAGGAATACCATTTAGCAGCTGTGTGGAAGATGAATTGGAGAAGGAAAGATCGCTCAGGAAGCCATTGCCATAATCAATCAATCAACAATCAGTGAGGATTGACTGTGTGAATGGAAAAAAGGGTACAGAGGTAAGGGATGTAAATATAGAAACGCTAATACATGGTGCTATTTTGGATATGTGGGGTGAGGGAGAGGAAGGAGTGAGGATGACACTGAGGTTACAAACTTGGATGACTAGGAGGATGGTGGTACTCTCCATAGTATAAAGAAAATTTGGAAAAGGGGGAGAGTTTTTTGGGGGGCAAAGGTGGGAAGACAATGAGTTCTGGTTGGACATGTTGAGTTTGAGAGAAAGGAAGGGAAGGGAAAGGAAAAGAAAGGAAGGGAAAAGAAATGAAGGGAAGGGAAGGGAAAGAAGGGAAGGAAAGGAAAAGGAGGAGAGAAAGGAAGTGGAAAGGAAAAGAAAGGAAGGGAAGAGGTAAAGGAAAGAAACAGAAGGGAAGAGAAGGGAAGAGGAAAAAGAAGGGAAAGGAAGGGAAAGAAAGGGAAGAGAAGAGGAGGGGAAGGGGGGGAAAGAAGAGATGATGGCCCAGGGCAAAATTTTTGAGAATAATCTAAGTTAGGGAATACAACATGGAAGGTGATCCAGAAAAGAAGACTGAGGAGGTGGGTCAGATAAATAGGAGTGGAGTCAAAGTGAAGGAGCAGTGTTACTTCCCTGGGATTCCTGATTGGTATCCTACTGAGTCTGTTTCACCCTAATAGCAATTGCATTTTTAGGGAAGCATCAAATGTCCTAGATGGAAGAGACTATAAAGATTATCTAATCTGGGCAGGCTTTAGACTAATTCTGCCACACCTCCTGCTACTGTTTTGCTCACTAGTGAGCTAAGAATGACTTTTATATTTTAAAAGGAAGTTTTATTATATTTTAAAATGTAAAAAAACCTTCTTAGCTCAGTCAGATTTGGCCCTCGGGGCCATCATTTGCTGAACCCTGATCTAGTCTTTTATTCTGTTATCCTAGACAAGGAGGCAGCACAAATGAATGAATGAATGAATAAACATTTATTAAGCACTTACTCTGTGCCAAGACTGTGCTCAGCACTTGAGATACAAATAGTAGGACAGTCCTTGATCTCAGGGAGCTCTCAAGGGAAAGAGTAAATTCAGTTACATGTCAGTTGGAAGGGTTCCAAGGTTCTTAGGGTATATAGTACCAAAATTGATAATAATGCCATTTCCTTAATATTATTTTCCCGAGAAGATGAAAGACCACTGGCTCTGGAATCAAAAGATCTTAGTTTGAATTCTCTGATATTCTATTATTTGTGTGACATTGTACAAATCTCTTCATCTGTCTGGGTGCCAATCTTGTCATCTGTAAAATTAGGCTTTCTGAGATTCCTTCTGGCTCTGAAACTCGTAGGCTCAGAGAGGATTTAGAGCTAAAAATGACCCTAGTGATTAATTACAATCTTCTACTATAAAAGAGAGGATAAACTGAGGTCCAGAGAGGTAAAATAAGTTGCCTATGATCAAATAGGAATAAGAGTCCGAGATGGGATTTGAATCCTGAACCTCTGTCACCCAAGTCAGCATCCTCTCCATGTACTGGGTTGCTTCCAACTTGCCCTTGATGATATCAATTTAACTAGGATTAGGTTCAAGACCTATTGGCTAGGATTTTCCCATTCTCTCTCCTCTCCCGGCCCCTGTTGTTTACCATTTAATTCCCCTGCAATCTCCTAGATTCAATAAAGTCAGCCTTATTGCCCTCTCTCATGGGCAGAAAGGTGGGCACAGTCTGCTTGATTTTGGTCTAATTCCTGCCTCTGAATCATAAGGAAAATTCATCCAGGGTCTGGCTGTTCCACAGCAACAGATTCCCTGCTTTTAGGCAGCTGCCTGATCTCAGCACTTATGTCAATTGTTGGGTACATTATTCAGGAAGGCGTAGCTCTTTGGCCCGCTGGAGCCTGCCTTCCCCAGGACCTATTAAACAGTCAGATCCATATTTTATGGCCTTTCATTAGAAAGAGCTCAAGGCACACCCAGACAAGCACCTCTAGTATGTGCCCAGGAGCCTCTCCTCCATAGATGAGCTAAAAGGTCAACTCTGTTAGGGTGGGGAGGGAAATGCTGAGCTGACAGCCAAGCCCTGAAGTAGGAGCTGGGAAGCCTCTAGGATCTGCCAGTTGCTTGGATCCTTACTCTCTCTATGGCCTCAGTTTGCATGGGAAAGAAGGAGGAAACTTGGAAACATGGCTGACCTTTCTGTTGTACTCCAACATTAACAAAGCTCTTTCCTCACATCAAACTGAGTGGCTATGGAAAGACTGGTCAACTTAAAACTATGTGGCCTGAGTTCAAATTCTGGCTCTCTGACTTTGGGAGAGTAATTTCGCCTTTCTAGAACTCAGTTTCCTCTTCTGTAAAAATGGAAAGGGCTTGGTAGATGGCTTTTGGGGTTATTTCTAGCTTTGGATTCAGGATGCTAAGATCTCCACAATGGATCATCAAGCAGAAGTCAGACAACTACTTGTAAACGATTGTCAAAGACATTTGGTCGTGTCACAGCTTGGGCTAGATGGTCTCTGAAATCCTGTTCAACTCTGAAATTCCCTAAGGAAGTTCTTTCAAAACTTCAAAGTTCCATGAGTTTGTCCACGTGGACTCTCCCTTCAATGACACAGACTATAACCAATCTATGTTGAATGGTCTTCAGCCTGACCCTCAAATTAAGTCCTTGGGACCAAATTCAAGGGGTAAATAAGTCTATATCTAATCAGACCCATGGTTCAAGAACCCTTAAGTGCATGTATTTTAAAAGCAATAACAAAACTAGACAATACTAAACACATTAATTCAAAACAAAAGCACTTAATTAAATGGAGGTAAATCAAGGAAAATTCTCTCACTTCTCTCTCCTGACATTAAAAACAGAGACATGCTCTCTGGCACATTATTGTACTCTAAGGGAAGGGATAGCGGATTTAGGAGAGTCAAATGTAAGTAAGGAAAATACAAATCTGCACAAGTCCTATGACTGAGTCTCAACAAGGGCAACTCTCTGCTGAAGGTGTTTCCTGCTGTTTCTCCTACCTGTGATCTTTTCTGATGCTCTCTCCCAACCAGGTTAGCTCCACACTATCTGCAAATATTTTGTCTCAGCTTTCCATATATTTTTATGTCTAGAGTGCAAAAATTGTTTATGTTTATTTTGTATCTTCAGCACCTAGAGCAATACCTAAGACACAATAAAGGCTTATATGTGCTTACCGATTCATTTTTTCATTGACAGATTCGAAGAACTGCTGCAGATATCCCTCTGTGGTCCTGTTGTCATCACCTGGGCTATTTT
>JAJPUD010002516.1:267979-281928 GCA_023553655.1 Myrmecobius fasciatus
AAAAAGGGAAAAAATGAGAAGGAAAATAAAATGCAAGCAAACAACAACAAAAGAAGTGAAAATGTTCTGTTGTGATCTACACTCAGTTCCCACAGTCCTCTCTCAGGTGTAGATGGCTCTCTTCATCACAAGATCATTAGAACTTGTCTAAATCATCTCATTCTTGAGAAGAGCCATGTCCATCAGAATTGATCAGCATATAATCTTTACGCCAACATTTTACAACTCAGAAGCAATGGGTGAAAATTACAAAGTAACAAACAGATGTCCAGAAAAACTTTTGATAGAGCTGTCCAAATATGGATTGGGCTGCTGGAGGAGGGAGAAGAGAAATGACAGGTCTTCCCAACTCTTAAGTCCTGTGTTGTACCAAACATCACTGCCATTTACTCATCAAGGATGTCATTCTAAAGGGGATCTCTGCTTCAGGCAGCAAGTTAATCTTATCTTCAAGCTCAGTGATGAGAGGTTCAGCCCAAAAGCCATCAGCAGCAACAAAACAGTCCAATGATGGTTCCATCCATTGTCTGAGGCTCCATCCATAGTGGATAAAGATAGTCAATAAAAAAGATCAAATAGGGAAATCTCAAATGCACCCTTCGCTTATGTAGCAGGGAACTATGGGACCCCAAGTCAGGAATATTCTCTAGTCCAACTGCTGATCTATTAAATAATGGAGGCCAGAAACCAAGGAAAACAGCTGGGGATGTGCTATAAAATGTGGATTTGCAGTCAGGAGGCTGGTTAAATTACTGTTGTTTATTACTCTGTGACTGACCTTTTCATCTTTCTGAGATTCAGTTTCCTCATGCACACAAATGAGGGAATTGGACCCCAAAATTGGCCCCCAAAGTTTTTTCCCCTAGATTTAACAATGTGACAAACAGTTCAATGGTCTGGAATCCATTTGAATGTTCCTGCTAGAATCTGGATCTCATTTTCTATCACTACCCCCATCCTGTGTCCAATCTGTTGGGAAATCTTGAATGTCCCTTCAAAATATCCCTTGGATATATCTTTCCCTCTTCACTGACACTGCCCCCACCCCAGTACGGACCACCATCCTCTCAACTACTGTGATAACCTGCTAGTTGACCTCCCTCTCTCAGTTACCTCCTTGTTCCAGTTCATCCTCCACTCAACTGTCAAGATGATGTTCCTAAAGTGCCGGCCTCACCTTATCATCTCCCTCTTAAATAGAAAATCAAAATAGATCAAATAGAAAAGTCCTTTGTTTAGCTTTTCACAACCTGGCCCTTTCCCAGAAACCTGATCTTTTAAAACCTTACTCTACTGAATATACTCTGATCTAGTGGTCGCTCTGTGGAAAAGTGCATAGAATCTCAGGGCTGGGGTTCAAATGTAGCCTCAGACAATTACTAGCTGTGTAACCCTGGACAAGGCATGTGACTTCTGTTTGCCTTAGTTTCTTTTTCCATAAAATGGGGATACCTAACAAGGAAGCTCTGAGGATCAAATGAAATGATAATGTAAAGTACTCCTCATGGTTCCTGGCACTTAGAAAGTAAATGTTAGTGTTATTATTACTACTAGTAATTCCTTGCACTGGATAGCCCATCTCTTTGAACACTGTCCTTCCTCACCTCCATTGCCTGAGGTCTCTGGTTTCCTTCAAGCCTCAGTTCAAACACCAGTTTCTACAGGAGGCCTTTCTTGGTCCTGCCTTCCCCTTTAAGATTACTCTATTCTCTATTATATTTTCCATGTTGTTTTCTCCATTAGAATGTGAGCTCCTTGAGAGCTCTTTTTTTATCCCTTACATATAATTTATTATTATATCATATATAATAAAAATCACATAATATAATAATAAAATATAAAACATATAATTTATCCCTTATAAATGTCCAGTTACTAATACAAAATAAGAGCTTAATAAGTGCTTGTAAATTGATTGATTGATCGATAACTCCAAAACTTCCACAGGGAATGAACATATGTCTACGTAAATAGAAAGGAAGAAGTCTTTATTAGACATCCATTGTGTACCATGTGCTCTATTTGGGGCTAATGATACAAAGTCAAAGATGAAACCCTTTCTGTCCTCAAGAATTTTGCATTCTATAGGACATATAAGGCAAAGAACATAACCCATTCTTCCAGTCTTCCTTGCAGCTCCCTACAGGTCTTTCCCTAAGGTTTGGCCAGTCTTTGGGATCTTCGTGAGGTGTAACAAGGGGATTTAACATTTTAGAATGTAACATTTCCAAATACATGGTAGGGACTGTGTACTTTCTCACAGTGTTAAATGGATGGGAAGGGCAGTATGGGTAAGCAAAAGTGCTGGCCTTGGAGTCAGAAAACCTGGGGGAGAAAGTCCTGTAAAGTACTCTAGACATGGAGGGAAATGGTTGTTATTACAAGATAAATGACTGATGAGTGCTTTTTGACAATTACAAATGTTGACTTATGACTGAGCAGTTTGCATCTGTTTACTTTTAAATTCTAGAATGTATAATTAAAGAAATGGTCATTAGGTGTCCATAAATGGGAACAGTGATGATAAAAAGCCAGCATGAATCCATGGAGAGCAGGTCATGAATAGCTTATCCCATTTCCTTTTTTTTTTTGACAGGCACTAGGTTCTAAGATAAGGGGGAGGATATAGTTATAATTTACCCAGATTTAGCAAAGCATTTGATAGTCTTTCAGGATTTTCTTATGGAAAAGATAGTAAAATGTGATCCTAGGATTTAGGCTTATCCAGAAGTAGTGGGATGGTTGGATTTAAAGAGTAATCACTAATGGTTCGCAGTCAGCTTTTGGAAGGTTTCTAGTATCACATCCCAGAGATCAATAGTTGGCTTTGGAATAGTGAACAATTTTACCTATAATTTGGATAAAAATATAGATATCAGGTTTATCAGATTTACAACTCTCAAAGTTGGGAAGGATAGTTAACACACTGAGATCATAAAAAGTTAAAATACTAGGGCTTGATTTAAAAAAGATAGTATTTGATAGGCATAAATGTAAAGTCTTACATGGGATCAGAAAAGTCATCTTCACAAGTATGAGATGAAAAAATCCAGCATGATCTGATAGACAGAAGTTAACCTCGAAAAGATCTGAAGGTTTTTAATGAACTATAAGCTCAAAATGAGCCAAGAGTGTGATGTGACATCTAAGCTAGCTGATGGAATATTGGGCTACATTAAAAATCACAAAATTTTAGAATTATAAGGGACTTTGGAGGCTATCTTATCCAACCTGTATTTAAAAAGAATCCTCGTTACAAGTCACTTCAAGTTTAAATAGTCTTGGTTTAATAACGTCTAGTGAGAGAGGATCCACCTTTTTCTGAGGAATCCACTCCATTTTGGAGTAGTTCTTTCTTTCTTTATTTTGCTGAGGCAATTGGGGTTAAGTGACTTGCCTAGGGTCACACAGCTAGGAAGTGTTAAGTGTCTGAGACCAGATTTGAACTCAGGTCCTCCTGACTTCAGGGCTGGTGCTCTATCCACTGTACCACCTAGCTGCCCTGTAGCTCTTTTTTTTAATACTATTTTTTTCAATTACATGTAAAGACAATTTTTAACATTCATTTTTATGAAATTTTGAGTTCCAAACTTTTCTCATTTCCCTCCCCTCTTCCTAAAACATGTGCAATCATGTAAAACATATTTCCACAAAAGTCATAGTTATGAAAGAAGAAACAAAACAAAAGAAAAAAACATGAAAAAATAAACTAAGTGAAAATTAGTGTTCTTCAGTTTGTATTCAGAGTCCACAAATTCCTTATCTGGATGTGGATAGCATTTTCTATCATGAGACCTTTGCAATTTGTAATCCAAAACCTTGGATCATTGTATTGCTGAGAAGAGCTGTCATTAATTTTTGATCAACTCACAATGTTGCTGTTACTATATACAGTTCTGTTCATTTCACTTTGCATCAGTTCATACAAGCCTTTTTGGGTTTTGGGTTTTTCTGAAACAGCCTAATGGTCATTTCTTATTGCACAGTAGTATACAATAATTCTAAATCTTAGGAAGGTTGCCTTGACATTGAGAATATTTTGGCTTTTTTGCAGCACATTTACCATCTCCTTTGTGCCCATTACTCCTAATTCTACCCTTTGAGGTCAAGCAGAATATCAAGAATACTTGAAGGATGTGCAGACCTAAGGAGTTTAGGTCCTACTGTACAGGGCCCTGATCAAACCACAGCTGGAGAATGGTGTTCCAGGAAGGAGATTCCTAAACTAGAATATTTCCAGAGAAAGAGAATCAAAATAGAAATGCTAAAGAGATTCTAGTTCACATCCTATGGAAATGAAATGGAGGAACTGGGAATTTTCAGTCTAAAGAGAGAAGATTTGGGGGAGGAAGAGACAGGAGAGTTGTCTTTAAATATGCAAGGAAATTTTCCACAGAAATAAAGTCAGATCTAATCAATTGGAAGAATATCAAGTGCTCATGGGTAGGCCAAACTAATATAATAAAAATGACAATTCTACATAAATTAATCTACTGATTCAGTGCCATAACAATCAAACTCCCAAGAAATTATTTTATGGAGCTAGAAAAAATAATAACAAAGTTCATCTGGAAGAACAAGAAGTCAAGAATTTCAAGGGAATTAATGGAAAAAAATGCAAATGAAAGTGGCCTAGCTGTACCAGACCTAAAACGAAAGCAACAGTCATCAAAACCATTTGGTACTGGCTAAGAAAGTCAATCAGTGCAATAGGTTAGGTGTACAAGACACAATAGTCAGTGACGATAGTAATCTAGTGTTTGATAAACCCAAAGACCCCAGATTCTTGGATAAGAACTCACTATTTGACAAAAATTGATGGGGAAATTGGAAATTAGTATGGCAGAAACCAGGTCTTGACACACACCTAAGGTACTATAAGACAAGGTCAAAATGGGTTCATGATTTAGACATCAAGAGTGATGCTATAAGCAAATTAAAGAAACATAGGATAGTCTACCTCTCAGATCTGTGGAGAAGGAAGAAATTTGTGGCCAAAGAAGAGCTAGACTATGTTATGATATGCAAAATGGATAATTTTGATTATCAAGTTAAAAAGGTTTTGTACAAAACAAAACCAATGCAGACAAGATTGGAAGGAAAGTGGAAACCTATAAAAAATTTTTATATTCAAGCATTCTGATAAAGGCCTCATTTCTAAAATATAGAGAGAATTGACTCAAATTTATAAGAATACAAGGCATTCTCCAATTGAGAAATGGTCAAAGGACATGAACAGACAATTTTCAGGTGAAGAAATTAAAACTATTTCTAATTATATGAAAAAATGCTCTAAATCACTATTGATCAGAGAAATGCAAATTAAGACAACTGCAAGGTACCACTACACACTTCTCAGACTAGCTAAGATGACAGGAAAAGATAATGATGAATGTTGCAAGAGATGAGGGAAAACTGGGACACTAATACATTGTTGGTGGAGTTGTGAATTGATCCAACCATTCTGGAAAGCAATATGGAACTATATCCAAAGGGCTATCACACTATGCATAACCTTTGATCCAGCAGTGTTTCTACTGGGCCTGTTTCCCAAAAAGATCTTAAAATAGGGAAAAGGACCCACATGTGCAAGAATGTTTTTTCATAATTATTTATTAATACTTTTTATTTGCAAAACATATGTATGGGTAATTCCTAAACATTAACCCTTACAAAGCTTTCTGTTACAAATTTCCCACCCCCATTCCCCACCCCTCCCCTAGATGGCAGGATATCCTCTACATGATAATTATGTTAGAATACTTAAGAAATCGAATATATGTATAGCTATTGCATCATTTTTTGTGCAGGAGAAATCGTATTTACAAGAAAGAATAATCTGATAAAGGAAATACAATGCAAGCAAACCTCAGTAGAGAACATGAAAATGTTATGTTGTGGTCCATATTTCATATCCCTCTCTCTGGGTGTATATGGCCTTCTTCACCGAACAATTGGAACTGGTTTGAAGCATTTCATTGTTGAAGAGAGTGATGTCCATTAGAACTGATCCTCATATAGTATTGTTGCCGTGAATAATGATCTCCTGGTTCTGCTCACTTCACTGAGCATCAGTTCATGCAAATCTCTCCAGGCCACTCTGAAATCGTCCTGCTGGTCATTTCTTACGGAGCAATAATATTCCATAACATTCATATACCATAATTTATTCAGCCATTCTCCAATGGATGGGCATCTTTTCAATTTCCAGTTTCTTGCCACTACAAAAAGGGCTGCCACAAACATTTTTGCACATGTGGGGCCCTTTCCCTCCTTTAAGATCTCTTCGGAATATAAGCCCAATAGAAACACTGCTGGGTCAAAGGGTATGCATAGTTTGATAACTTTTTGAGCATAGCTCCAAATTGCTCTCCAGAATGGTTGGATCCGTTCACAGATCCACCAACAATGCATTAGTGCCCCAGTCTTCCCACATCCCCTCCAACAATCATCTTTATCTTTTCCTGTCATTTTAGCCAATCTGACAGGTGTGTAGTGGTATCTCAAAGTTGTCTTAATTTGCATTTCTCTGATCAATAGTGATTTGGAGCACCTTTTCATATGATTATAAATAGTTTTAATTTCATCATCTGAAAATTGTCTGTTCATATCCTTTGACCATTTGCAAGAATGTTTGTGGCAGCTCTTTTTGTAGTGGCTAGAAACTGGAAACTGAATGGATGCCCATTAACTGGAGAATGGCTGAATAAGTTATGGTATATGAATGTTATAGAATATTATTGTTCTATAAGAAACAATCAAGAGAATGATTTTAGAGAGGCCTGAAAAGACTTACATGAACTGATGCTGAGTGAAATGAGTAGAACCAAGAGATCTTTATACACGGTAACAAGAAGATTATGTGATGATCAATTCTGATGGAGGTGGCTCTTTTCAACGATTTAAACCAGTTTCAATGGTCTTGTGATGAAAAGAGCCATCTGCATTCAGAGAGTGGACTGTGGAAACTGAGTGTGGATGACAACATAGTATTTTAACTTTTTTTGTTGTTTATTTGCATTTGTTTTCTTTCTCATTCCCCTCCTCCCCCTTTTTATTCCGATTTTTCTTATGCAGCATGATAATTGTGCAAATGTGTATGGAAGAATTGCATGTGGTTAACATATATTGGATTACTTGACATCTAAGGAAGGGAATGGGGGGGGGAAGAGAGGAAGAAAAAAATTGGAACACAAGATTTTGCAAGGGTGAATGCTGACAATTATCTATGTATATGTTTTGAAAATAAAAAGCTTTAATTAAAAAAAATATGTGAGGAAGAGGGATTAGCCATCATCTGATTGCCCCCAGGAGGCAGAATTAGCAACAGTGGGTGAAAATTGCAAAGAAGCAGATTGAGACCTGATATAAGGAAGAATTTAACAGTTCACACAATCTCAAAGTGAAATGGTCTGCCTCAGGAGATTATGGCCTCCTCCTTGCTCACGATCCTTAAGACAAGGCTGGACCATGATATGTTGGGTCTCTCTGTAGTGGAAAGATTTCTTGTTTAAGAACAAAATGGCCTCTAACGTTCCTTAAGGATTTGAGACACTGTGGTTCCAATTCTCAGCCATTCTCTGATCATCCTTTGAAAGGCTTTGCAGCCACATTAGATTTTTTTTCTCTTCTTTGAAGATTCCATCCACCAGCCACTTCTTATAGGAAGTCTTTGGATGAATCCTGGATGAAAGAGTTCTTTCCCCCTTCGTATTTTCCCAGAGCCTTTAGTTGGGTCTTATCTTTATGGAATCATACTTTAACTTTTGTCTATTTGTATGTGTCATAATGTCCTCAGTAAATTGTTTCCCAAAGGTGAGAACTGGCTTAATTTTAATTTTTTGTATTCCTTTATATTCCTCACATTGGACCTTCCATACATTAGGGACTTAACATTTATCTGCTTACCAAGTTATAGAAATGATGAATTTTGAAGCTGGGAAACATCGCCAGGGCTATGGGGTTCAGTTCATACCTGAACAAGGAACCTAGCAAGAGTTCAGAATCTTTAGGCAAAACCTGGCTGACCAGTGAGCAGGAACTGGGCAGTCAGCAAAGTTTGAGTGATGCTCTTGTAGTTAGCAGAGGCCTGTGCCCAGCACACTTGAAAATTTATTATAATTTTCTTGATTGCTTTTGCCAGGTGTTACTGATAAATTGATAAATTCAAATAATCAAGTCAACAGTCATGGTTGTACTTCTTAGGTTGGCATTTAAGATCTACCACAAGATACCACCTTTCCAGGCTTTTCTTTTATCACTCTTCCATTCTCTCTGTACTCCAGTCAAAAAAAGTAAGTTTTTGCCCCTAAAACACATTGGGAACTTTCCTACCATTGCTTATGCTATTTTCCATGACCAATATTTCCTTAGTTCTGCTCTTTCCCAATTGGCCCAGAACCTTCCTGAGGGTCATGATTGTCTTGATTGTTGGCCCAAACCAGATGAAAATGTAGTTCCTATCTGCTTTTAATGTGTTGATAATTTTAAAAAGAAATATGTAAATATATATACATATACAAATATATATATATACACACACATATATATATACATATATATATATATATATATTAGTCAATATGCAGCCTGCAAGAATCCTTATGCATGGTTTAGTGGCTCCTATTTTTAATGGGGGTGTGATACCATGGCTTTATAACTCTAGCTCAGATATCACCACTTCCAAGAAGCTCTCCCTGATCTTCCTGCTTAGTAATGACCTTTTCCCTCAGATTTTATATAGCATTTTGTTGAAACTTCTTCATTGCATTTATCTTATATCATTGCCAAGAGATTAGTATCAAGAGAGACGGAGAAGGAAACTGCATTATGCTTAAAGGCATCATAGATATGAAACAACATCAATAATAAATACACAGCCACCAAATGGCATAACATTAAGTACTAAAAGAAAAAGCTAACAAGTCATAGCAAGCACTTATTAAGCACCTCCTATGTGTCAGGCACCATGCTTAGCACTGGGGATACAAAAATAAAGGTGATATAGTGCCTCCATCAAAGAGCTGACATTTTATAGGAGAATATATACACACATAGATTAACACAGACATATACATATATATAAAATCTGTCTTTACACACATATAGATATGTAAAATGTCAATATTATTGTTGCTGTTCAGTTGTTCAGTCATGTCCAACTGTTTGATAGCACTGCAGGTTCTTCTATCCTCCAATATCTCTCAAAGTCTGTCCAAGCTTATGCTCATTGCTTCCATGATACTATCTATCCATCTCATCCTCTGAAGTCTGCTTTTTCTTTTATCTTCATTCTTTCCCAATATCAGAATCCTTTCCAATGAGTCCTGTCTTCTCATTATGTGGCCAAATCTTCAGTTTCAGTATTTGACTTTCCAGTGAATAGCCTGATTTAATTTCTTTAAGTATTGACTGATTTGATCTCCTTACTGACCAAGGGACTCGCCCAAATGTTTTTCAGAACCATAATTTATTTTATTTTCTTTTTAAAAATTTATTTTTAACACACATTGCTTTATGAATCGTGTCGAGAAAGAAAAATCAGGGCAAAAGGGAAAAACCATGGGAAAAAAAGAAGTGAACATAGCATGTGTTGATTTACATTCAGTCTTTTTAGTTCTTTTTCTGGATGCAGAGGGAATTTTCTGTCTGAAGTCTATTGGGATTGTTGTGAATCATTGAATCACTGAGAAGAACCAAATCTTTCATAGCCGATCGTTGCACAATCTTGCTGTTATTGTGTACAATGTATTCCTGGTCCTGCTTGTTTCACTCGGCATCAGTTTATGTAAATCTTTCCAGGCCTTTCTAAAATAAGCTTGTTCATCATTTTTCATAGAATAATATTCTATTATCTTCACATATGATATATGAAGATACTTCAAGATATATGTTCAGCCATTCCCCAATTGATGGGCATCTGCTCATTTTCCAATTTTTTGCTGCTACAAAAAGGGCTGCTACAAAGATTTTTGCACATGTAGGACTTTTTCTCTCCTTTATGATTTCCTTGGGATACAGACTCACTGCTAGGTCAAAAGGTATGCACAGTTTTATAGTCCTTTGGGGATAGTTCCAGATTGCTTTCTAGAATGGTTGCTTCATTTCACAATTCCATCAACAATGCATTAGTATCTCAGTTTTCGCATATCCCCTCCAATATTTATCATTATCTTTTCCTATAATCTTAGCCAATCTGAGAGATGTGAAGTGGTACCTCAGAGTTATTTTAATTTTCATTTTTCTAATCAATAATAATTTAGAGCATTTTTTCATATGACTATAGATGGCTTTAATTTCATCATCTGAAAAATGTCTGCTCATATTCTTTGACCATTTATCAATTGGGGAATGACTTGTATTCTTATAAATTTGACAGAGTTCTTTATATATTTTAGAAATGAGACCTTTATCAGATTTCCGCCCCAGCTTTGTACTTCCCTTTTAATCTTGTTTCTGTTGGTTTTGTTTGTGCAAAACCTTTTTAATTTAATGTAATCAAAGTTGTCCATTTTACCTTTCATAATGTTCTCTAGTTCTTTGTTGGTCACAAATTCCTCCCTTCTCCAATGATCTGACAGGTAAATTATCCCTTGTTCTTCTAATTTGTTTATGATATCATCCTTTATGCCCAAATCATGTATCCATTTTGACCTTATTTTGGAATGGGGTGTCAGCAACACAATTTAAAAGTATTATTTCTGTGCTACTCAGCTTTCCTTATATTCCAAGTTGCACAATCATACATTGATACTGGAAAAAACATAGCTTTGACTATATAGACTTGCTGTTAAGATGATATGTCTGTTTTTCAGTATGCTGTACAGATCTTCCAGAGCTTTCCTTCCAAGGAAACCATCTTTTACAGTGATCTTTAAACCCCTAAATATAAAATCTAACATTGTGTCCATTTCTTTTCCTTCTGTTTGCCAGGAAGTGATAGGATCATATGCCAGGAGCTTAATTTTTTTTAATGCTAATCTTGAAACCAGTTTTTTCATCCTCTTTTTTCACTCTCATCAAGATACTTCTTAATTTTTTTTTCACTTTCTGCTATCAGAATGGTATCATGTGAATATTCAATATTGTTGATATTTTCCCCAGGAATGTTAATTCTGTCTTTGCATCCAAGTAAAATAAAGTGACAATCTATAGCCTTGTTGTACTTCTTTCCCAATTTTGAACCACTCACTTTTCCATGTTTGGTTCTAACTATTGCTTCTTGGCCCACATACAATTTCATCAGAAGACAAGTAAGATGCTCTGGTCCTTCTCTCTCTTAGGATTTGCCACATTTTGTTGTGATCCATATGGTCAAAGATTTAGTGTAATCAGTGAAGCAGAAATAGATGTTTTTCTGGAACCCCCTTATTTCTCCATAATCCAGTGAATGTTGGCAATTTGATCTCTAGTTCTTCTGCCACTTTAAAAATCAGCGTGCTAGGGGCAGCTAGGTGGTGCAGTGGATAGAGCACCAGCCCTGAAGTCCGGAGGACCTGAGTTCAAATGTGGTCTCAGACACTTAACACTTCCTAGCTGTGTGACCCTGGGCAAGTCACTTAAACCCAATTGCCTCAACAAAAAAATAAAAAAATAAAAAATAAAAATCAGCCTGCTCTTCTGGTAATTTGTAGAAACTTAAGCGTGACCTTGTTGGCATGTGAATGAATGTGATATTTTGAACATTCTTCGGTATTGTCCTTTTTTATGATTAAGACCGAAACTGATCTTTTCTGATCCAACAACCACTACTGAGTTTTCCAAATATGCTAGTGTATTAAGTGCAAACAACATCATCTTTTAAGATTTTAAATAGGTCAGCTGAAATTCTGTCACTTTCACTGGCCCTATTGTTAGCAATGCTTCCTATAAGTATTTACTCTCCAGGATGTCTGACTATAAGTCAGTAGTCACATCATCATGGTTATCACTGATATAGATATGAGTTTATTCAAAGTAGATGCCAGTTAATTTGGGGCAAAAGCATTAGTATCAAGGAGAGATCAGGAAAGACAATGTAGAAAGTGTGTTTGACCTGAGTCTTTAAAGATTCTAAGAGGTAGAAATGAGGAAGGAATGTACTCCAGTTATAAGGAGTGACTATATATGCATAGATCCTGGAGATGGAGTGATATGTATAGTGATCTATATTGCCAGATAATAATTAGAGGTGACTTTAATATACTTTTTTTTCAGATACTGACAAATCTAAAGAAAGCTAAATAATGTGAACATATAATTATAAATCTATCCCCTCAAACTCCACCTAGATATGATTCAATTTTTTTTTTTAATTTTTATTTTATTTGCATAACATATGTGTGGGTAATTCTTCAACAATAACCCTTACATAGCTTTCCGTTACAAATTTTTCCCCCAACTCCCCACCCCTCCCCTAGATGGCAGGATATCCACTACATGTTAATTATGTTAAAATATTGGCAAATCGAATATATGTATACATGTTTCCAAACTTATCATTGGTGTGCAAGAAAAATCTTATCTACACAAACGATATATCAGATAAAGGAAACACAATGTAAGCAAACATCAATCAAGGAGTATGAGAATGTTATGTTGTGGTCCACATTTCGCATCCCTCTCTCTGGGTGTATATGGCTTACTTCAGTGAACAATTGGAGGTGGTTTGAAACATTTCATTGTTGAAGAGAGCCATGTCCATCAGAATTGATCGTCATATAGTACTGTTGTTGCCCTGTATAATGATCTCCTGGTTCTGCTCATTTCACTCAGCATAGATATGATTCAATTTTGATAATTATTGCATGGGAATCTTTTTTTTCCCTGAGGCAATTGGGATTAAGTGACTTGCCCAGGGTCACACAGCTAGGACGTGTTAAGTGTCTGAGGCCAGATTTGAACTCAGGTCCTCCTGACTTCAGGGCTGGTGCTCTATCCACCTAGTTGCCCCTATTGCATGGGAATCTTAAGGCACATGTTTATTTTTCAGAAACACATTGCCTTTATAAAAATTGTTCAGGTGACAAAGACCTTAAAAATTAATGTGGAAATATTAAACATACCATTATAGACTATAATTCAGTAAAGATGATAAACAATAAGGAAATTGTGAACAAAAGATATAGCCCTAAACAGAGACTAAATAATGGTATTCTAATCTCATAAGGGAAAAAAATAGAAACAATAGATTGTATAATTATACAATGTAAAAAAATATGAGAGGAATCATGGATAAAGAACTATTCTTGGAGGCAGAATGACCTAATTTCACATTCTGCTTTTGATGTATACTGAGTGTGTGACCCTGAACAATTCTAATCTTTCAGTGCCCCAAGCAAACCTTTATGGTTTCAAGTTGAAGAGATAGTGTAGTTTCTTCAGTTGGAGTAACTTCAATGAAATTATGTGTACTTATTTGCTTCCATCTCTCCCAGCCCCAATTTTTAAAGTCTTATGCACTTAGCTTATATTATTGTTCTTTGTGTTAGACTAGATTAAAAGCTCCTTAAGATTAGGGATCTAGCATATCCTCATTTCATATTTCCTCTAGTGTATTGACCATGCTCTGCACATAATAAGTGTTTAATATGTATTTGTCGAACCACCCATCCTGTGATTCTTGATTCTGTTGATCCTGGAGCTGCAACTTCCAGTCATGCTTCCTCAAACAGAGGTGGAGAGGAGTGTGTGTTGTGTGACTGTGAGACACAAAGCTTGAAATGCAGGATTGCTGCAGTCTTCCCTGTTCCTCTTCCGTGGCTCCCTGGTAAGACTTTGCTATATCAATCTCTCTCTCTTCTATTCCTATATTGTGTGAGGGGTAGAAACTCCCTACTACAAAAAAATTGGGTATCTATCATAGATATATATGTAAATATAGTTATTCAATACACATTGTATTATATGTTCATATATGTGTATATATGCACATATAATATATTGATCTTAATATATCCTAAGTCATGAGA
>JAJPUD010002516.1:281938-296592 GCA_023553655.1 Myrmecobius fasciatus
TTTCTTTCTTTCTTTCTTTCTTTCTTTCTTTCTTTCTTTCTTTCTTTTTTCACAGAGGTTCCTTCTAGTTTCTCTGTTTCTAGGAGGCAGTCTGAAGCAGTGGGTGTTTGGAACCAGAGAGCCTGGGTTCCAATCCTGGCCTTGCCATATATTACCTACTTGATCTTGGGTAAATTACTTAATCTGTCTGGTCTCAGTTTCAGTAATTGAGGCAGACTGGACCAAATAACCAGAGTTTGCCAGCTCTGGATTTGTGAACCTTGCCGAGTCTCAGTTTCCTCATCTGTAAAGTAAGAGTTTGCCCACATGGCATCTTGCTCTAAGTCTTTGTCCCTATGTTTTAAGTTAATGGACAAGCTAGGACCTCTGATCACTGGACTCTGATACATTACTCTTGATTCATACATTTTTGCTGCTGATTTTAATGTAAGATAAGCGTTTAAGTCTGAATTGAGTGTGACAGGAACAATTGAAGAAAAGAGAAGGGATTGTTTACCCACAATGAGTTAACAATAATCTTGACCACCTGGCTTCATGGAGGAAGGACCCGAGCTGAGGGAGAGGCCCCAGTTTGTGGCTCTGCAAAAACAATAGCCATTCAAATCCCTAGCCTTATCTCTCCCGGCCATACAGCTCAATGAAAGTGGGCACTAACACATAAAATGGGAAGGCTAAGGAGAATTCCCCCATTCCTCCTTGGTTCCAGCTTCTCCTAACAGGGAAAGGCTTCCGTCTTCTAGGTAAACAGGCCTCCCTAGGGCCCTCAATTATACCTGGAATTCCCAGAAGACATCTGGGGGAAGGGGGATGCTATTTTAGTTTGGTGTGGCTCTGGTCCAACCCTAGGAAGTCAGAAATGGAGAGCCGATGGACAGCTGGAGCTCCACAGCTGGGGTGGGGAAGGGGCTTGGAGGCCATCTTTCTCCTTGTTACAGTTAAGAAAACTGAGGCCCTGAGGAGCTAAATGACTAGATCTGGATCTAGAGGGTACCTATTTAGCCCAACCCCCTTTTTGTGGATGAGAAAACTGAGGTACCCAAAAGTTAGGTTTCTTGTTCAAAGATATGTAATCAGGTGTCAATCCTCAGAGGTAGGATTTGAATTCTCATCCTCAGGATCAGAGCAAGCATACTATATCTGGCTATATCACACCGTCTCAGAGCTAGACCCTTGAGTTTGCTTTAAAATGGAGATGATCCACAGAATCTCAGAGCTGAAAAGATCACAGATCTCAAGCTGGAAGGGGACTCACCACATCCAACTCTACTATGTTGCAGATGAGGAAACGAAGGCAGAGACAGACTTTTAAGTGACTTGCCTGATCATCCATCTAGTGAGCATCTGAGGTAGGGTTTGAACCCAGGGCTATCTAACTCCAATCTAGTGTTCTATGTACTACATCAAGTATTGGAAGAGCCCTCAGGGCTCATCCAGTACAAACTTTCTTGCTTTAGAATCCCCTTTATAACATCCCTGACAAATCTGTCCAATAGGGTAGTGAGTATCCAGCATTTCTGGCCATTTCAGCTGTGTCCTCCTAGGTGATTCATTCTGCATTTGGGCAGCTCCGGTTATTAGGAGGTCTTTCCTGATGTCACACTTCAAGTTGTCTCACTGAGCCCATCAGTTGTGGCTCTGCCGGGGGTGATCAGAAGGCATCGAAGAGTTTTCCTTGTATGACAGTTCTGGAACAACTTACAGGCCACGTCAGAGCTCCTTTCTCCGTACTTAACCTCTTTCGCTCTTTCTGTTGTTTTTCATGTAGTATGAGCTCCTCATCCACGTCATGATGTTGAATTGTCCTTGGATCCGGCCTCAACCTTCATGCTAAATCAGCCTTTGGGGACAGAAAGATATCTGCTCCATGATGACAATATTAAAGACCATCATTTCCTTAAGCCTTCAGGGTTTATAAAGTACCCTCTTCCCAGAGGTAGTGATACCTACACTGATCTATTGGAAAGTCTATTGGAAAGTCAACAATAACAGAACTAAGGGGTGTTAAGATGTCAATGGGGCACCCCAACTTTTAAATCCATTCTCTCGCTTTCTATATCTACTTTAAATGTAAGAAAGGGCAGGGAGAGGAAAAGAAGATTCAACTGGGCAAAGACTAGTTACCTCCCATGGGCAGGTATTACCCATTCATCGGAAGAGAAAACTGAGATCAGAGAGTTTTGTGATTTGCACATAACCACAGCTAAGAAGCATCGAGGATAGAATTCAGACCCAGGTGTCATGTTTTCCTCTGACCTTGACTCTGGCCCACATCTGTTTAATTCTAAGCTGTTCGATCATTTTTCAGTCAAGTCCCCATGACCCCATGATCCCATTGGCAAAGACACTAGAGTGATTGGCCAGTTTCTTCTCCAGCTCATTTTTCAGATCAAGAAACTGAGGCAAACAGGGTTCAGTGACTTGCCCAAGGTCAAGTGAGTATCTGCAGTTTTATTTGGACTTGGGAAGAAAACTTTTTTTGCTTTTAGTTCCAGCATGCTATCCACTGCACCATCTAGCGGCCATCTCCAAGTTAGGACACGTTATAATATTTTTTTTAATGTCATATTTTTTGCTTTCAAGAGAAGACTTGATTTTTCCTTGAGAGTAAGATTAGGACAGGCTACCAGTCTCTCCTCAATGCTGTAAATCTTTCTTACCTCCCAACCTAAAGAAATACTCTGATTTTTTTTTATACAGCCAAGTAACTTTTCTTGGGTCCCATAGGATTATAGGATCAGAGAGACAATTGACAAATATCTCATTTAAGCCTTGGCTAGCTAGCCAGACACTATGTTTTTTAGGTCCTCGGGATATAAGCAAGGTGAAGCAGTTTCCATTCCTCAATTAGGTTTCATTCTAATAGATTATCTAGTTAGCTCTGGATAAATTCATCTCATCAAACCTTTCATTTTATAAATGAATAAAACAGGGCTGAGATAGGGTAAGTGACTAGCCTTGGGTCACCTAGGCTGTCCGAGCAAGAATTGTCATTGAAATTCGCCTCCCAAGAGTCCCAGTGCAACTATTTTTTCATTGTTCTGTAGAGTCTCCCTCATGTTCTGTTTCCCTCTGCTAAGAGTCCAGAGTGCTTTGCGGTCTCACAATAATGACTCCAATAATGAAAAGAAAAAGAACTTGTGGGGTCTACATGGGCCATTCAACATCCCAATGTGCCCTTGTGCTAAAACTCTTTGAAACAGAGATTAATGCAGGCCAGGGGAGCTAGCTAGAAATTGGACCGGGCCTGGAAAGGTAGATCAGACAAAAAGTACTTGGATAGCTGGAAAGGAGGAGTAGGAAGGAAAATGAAGAAGGGCAGGGAGGGAGGGAGGATTCTGGTTTGTGGAATGGCAATGGGAGGGGGAGAATATTGAGGAGCCTGCTATAGATGGAGCGAAGGAGGAATGGAGGCTAAATTGGTTACATAATGTTAGACAAGACAATAGAGTACCAAAAATCAATCACCAATAACCCATAGACTGCTCTGGATACAAATCCAGCTCTTCCATTTACCAGCTGTGTGACCTCAAGTAAGACACTTTTAATCACTCTTGCCCTTCTTTGACTCAACTGAGCCCAATTGTACAGATGACGGTACCTTCCATCTCTAGGCAATCACCCTAGTAAGGGGTGTCGATTACTGCTGCCACTTTAGGGCTTTGTGGAACTCTGATGGGCAAGGGCTCCACCTCTCTAAAAGTGCATGTGCTCAGGTAATTTTAGAATGGGAAATGACCTCAGTCCATGCCCCAAATGGGCTGGCTGCCTCCATATTACATGGTACCACCACACACAAGAAACAACCAGGGACCAAGAATGGTACCTTTACCTCCTGGAACATGACGCAATTGAGAAATGCTCTGGAGTCAGGAGATCTGGTTTTATATTTATCTCTGTATGACCTTGACTGTGTCATTTGAGCTCCCTAGTTTCCTCATCTGTAATGTGGGTTCTACGGCCTCTAAGGTCTTCTACTAGCCTAGATGTATAGTGCTCTGTTAAGAATCTATAGGCAGACCCATCCAGTAAGAATGAGAAGGTGTGGATGGAATGGATGGCAATCTATTCACGGAAAAGACCTACCCACCTTGATGAGTACCCAGACTTGTTGACGCAGAGGAGGTAGGCACAAGGGTGTATTTTTGAAGTGGGTGGAGACCTTAGGTTTGGCTTGGTCCTAGATCCAAGCCCTGGAGGTGACAGCAAATCAGTGACTAAGCTGCCAAGAGAACTGAAGCTTGTTTTCTCCCCAATCACTAGGGCTTCAGGATGTTCTGGTGCAAAGGGGACCCCATCTGGTGGACAGAAGGTAGTGCACCATCACTGGCACATCTATCACCATGGAGATTGGAGGTACCAACTTCCTCACCCTTTGTGACTTCCCATCAGGCATCAGCTGCCTCTCTGGCACAGACCAGCTCTGTGGATCTGGGTTCTGGCAACATCCCAGACCACAGACAAGAAGGCACCTGCCCCTTCGAGGTATCAAGTACATGCCCTGATTCAGGGGTTAGATGGGCCAAGTTAAAATCCCAGCTCTGGCACTTACTAGTGATGGAAAAATGGGAGGGCTGCTTAAATTTTCTGAGCCTCAGTTTCCCCATCTGATAAGTGAAGGTTTTTCATTGGGTGGGCCCCAAAGTCTCTCCTGACACCAAATCAGTTATTCTAGGATACACTCTGACTTAGCTGGATGACCCTTGAACCTCCTGCTGTTTCTGTTGGTCTTGGACAGCTAAAGACTAGTGAGATGCTTGTTACAGCCAGTGAATACTTGGAGAAGTAATGTGGTCTAATGGATAGAGTGCTGGGCTTGGAGTAAGGAAGGTGAAACTGCAGATTATTTTTTTTTTACTTACTTATTTTCACTTTTCAAGCTATAAATTTTTAAAATTGATCTAATCTCCACATCGGACAAATTAAAATAAACAAAAGCCCCCAAACAAATCCTTCAATATTTACATATTCATTATTTACATAATTCAGTAAAAGAAATTCCCATGTTGGTCATGTGAAAATGTATACCCTTTGCTGAATTTAAAATGCCTCACCTCTGGGGCAGCTAGTTGGTGCAGTGGATAGAGGACCAGCCCTGAAGTCAGGAAGACCTGAGTTCAAATCCGGTCTCAGACATTTAACTAGCTGTGTGACCCTGGGCAAGTCATTTACCCCCAATTACCTCAGCAAAAAATAAAAATAAAATGCCTCACTTCTTTGTCATTAGACCACTGAGGTGTTTTACCTTCATTCTGTTGTATTTATCGATCAGATTTTAAAAGTCTTTCAAAGTTTTAATTTTTTTTGTGTTATTATTGTATAAACTTTCTCCTGCTACCTTTGTTCTTCAGCAGTTCATAAAGTTCAAACCAATTTCCTCCAGAGTTGTCCACTTCATCATTTCTCGCAGCAACGTAATATTGCATCTCCCTCAAACACCCCGATTTATTTAGCCTTACCCCCAAAGGAGGGCCCCCACTCCTTGGATCGTCCATATCTGGCTCCTGCAGAAAGCACTGCTCCAAACAGTGTCTTCATACGTATCCTTCTCCCCTTTCTTTCATGGGGAGGGTTTAGTAAGTGACATGGTTGGTTCAAAAGGGCTGTACAGTTTGGGAACTTTCTGGACACAGTTCCCAATCCCTCTCCAGAACGGCTGGCCCCATTCACAGCTCCACCAACGATGCATTCCCATGACCCCTCACGCTGGTCATTTTCCTCTCTTCCCCTCTGATGGTGGAGTCTCAAAGTTGCTTTTATTTGCATTTCTCTAATCACCGATGATCCAGATAATTCTTTGCCAGCTGAGACTTCTTCCTCTGAAAATTGTCCCATTGCCATGTCTCTCTCCATCTCTCTACCTCGCCCATTTAATTCGGGATTGGGATCTTTCTCCCACCCTTGCCCCGGCGCAGCCCTTAAACCTTAATCTCATGCAGTGTTTGGCTCTAATAGTCCCAGCTTTTCCTCTGAGCCAGGACGCCCCGTATTCTGCGAGCCAAGGGGTTGGACTACGTGACCTCCCAGCCCGCTCTCGGCCCTGAGTCTCGGATGGAGCGAAAAGCAGCACTCGGGCCCGGGCCACCCCGTGCTTCAATTTCAGTGACATTGACGTGCTGCTTAAAGGGACAGTAGCACAAACTTACAGCTGAAGAGGACAGAGGCTAATATGGCCTCTGCGGGTGAGCGTCCGCCTACAGAAGAGAGAGAAGGTAAGTTACTCTCTCTGGCTGCCAGTTTTCTTCGGAAATATAAGGCCGGACTTGCCCGGCAGCCGCAGATGTGCCCGGGTCCGGCTCCAGACACCCCTGGGAATTTATTGTGAAAAGGACCTCCAGGTGGCCACTGGGTGGCGCCCTAACCCAGGCCAAAGATCTGTAGGCCCCGGAGGAGACTGGCTTGCTTGTCTGCTCGCTTTTCAGTCGGGTTGCAAACTTTCCCAGCCCGGGAGTTTCGCCATCACATTGCCTCCAGCAGAAGAAGGGTTTCTCCTCTCCCTGTCCCGCCTTCCCCCTTCCTGTTCCCTGTAGCGACCAGCCAAACATTAGGGAGCATCTTGTTTTGCCCAACGTGGGCCTTCCTCCAAAGCTGATGGAATTGTTGCTCATTCAATCACCTGGGCTCATCAACTCTCCAAGAGGGGAGGGGGGAGGGGGACCCATGGAGGGACCATGGAAGGGGACATGGGGGTGGGGCGAATGATTTCACTAATCATTTCGGATCGATTTTCTGGGTCACTGGCTGCCCCGCCCCCCGGGTTCGGTTCTCGGCAGCACAGGAGTCGGAAAAACCGGACTTCCAATTCAACTGTGACTTCTTCCAGCGGCTGCTTGAGTTCTCCCAGTCTCAGGCTCCCCATTTGTAAAAATGGACCCACTAAAACCTATGGCTCTTGCTTTACCAGGTTATCATGGGAATAATACGTATAGGGGACTTTGAAACAGAAATGGCTAAATATACACGTGCGTATGTAATATGATAGAATCTTATATCGTCTTACAACAATGATACATTACACAAAAGCAGACACATGACATACATGCGTATATGTTATATTCATTATATTATGCTGCAATGTATCATATGACAATGATAATACACTACATACATGTATATATATATATACATGGCATACATGTGGCGTAGACAGTATGTATATATGTCATTAAATTATAATATGATACATTACATATAGGTGTATATATTACATACATGTGGTCTATATGTACACATCATATTTATTATATTACAACAATGATACATTACACAAAAGCAGACATATGACACACATACGTATGTTATATTCATTATATTATGCTGCAATATATCATATGACAATGATAATACATTACATGTATGTATATATACCCGACATACATGTGATGTAGATAGTATGTATAATACTCTATTTGTCATTAAATTACAATAACAATACATTTCATATAGGTATATATATAACATACATGTATGTACACATCATATTTATTATATTACAACAATACATTACACAAAAGCAGACATATGATGTACATGCGTATATGTTATATTCATTATAATATGCTACAATATATTATGTGCCAATATAATGCATTACATGTATGTATATATACACGACATACATGTGGTGTAGATAGTATGTGTATATATTATATTTGCCATTCTATTACAATAATAATACATTACACATAAGTGTATATAACATACATGAGGTATGCTATATGTTTATTATTATATTACAACAATAATATAATACAAACAGGTTTACCTATGATACACATGTATTGCATATATGTGTATATAGTATATTTATTGTATTACAACAATAATACATTACATATAGGTGAATACATGACACACATGTGGTATATACGTGCATGTGTAGACATTGTATTTGTTGCTATGTTACATTACAACAATAACATATTACATATAGGTGTATATATAACATACATGTGGTATATATGTGTATATCATATTTATTATATTACAACAACAATACATTACAAACAGGCATACATATGATATACATGTATTGCATAGGTGTGTATATAGTATATTTATTGTATTACAACAATTATACATTACATATAGGTGAACACATGACATACATGTAATGTATACATGTGTGTATACACTATATTTATTACTGTCATTTACAATAATATATTACATACATGTGCATATATAACATACGTGTAGTATGTATGTATATATCATATTTATTATTATATTACAACAATAATACATTACAAACATATGGGTACATATGATATATATGTGTTGCATATATGTGTGTATATAGTATATTTATTGTATTACAATAATACATTACATATGAGTGAATACATGACATACATGAAGTATATACATTATATTTATTACTATATTATAACAATAATATATTACATATAGGTGTATATATGGCCCAAATGTGGCGTATGTGTATATAGCATATTTATTACTATATTATATTGCAATCATATATCATAAAAACACATTACATATAGGTGTACAATATAACACACGTGTTGCATACATGCATGTGCACACAATACGCAATATTCACACCGGCAACACATCACATGTGTGCACACATGGCACATGTGACATGTGTGTAAATGATGCATTATATTACAATATAGAATTATATTACAACGTAAAATATCAGACGCATGTATACATGCCATGCATGTGATGTATATGTGTATATGCATATATTATATTCATTATTATACTTTATCACAACATATATGTGCACATGCATGGCATGCACGTGGTGTATGTGTGTATAGTTTGCATCACACCACACCAACAATACATTACACACATGTGTGCACACACGACATACATGTGGTATATGTGTAACATTAATTCTTATATCACAATAACAATGCATTACATATGTGTGCATGAATGTGATGTGCATTGGTGTGTATATGTATATGATGTATTAATTATTATATTATATTACAGCAATGCTACATTACATACATGTACATGGCATGCATGTATATGTGTGTACATTATATTACAGAAATAATAATTACACAGTGGATTATGTTATATGGTACATGCATGTGGTGTATACATGCATGTGTATATATTATATTATGTTACAATATATTATATTACTACAATAATACATTACATATAGGTGTATCTATATGACATACATGCACTATATATATGTATATATATATATTATATCTATGATTATATTATATTACAACAATATATTATATTATGTTACAACAATAATATATTACATATAGGTGTAGATACTTGACATATATGTGGTGACATATTGTATAATATATAAGACATACATATGTCAGTTTGTATTTTGGCTGGGACCTGTGATTTTATTAGTTGTGGGAACCAAAGTAAGTTAACACTTACTTTGACAATCCAATATATGTTAAACATGTGCAATTCTTCTCTACATATGTCCACAATTACCAGATTAAGAAAAATCAGATTAAAAAGGTAAAGAGAGAGAGAGAGAGAGAGAGAGAGAGAGAGAGAGAGAGAGAGAGAACAAAAAGCAAACAAACAAACAACAAAAATAGTGAAAATACTCTGTTGTGATCCACACTCAGTTCCCATACTCCTCTGGGTGCTGATGGCTCTCTCCATCACAAGACCATTGGAATTGGTCTGAATCCCCCCGATGTTGAAAAGATGCACGTTCATCAGAGTTGATCTTCACATATTCTTGTTGTTCTCTTGGTTCTATTCACTTCACTTAGCATCAGTTCCTGTAAGTCTCTCCAGGCTTAAGTGACCATTAAAAAAAAACCCACCTAAATTCATTTTGAAAAATGAATGACAATCTACCTTCTTTTTCCTTTATCCTTTGAGCTTAATTCACTTCTCAAGATAACACAGTATTCACGTACTTGAGGCTTGAAAGAGGCTATCTTTCCTGTTCTTTGTCTTCCTGTTCTTCCTTCTATTTCTCTTTCTCAGCTTCTGCTGCCTCTTGTATCAACACAAACATCAAAAATATAGATAAGGAAAACGAAAAGTAATTGTAAATGATTATATGAATTAATAAAACTATTTGCAGATTTTTGTTGTGAAAGGGTTTTTTAGTTCAGGGGTTTTGTTTTTTGCATTTTGCTGCCTTGTCCCCCTCCCCAAATAGTCACTTGACAGAATCATGAGATTTGAGAGTTGAAAGGGACTTTCAGGGCCATTTAGTTCAATGGAACAATGACTTTAATTGTTCTGGTTGCCCTGAGTCAATAGACTCTCTCCCATTGATCAATGGCCTTCTTAAGCCATAGCCCCTAGAATGGACTACAGCACTCCAGTTGAGTTCTGCCTAGGACATAAACAGCATAAATATAATTTCTTTTTCATGTGATGGCTTTTCAAAACAGAAAAAGAAAAAAAACACAGCCCCTATCTTCAAGGAGCTCCCATTCAAGTGGGAGAGAGGAAAGGAAAATACTTGCAAAATATATGCAGTGTAAATGGAAGGTGATCTGAGAAGGAAGACCCCAGGACTGGGACTGGGGAAGGAGTAGAGAGACTGGGAAGGTCTCCTGCAGAAAGAAGGTGGCGTTGGAGTTGAGCCTGGAGGAGACAGATTTCCCTTCATTGGAGGACACACTAGATGACCACTTGCTGATATGTTATTGAGGGATTTCTTGGTGTATGGGTTGAGCCAGATGACTGCTAAGGTCTCTCCTAACTTCCAAATTCTGGGATATTCCAGGCTTTGTGTTAGGTGATGAGGAGAGCAGAGAGCCTCTGATCTCAAAGACCTTAAATTGTTTTGGGGAGTGGGGTATGTGGGGTATATTATGTAAACAGATAAACATATGCAAATATATTCAAAGTAATCAGAATTTCAAGGAGAGAACCCTAGCAGCTGGGGATCTGAAGAAGCCTTCAGTAGGAGGTTGAACCTGATGTAGGTTCTAAGAAAAGCTAGAAAGTCTACAAGGCAGCCTCAGTTTCCTTATCTGTAAAATGAATGAACTAGACTAGAAAATCATGTTCCTTCTTGGTCTCTGTTCTGTTATTCTGTGGAGAATGCTAATATATCTTCAGATATTTATACATCAAGACATTTCTATTGAGAAGTTACTGAGCATAAGGGATAGTACAAAGGTAGAGAAGGAGCACTGGAATTAGAGACATAGAATCTGAGTTCAAATCTCAACTTTGTTAATTATGGTATTACTTTTCTTATCTCCTGGCTCAAGACTCTGTCCTCTTGAATTCATCCTTTCTCTCTCTCTCTCTCTCTCTCTCTCTCTCTCTCTCTCTCTCTCTCTCTCTCTCTCTCTCTCTCTCTCTCTCCATATATATATATATTTTTTTTTCTGAGGCAATTGGAATAAAGTGACTTGCCCAGGATCAGTGTTAAGTGTCTGAGGTAAAATTTGAATTCAGATCCCCCTGACTTCAGGGCTGGTGCTCTATTCACTGCACCACCTAGCTGCCCCCACTCCCTATATTCTTAAAGTGGTATTCTAAAAGTATGGGTTTGACCGTGTCACTCTTTTGCTCAAGAAACTCCAGTGGCTTCCCATTACCTCCGTGATCTAGAAGATCTAGAAGAAGCTATATACAGGTTTCTCTGGTTGGCACTTAAAGCCCTTCTCAACCCAGATCCAATCTATTTTTCTTGATTTGTTATGTTTCTTTTCAAAAAATTCTCTGGTTAATTAAAAATTATCTTTTTTTTCTCATCCTATACACACACAAATGCATATACGACTTCATTTCTGGTCTCTGTACATTTGCAGTGGGGCATTGGGCTCCATGGAGCTGTCGCTGAAGCTGCAGACAGCAGTCTCAGAGTCGCTATGGATGGAGATTTGGGGAGAATGAGCATCTGTATGTGGGGAAGCAGCAAGAAAACCCTCCTGTCTATAACAGATGCTATTTGTTGGAAACCATGGGGAAATGAGTTTAGATAGGTAAAGTGAGACCAGATTAAGGAGGTCCTTCAGAGTCAGACAAAGGGATATGGGTTTGATGGAGGACATGGGAGGTGGATCGTGGTTCCTAATAGGTGCAATTTTAAGGGAACATTGCTGGCTCAATTTAGGCTGCTCTTATGGGATTTTTAGAACAGTAAGTTGTTCTCCTGATGGGCTTTTCCTTTCATGATATTTCTCTGCCATTTTTGCACTGGGGATTCTCTTGGATTCTACCCTCGGGAGCCAGGGATGCTTCGGGGATGGAAGGGGGAGACATATCATGGCAGGGTCAAAATGCCATCCCGGCTCTCCCTAACACTAGAGCAGGTGACCAAGGAAGTGGCTTATATAGTTGTGGGGTCTGTAGGGGAACGATGATGCTGTATGGCAAAGGGGGGTGATTGGAGGGATCAGCCATTATGTGGTAAATGAAGAGAAAATGTAGTGCTTAATGGAAGAAGATAATCGAATAATCAACAAGCATCAGTTAAGGACCTACTATGTACCAGACACTGTGCCACATTCTGGGTATACGGAGTCAGAGGAGCAGTTGCTGGGGACAGATTATTAGAGGCTGAGAAGTACCAGGCAGGACCTCGGTGATGTATTCATTTGGATGTTTTCTCCCTCACGCCCTCAAGTTGTCATGTTGTCATTGGGGTGCCTGTGCCTTTAGTGGGGACAGCAGGATGCTCACAGGGGCTTGTATCAGTCAAAATTCTCTGGCATTTAAAGCTCTTCATAACCCAGCCTCCTCCTCCCTTGCCTATCTTATACTTCTGCCCCTCTAAGTATCCTTTGTCCCAGGAACACTGGCCTCCTGGCTATTGCATAAACATCTCCAGGCTCTTGGGATTCTCTCTGGCTGCTCCTCTCCTACACAGGGAATGGTCTCCCCCTCTTCTCATCCTGGTTTCCTTTAAGTCAGAACCAAAATGGCACCTTCTGCTGGAAGCTTCTCTCAACCCCTCTTCATGCTTGTGCCTTCTTCGCTGATAATTTCCTGTTTATTCTGTCTATACATATATAGATATGTATTTGTATGTGTATGTATGTATATATATATAGAGAGAGAGAGACAGAGAGAGACAGAGAGACAGAGACAGAGAGAGAGACAGAGAGAGACAGAGAGAGACAGAGACACACAGAGAGAGACAGAGAGATAGAGAGACAGAGAGAGACAGAGACAGAGACAGAGAGAGAGAGAGAGAGAGAGAGAGAGAGAGAGAGAGAGAGAGAGAGAGAGAGAGAGGGGAAGAGAGCACTTGCTAGTTTGCAAATACTTGTATATTTGTTGTCTCATACATTAGATTATGGGATCCTTTGGGGGCACTTTTGCCTCTCTTTGTACTCCCAGAGCTTAGACAATACCTGGCACACAGTAGGTGTTTAACTAATTCTTATTGCCTAACTGAAGCTGCTGCTGCTGGTAACATTTATACAGCAACTTAGGGTGTGCAAAGTGTTATCCATATGTTATCTATCTCATTTGATCCTGATCACAACCCTGGGAGAGAGAGGCTGTTATAGCCATTTTATAGATGAGGAAACTAAGGCAAACAGAGCTTAAGTGACTTCCTGAAGGTCATATAGCTAAGGCAGTGACCACAGCAGGATTTCATCTTGGTTCTTCCTGGCTCCCGTATGGACCTGCATGCTCTGGGCCATATATCTGCCATTCATTCACTTGGAGAAGTCACTGAGCAGAAGGGACAGTACAAAGTTAGAGAAAGAGCACTGGAATTAGAGACAAGGAAGAAGTGAAGATGAAGCTTTAGACGCAGCCCAGAGTCACTTCGGGGAGTCCCTTTGGCTGGGCTTGCTCCCAATCTCCGTCATAGAGAAAAGGCCTCGAGCACCCTTAGCACCCTCGAAGCATCTTGCCAACTCCACTGCCCAGCTTGTTCCAGCTTTGGGATTTGCCACCAGCATCTGTCAGCTTTAATTTTCACCAATTTTTGACTCGATGGCCCTCTTTCTGACTTTCTAGTTTGGGGGGTTGATGCTTCTAGTGCTAGGTGGCTCCTGGAAGGAGCCCTTGATTTGGGATTTGGGTCATGGCTTTGGAGCAGTGAGATGGTGTGGTGGAAAGGACAGAGATCTGGGGTTGGGAAGACTTCAGACACTTTTTAATTTTTTTGCTGAGGCAATTGGGGTTGTGACTTGCCCAGGGTCACACAGCTAGGAAATATTAAGTGCATGAGACCAGTTGATTGAACTCAGGTCCTCCTGACTTCAGGGCTGGTGCTCTATGCACTGTGCCATCTAGATGCCCCAAACCTCAGATACTTATGAACTGCAGGCAAGTCACTTACCCTCTGTCTGCCTCAGTTTCCTCAAGTATAAGATGAGGATGATAATAGCATATGCCTTCCAGAATTATTGAGAGGAACAAATTAAATAATATTTATAAAGTTCTGAGCATAGTGTCTGGCAATAGTAGGTACTTTATGAATGTTTATTTCCTTCTTTTCTGCCTTCATTCCTCCCTCCTTCATTCCTTCCTTTAGTTCTTTCTTTTTTCCTCCCTTCCTCTTCCTTCTTCCCTCCCTCCCTCTCTTCCTTCCTCCCTCCCTCCTTCCCTCACTTCCTTCCTTCCTTCCCTTCTTCCTTCCTTCCTTCCCTCCTTCCTCCCTTCCTTCCTTCCTTTCTTTCTTTCTTCTTTTGCCTGCCTTCCTTCCTTCCTTCCTTCCTTCCTTCCTTCCTTCCTTCCTTCCT
>JAJPUD010002516.1:296602-314651 GCA_023553655.1 Myrmecobius fasciatus
CCTTCCTTCCTTCCTTCCTTCCTTCCTTCCTTCCTTCCTTCCTTCCTTCCTTCCTTCCTTCCTTTCTTCCTTCCTTCCCGACACAGCTTGTAATTCCCTTATAACTTACAGGCTCAGAGAGTTACTCCATACCTCCGAGAGTTTCATTCAATCAACAAGGATCAATTAAATAAACATTAAGTGCTGGACTCTCTATTAGATGCTGAAGATGCAAATAAAGGAAAGAATCCCTACTCAGAAGAAAGGAAGAAAAAAGCATTCATTAAGCACCTCTGAGGTTTGAGGTACTGCCCTAAGCTCCCGTGCCAAGCCCTTTACAATAATTAGCTCATTGGATTCTCACAACAGAAAGAGAAAGACACACAGAGAGAGACAGACAGACAGACACTGTTATCATCCTCATCTTACATTTGAGGAAACTGAGGCAGACAGCAATTAAGTGACTTTTTGGGGTCACACAGCTAGTCATTGTCAGGGGCGAGATTTGAACTCAGGTCTCCCTGTCTTAACCCTCTGCCCTCTATGCCACGTAGCCTCACATGAGGGAGTGGCGCAGGCCACGTGGCAAAGACTGATTGCCAGGGAGGCAGTGGCCCGTGGCCTCATGGGCCAGTCTTTGCAGACGCTCCTTTTTCAGTCCTGACTTCGAGGCCTGTGAATCCAGGCGGCATGTTTTCTCAGGAATCTCCCAAACTGGCACTTGGAAGCTGGCTTTGGCAAGCACGCAAGTTGCTGGCACCTGACACTCACAAGCTCAGCAGTAAGCTCCAAGCAAGAGGCTGGGCTCCATCCAGAACCCACCCACTTGCTGATGCACAGCCCCTGACTTGGCAGCTTTTAATCCCGGGAGGAGATTCGGATCTAGGCCCCTGTGTCAGCCACCGGGACACAGATCCCAAGATTAGGTTTCCGGACCGGAGTTTTGTGTCCCTCCCCAGCATGCCCCAGCGGCCAGGGCACCGGCCTTGGGGTCAGAAAGCCTAGGCCCCGGTTCTTACCAGCTGGCCGATGCTGGTCACATCCCTTGGCTGCTCTGTGCCTCGATTTCCTCAGCCATAAAACGAGAGGTTTGAGTTGATAGCTACTGGGGTTCCTTCCTTTGTCCTGATGGTGGAGAGGAAAGTTGTTGGAGTCAGATAAGGAAGGCTCACAGAGTTCTAGAGCTGGAAGGAACCTCAGTAAAGATCTAGAAAGACTCCCCAAATTAACATGTGCATTCTGGGCTCAAATCTTAGCCATGTGACCAGCCTTGGTAGAGTCACTTCAATCAATTAATTAAGGAGCTAGCACTTATTAAACACCTGCTATTTTCTCGGCATTGTTCTAGGCCTTGGGAACACAGAACCAAAAATGAAACAGTTCCCCCTTTCTGGAACTTACATTCTACTGATGGGCCATGGGGTGAACCTATAGTATATGTGCATATGAACCAGATTCTGATGTGGGACAATGGGAGGGAGCGGGGGGAGGATCCAGACACAGAAGTCTGGGAAACTTGGAAAACCAGTGGATGCATCTGTGCTGATGGGGAGGTGGTACTGATCGGCAACACAAAGGCCGGGTCATCAATCTTTTCTGGGTTCCCTGGACCCCCCTGGGCAGTCCGGGGAGGACCTTTGCTCAGAATCATATTTTTAAATTCATAAAATCAAACCGGTGGGATTACAAAGAATGCCAGTTAGAGGGAACCTCAGAAATCAAAGGATTTCTTTGAAAACAAATCCCAGGCCCCAAGATGAGAAGCTCTGCCTAAGGGTCTCACAGGGCCATGGGGGGACTGATTTAGGGAGAGGGGGAGGGAGGGGAGTTAAGGGAAAGGAAGGAGGAAGAAAAAAAGAGAGGGGAGGTGAGAGAGAGATGGGAGAGACAGAGAGAGACAGAGAAACAAAGAGAGAGACAGAAAGAGAGACAGAGAGAGACAGAAACAGAGAGAAAGAGAAAGAGAGACAGAAACAGAGAGACAGAGAGAGACAGAGACAGAGGGAGACAGAGAGAGAGAGACAGAGACAGAGAGAGACAGAGAGACAGAGAGACAAAGAGAGAGACAGAAAGAAAGAGACAGAGAGAGACAGAGACAGAGAGAGATTTTCAGGAAAGTCCTAAGAGGAGACATGAGGTCAAGATGATTAGTAATGGGAAGTGCCTAAGAATGAAAATGGCCTATGGGAGTCCAGAGTTTTAGTTTGGAACCATAGCTGCTTTCTCCTTCTTTTCTTCCTCCTCCCCCTCCTCCTCCTCCTCCTCTTCCTCCTCTTCTTCCTCCTCCTCTTCTTCCTCTTCCTCTTCTTCCTCCTCTTCTTTCTCTTCCTTCTTCTTTCTTCTTTCCTTTTCCTCTTCCCTCCTCTTCTTCCTCCTCCCCCTCTTCCTTCTCTTGACCAACTGACAGTTCAGCTAAGACTAGTTTACCTGATTACTGCAAACGCTGGCCCAGGGAGGGAAGACGGGTCACTGAGTTAGAAAAGGACCCTCCTTTTCCTTCTTCTCCTTGTTCATCATCATCATCAGTGGGGTCAGCACATCCTTACCATTGCTATCATCATCATCCCTGAATCTCAGTGCACAATATATTGCTCGAGGCCCCTTTTAAGCCCGGTGCTCTGTGGGATTCTGGGAGGAATTTTTTTGGCCTTTTAGAGAATCTGGCAGTTTAACTCTGGGTGACAAGATGTGGACGCGGGGAGCAACTCACTGACAATTCAAGCCAGACCATAAGTGACTGGAGCCGTCCTCTGCCTTCGGACTCTTTGGGGAGACGGCGACCAGCAAATATTTATCATTTACTGACAGCGTGCTTGACCTGCAGGGAATGCTGGGAAAACAGTGAGCAACATGAAGCCTTCTTTACCCTCAAGAGCCTCCATTCTCTGGGTAGAGACAGTGCACCAGTCATTTGAGTATAAAATAAATAGGCACCAAGTAAACCCAGGTAATTCCTGTGGAGAGAACACTAACCTCTCTCTGTCTCTGTCTGTCTCTCTGTCTCTGTCTGTCTCTTTGTCTCTGTCTCTGTCTCTCTGTGAGTGTAAGTGTGTGTGAGAGTATGAATGTGAATGTGAGTGTGTGTGTGTGTATGAATGCGTGAGTGAGTGTGTGTGTGTGTATGTCTATATGAGCGTATGTGTGTGTGTGTGAGAGTGAGTGTGTGTATGGTTCTAATTGGAGGGATTCAGGACACGCTTCTGAAGGAGGGAGGACCTGTGGTGATTCTGGGAGGGCAGAGGGGCAAAGATGGCACAAAGGCAGCCCAGCACATGAGCCAGGGAAGGAAAGGCACCGGAGTGGAGGAGCATGGGACAGCCTTGAGATTCTTGTTGATGGTAGCGTGGGGCACCGGAAGGAGAGTCATGGTGACAGCGCCACACTGTGAAGCTGGGCCTTGAATGCCATTATTTTGAAAGTAAATTAAAGCCAGTGAGTTTTTGAGCAGGGGAGTAACATGATCAGGACTCCGAGGAAAGCCGACTGATGGGAGTTGTCTCGAGTGTGGGCAGCAAAAGCAAAGGAAGACGGACTGAGCTGGAGTTGATCAGCTCTGCCCCAAAGCAGCAGCTTCCCTTCGCCTGGGAAACCCAATATCCAGTCTCTCCTCTTCAGGGGCAGAGGGGTCTGTCCCCCCTGGGCACCTTTGACCTCCGGAGCTGCGGATTTCGAGCCCTCTCCGGTCCCCTTGGACTCCCTGCCCCAGATCCTCCTCAGAGCTTGGCTCAGGAGAGCGTGCCACATGCGGGCTGGGCTTTCTCATGCTGCTCTTGTCTCCTCACATGCTGTGTGACCTTGAGGGAAGCATTTGACCCCTCTGGGCTTCTTTCTCTGCCAGGAAAATGGGGTTAATAACACTGACCTATCTCCCAGGGTTGGCAGAGGAAGGAGAACTAATAAAAATTGTTGTCAAGTCCTTTGTCTGGTTCCAGCCTAAGCATCGAAGAGCAGTTGGCAGATTAACCGAGGACCAAGGAACCTAACCTTGCAAAAGCCAATCTGGGGAGGGAAGCGGGTCCATCGAGCCAGAAAAGGCTGGCTTTGGGTTTGTTCTGAGCAAAGATAAGGCTCCTAAAAGCTGAAGCAAACTCCCTGGCAGAGGGCCCTTAGGAGAACATAGGACCCCCCCAGCCCTTGATGGCTTAATAACAGCACTAACGTTTTTTGGACATTTTTGTTTTATATTTTATCACACAGTGGGAGGGAGGGCTATTGCTAGTCCCATTTTACAGTTGAGAAAATGGAGGCAAAGAGAGATCATGTGATTTGCCCAGCTGAGAAGAATCAGGATTTGAATAATAAGGCAGAATTTGAATGCAGATTTTCCATTCCAGAACTCTAACCCTTGCAAAACCTGTAATAATCAGGGTGTCAGCTAATGACTTTGGGTCTCATTTTGAGAAAAAGAGTATTTGATCAGATGCTCTCAAAAGCCTTTCTAGTTTGTTCCGGGTTTTGATTTGGGCCTTTGACATTTTAGGGCTTCAGTGTTTGGGGGTGAGGTTAAATGGGGGAGAGTTTGGAGGTGAAGGTCTATGTAATCTCCAGCAAGCAACCTGAGCTCAGTGAGCAGAAATGGAACTATGCACCATGGAGTGTTAGGGAAGGAGAGCCTGGAACATTGGCTGGTGCTACCGAGCAGGCTGGGATGGGAAACTGGACCAGGAGAAAGAAGCTCTAGAACTGCCTGTCTTAACTAACTAACTAACTAACTAACTAACTAACTAACTAACTAACTAGGGAGGTGCTGAGGTCTGTCATTTGAAAGTTTCAACACTACCTTCTAAGTGTTGGGGGTCCTCAGACAAAGCTCTAGTACGTCTTTAGATCTGGGTCTCTGTTCTCCATTCTGTAAAATGAGGAAACTGGGCCCTTTCTAGCTCCAATCTTAGGAACTTTGAACACATTTTGCTCTTCTTTTTGGCTGTTGACACTGAATCAGGGGAGAAATGTTAAAAAGGGCTGGCTCGAGTTGTTTTCCAGCACTTGGATGGAGCTTGGGTGCAAAGCATGGCCCAGGATGTGTATTTGTACAGAGAACATCAGTGAAAGAAAGAGGGCCGGGTTCTGAACGTAGAAGCTGACCATGGCTCCTCCCCATGGACAAAGAAAGCAAGTAGACTGGTCGGACATTTCAGGATGTGTGCACAAGTGAAACTGGGGCCGTGGTGGTTATATGTCCCCCCCCCCCGGGCCACTGTATCCTGTACTTTCTGAGGATGGCTTCTAAGCCAAGGAGCCTCAGATCAAGTCCATTTCTGACTCCCCTCCAGTCAAAACCAACCCCATTGTTCAGTATCTCACTGATGAGTTTCTTGAATTTGGAACTGGACTTTTTTTGGCAAAGGATTTTGGATTTTAGTGGCAAAGGAAACTCAAAGTGAGACTGCTACCTCTACCAATACTGGTTGGTGTCTGCTCTGTGATTTTGAGTGCATTGAGAAATTCCATGACTTATCCAAGGCCACCAAGCCAGGGGATGTCAGATGTAGTTTTTGAAGTGAGGTCTTCTTGACAACAAAGCTAATGCTGATTTTCCAGACCATACTACATGAGTTGATGAAGAATTCTTTTTTCCCCCTAAGGCAATTGGGGTTAAGTGACTTGCTTAGGATCAAACAACTAGAAATCTGAGGCCACATTTGAACTCAGGTCCTCCTGAATTCAGGGCTAGTGCTGTATCCACTTCGCCACCTAGCTGCCCCTGATGCAGAATTCTTTATCTTAGGGTTACTTGGAATGGTGACAGTCAGAGGGAAAGAGGGGGAAGCAATGGGTTTTACTGGGAAAACCTCAGCTCCATGGAACACACTCTTTCTTCTCCCTTGTGGAGTATTTGAATATTTCAGCATAATGTACTTTCATTCCAATCTAATGGGGGCCATCTTGGAGGGGGTTGGAGAAAGGAAGAAAAAAAGTTACAAATGAATTTTACACAATAGCGCTACTGTATATTTAAAAAGGAATAGGGACAGCTAGATGGTGCAGTCAGGAGGATCTGAGCTCAAATCTGGTCTCAGACATTTCATACTTCTTAGCTGTGTGACCCTAGGCAAGTCACTTACCCCGAATTGCCTCAAAAAAAAGGAATAGCAAGTTGTACATAATAGATTTGCAGTTTCATATTCAATCTTTATTATTTATTCTGTTATAGAAATACTTATTTTATTCCATAAATAAAATTCCAAAATTAAAACAAAAAGATTTTAAAATAAATTTTAATAATAAATAAATATGAATATAACATAATAATTGTAATATTATATTTATATTTATTATAAAATAAAATATGCTCATTATGTACCAGCTATTGTGTTAATTGCAGGGTATACAGAGGCAAAAGGGATAGCATTTCTGCCCTTAAGGTTCTTTTTGTTGAAATTGCAGCTTGTGTTTTATTTTTTTACATTTTAATTTTTTTATTAAAGCTTTTTATTTTCAAAACATAGATAATTTCAACATTTACCCTTGCAAAACCTCACCCCCACCCCCTCTCCTAGACAGCAAGTAATCCAATATATGTTAAACTTGTGCAATTCTCTACATATTTCCACAAGAAAAATCAGATCAAAAAGGGGAAAAATTGAGCAAGAAAACAAAATGTAAGCCAATAACAACAACAAAAGTGAAAATACTATGCTGTGATCCATACTCAGTCCCCACTGAAACTGTAACTTGTGACAAAGAGGGTATTGGTTCCAGAGTCGTTGGGATCCAATGGAATGGACGTGGACTCCAGAGTAAAGGATCTAGGTTCAAATCCTAACTCACATGTAAGCCTTTTGTGATCTTGAACAAATTACTTAAACTTTCTAGGCTTTAGTTTCTATAAAATAAACAGGACTTGGATTTGATGGTCCCTGAGGCCCCTTATAACTCTAGCCGTGTGATCCTCCAGAGTCCGGAATTTGGACTTGAAATCCGAGCCTCGTCATTTGATACTGGAGTGATCTTGGGCAAGTCAAGAGTATTCTGGGTCCTAGTTTTCTTCTCTATAAAATGAGAAGGTTGGAATACTTGACTTCCAAAGCTACTTCTAGCTTTAAATCAATATTCCATGTGCAGAGAGAAGTAAAAACCAAAGTGATTCAGGGAGGGAAAGAGAGCACTCTCTCTAGTGCTCTCTCCAAACTTTGGCAGGAGGAGATCAAGGAAGATCTGGTGTATGAGCTGAGTCTTGAAAGTAGACAGTGGATTCTGAAAAAGAGAGTTCTAGAGGGGTTATGGTCCATTCTTGGGGAGGAGGGCAGCAGGAACTGTCATGGACTGAGAGGCTCCAGGGGCTGCTGGAGTTTAGTGGGACCAGAACATAATGGGAACACTATGAAAGTAGCCTGGAAAGGTAGGGGGAATCAGATTTCATAGACCTTTAAATCAGAGACTACACTTCCATTTTATTCTAAAATAATGGGCAGCTGTTGAAGGGGTTTTGTGCAAAGCAGTGAATGGTGTTGGAGGAAGGACATCCAGGCAGCTGAAAGGAACACAGATTGATAAATGGAGAAGGAAAGCTGGGAGACTGATGAGAAATGAGCAAGGCTATAAGTACCTGTACAGGTAAGAGATAAGGCTAAACCTGGGGCACGGGCCAACCTTTCTCTCACTTAGATGATAGAAAGAGAATGGAGTCCTGAGTCTGAAGGGATTCTTTTCCTGGAGGGGGCAAGTAGAATGGAAGGCTCCTTGTTACTGGAGGACTATTCTATAATTCATATCCTATGAAATAGAAATAGAGGTAGAAAAAGACTTTGTAGGTCCATTGGCCAGGTTTGCAAAATTATAGCTTTCTGGTCCATAGAGAGAAAAACTTTCTGGCATTAATAATGCATACACTTGTTAAAAAGTACTATTAAGTATTTCTTTTTATACTTTCCTCCTCCCTCCACCCCCACTATGATATGCCCTAGACATGTGTCTAATTTGCCTAAATCAAATCTTGGCTCTGGGCAAAGCTTTAATGACCACCCCCCAAAAAAAATTCTAGTCCACTATGAAATCTAGGACTGGACAGGCAGAATTAAACATGGCCAGTTGCCTGCTTCTGCTAGAATATTCATTAGCATAATGCTAATTTACTTTACTAATAGCTGCCATTTTAAAAATGCTTTAAGGACACATACGTAGTACAGAGTGCTAGACTTAGAATCAGAAAAAACCTGAATTCAAATTCAGCCTCAGATATTTACTAATTGTGTGACCCAGTACAAGTCACTTAATCCTGTTTGCCTCAGTTTCCTTATCTGTAAAATAAGCTAGAGAAGGAAATGGCAAACCATTCAAGTATCTTTGCCAAGAAAACCTAAATGGGATCAAGAAGAGGCAGACATGATTGAAAATGACAAAATAAGAACAACAAGGTTCTTAAAGACAGATTAATATAGAAGATATAGGACTAGTCTTAGAATTAGGAAGATCTTGTTGGAAGGACCCTGGGCCTAATACTTAAGACTTTTTTGCTCCATAATCAACCTTTTAAGATTAATTGTTCAATTGGCATTAGTGGAGGGAGTTTCCATATTGGGGAGGGAGGTGGAAATCCAAAGTCCACAACTATATATGCAGAGTAACTGAACCTGTAATTTTATTACTATGGGGCATGGCCTCCACTAATGCCAGTTGGCACCTTTTCTGGAGAGCTTATAGCTAGAGAGTTGCTGAAAGATACCATGAGTATGAAATGGGTCACATTGCTAGTTTGTGCCAGAGGTAAAGTCTTGGATCCAGCTCTGTCTAATGCCAAGGTTCATTTTTTACCTATGATGCCATGCTACTGCTTCATAACGCTCTCATCCTGGATTTGTCCAGGAAAATTTAAGTATGGCTCATGTCTAGGACCTCTCCATATGTGGGCAATAGGTTCTCCTCCCAAAAAATACTTAATATATAATATGAATATTGAGTTTGGACAGCTTTTTATTTTTTCACCAGAGAAAATGTATCAGTTGCAAAGGATTCATATTAGCACATGAATCAGAAAACATGAGACTCTGAAGCATCCTCTTTACTCATACTCTTCCAAAAGAAACCTTTTTTTGGGGGGGAAGGAGTAAGGGAGTGGGGGAACTATCAAACAGGTAGTTTACATTCACTTTTGGACCTGTAATGCCTGAGCAACTCACTGTAATGATCATGGCAAAATCCAGAAAAGATGAGAACTTCCCATCTCTTTAGTCTTCAGTTCTCAAGGGGATCCAGTTGGCAATTCTCCCTCTCTCTCTTTCTCTCTCTCTCTCTCTTTTTTTTAGTAAATTTATTTATTTTTGATACACATTACTTTATGAATCATGTTGGGAGAGAAAAATCAGAGCAAAAGGGAAAAACCATAGGAGAGGAAAAAAACAGAAAAAAGAAGTGAACATAGACTGTTGATTTACATTCAATTCCCTTGCTTCTTTTTCTGGATGCAGATGGCATTTTCTGTCCAAAGTCTATTGGGATTGCCTTGGATCACTGAACCACTGGGAAGAACCAACTCTTTCATAGTAGATCATTGCACATTCTTGCTGTTATTGTGTACAGTGTATTCCTCCTTCTACTTGTTTTGTTCAGCATCACTTCATGCAAATCTTTCCAGACCTTTCTAAAATCAGCTTGTTCATCATTTTTATAGCACAGTAATATTTCATTACCTTCATGTCCCACTACTTGTTCAGCCATTCCCCAATTGATGGGCATCTGCTCCTTTTTCAATTCTTTGCTACCACAAAAAGAGCTGCTGCAAACATTTTTGCATATGTGGGTCCTTTTCCCTCCTTTAAGATTTCCTTGGGTTACAGACCTAGTAATAGCACTGCTGGATCAAAGGGTATGCACAGTTTGATAGCCCTTTGGGCATAGTTCCAGATTGCTTTTCAGAATGAATCAATTATTTTGCAATTCCATCAACAATGCATTAGTGTCCCAGTTTTCCCACATCCCCTCCAACATTTATCATTATCTTTTCCTGATATCTTAGCCAATCTGAGAAATGTGAGATGGTCTCTCGGAGTTGTTTTAATTTGCATTTCTCTAATCCATAATGATTTAGAGCATTTTTCATATAACTATAGATGGCTTTAATTTCATCATCTGAAAATTGTCTGTTCAAATCTTTTGCCCATTTATCAATTGGGGAATGATTTGCATTCTTATAAATTTGACAGAGTTCTTTATATATTTTCAGAGACCTTTATCAAAAACATTAGCTGTAAATTATTTTTTCCTAGCTTTGTACTTCCCTTTTAATCTTGTTTCTGTTGGTTTTATTTGTGCAAACCTTTTTTAATTTAATGTAATCAAAGTTGTCCATTTTATCTCTCACAATGTTCTCTAGTTCTTTGGTCATAAATTCCTCCCTTCTCCAAAGATCTGATAGGTAAATTATTCTTGCTCTCCCAATTTGTTTATGGTATCATCTCTTATGTAGTTGGCAATTCTCTTGTCCAAAGCTCTTACTCTTTGATTTCCTGCAATCTAAGAACATTGGCCTAGAGGATCGATTATCCAAGAGGTAATCTTCAAGACTGGAAATGCCCATTTCTCAGGATTACTGATCATTGCCCACAAAAAGGAAACAGATAAACAGAAGGAAAATCTAGGAAATGTCTAGTTTAAGAGACTCTAGTCTTAAACTCTTTCACAAGCATTTATCTCCCAGTGCCATATGCTTCTGCTGCAAGTCACCACTGTTCCTACTCCTACTGCTAGTGGTAATGGTGGTTGGTACTGCTGCTGGTGGGATTGTATGTGTGAAAATTTTCTTCCTCTTGTTGGGGAGCAAAGTTTTTAACCTTTTTTTTAATGAATAATAGACTCATAGATCTATGCATCCTTCTTCAGAATAAAGTTTGTTGCCTACACTCATAATTAAAGGACAGGACAAATTTCAGTTAGAGGTTGGTGAAAATAAAAATATATTTTCCTCCTCCTTTCATATTCAGGAACCCTACGGTACATAACTGCATATTGAGAATCCCAGATGTAAAGTAAGTTTGAGACAAGGAAAAAGATACAAAAATAGATCTGAGCTCACTCATTTTCCATAGGATGGGAAGTTCCACTGATCTCATTGGCCACTGGGGACCAATCAAGGGTGGATTGTATTTTTGCCAAAAGGGTTCTTGCATACATTCTTAAATAAGGTGCTGGAGTACAGGTCCAATTCCACGGGAGGTTCCCTTTCTGACAAAGTTCCATCTCTGTAAATGACATCAAGTGGACTTTTTTTGGGGGGGAGCAGGGGCTCACCAAATTAATCTAGGGGTTCTTCTGATTAACCCTGTTACATATATAGCATTTTAAGGTTTTATATTTTAGATTATGCCATTTGAACGTACGATTTAGGTAATGGTTATATAATAACCATCCCCTTTTTATCAGAAAAGTTAAATGACTAGTTTGAAACTTAGTCCTCTCAAAGATGTAATTTGAACCCATGTCCTTGGGATCCCAGGTCTAACTCTCTTACTAATAATCCAGAAGAGTCTTTTTGATTTGCCCAAACTCCCCCAGGGGCTGGAACTATAAGTATTCATTGTAGTTTGTCAATCACACCTATCATCCTTTCCTTTCTCCTTCCCCTTTCCATCTTTCTTCTTTCTTCTTTTTCTCCTCACTCCTCTTCTATCACCATCCCTCTTCTCCTTTTCCTCACCTTCCTCCATCCTTTTCTTTTTTCCCCCTGCCTTTTCCTCCCCTTCCCCCTTCCCTTTCCTCCCTCCCTCTTCCCCCCTCCTCCTCCTCCACTCCTCCACTTTCCAGTTCTGAATAGTGCAGCCCAAGGGACCCACACTTTCCTGAGTCTCTGAACCCCAGCTTCCGGAACAGTGCAGTCTGGTTGGGATTGGAGGCTGGAGGGAGGGGAGAGGCTTACCTCCACTGTTTGCAATGAGGAATTTACTTGTAAATGTTTCCTTAGCCAAATAAATGGAATGGGCTTTCCAGTCGACCCTGCTTTTCCTACCAGCTTCCCAGCCCCTGGTGGCTTCCTCACCACCAGCCTGGCTCATTTAAACTTGGAGGGGAGGCTGTTAAGAGGGGCCCTGCTCGGGAATTCTAGACAGGATCTGTAAATAAGGACTGCAGAGGGGGCTGGGAGGTGGTGGGGAAGGGAGCTTTGTCATTCCTTCCCTGGACCAGCGGGGAGTTGACTTCCTAATCCAAGGGGCTTGGGGCCTTCCCCTCACCATTTGACTCTTAGTCTAGTCTGGAGAGCTTGAAATTTACTGAGGGGAATTATCTGATGCAGGACTCCCTTGGTCTGTTCTATTGCTATTTACTTTCTAAATTGAGGGACCTGGGCTTAATCCTGTGAATCTCAGTATCTTTCTCTAGAATGGGGTGAACACTCTTCCCCAGCCCTACCTCCCAGGGCTGTTTCTTAAGCTGAGCAACCTTCCAGTCATGAGACTCAGGGGCTTTCAAACTCGCCCACTTCCTCTGACCTACCCACTGAGCCACCGCAGCCAGGTGGAAAGGCAAATAGCCTGGCCCAGTGGGGATCCCAGAATGTTTCTCCATTCTGGTGTTTCTCCTGGCCGGCCAATGGAGCCGTTTGAAGGGTTGGATCCAAGGTCACTTAGTCTCTGCCCACAGACCGGCCTTGGGACTCTGAGGAGCTTTTCCCGGTCAGCTCCAGCTGCCCACAGGCATCCTCTGGGCAGACTTGTGGGCTGGAGAGGTGGGATTACAAGATTGCTTTCCGCTTGGGCGGCCTGCGAGTCCACTTCATATAATAAGAATATTTTCTTTATTGTTGGGAGATGCAAAACAACGGCTTCCCACCCTGAGCCTCGGTTTCCCCTTCTGTAAAATTGTGGTAATTATCCTGGAGTTCGGGTTGGAAAGATATTAGAAGGCATCCAGTCCAAACAGGCTCAGAGAAATGACTTGACTAAAGTCACACAGTTAGTAAGTGGAATGGTCCATTTAGGATTTGAACCCAAGACCTCAAATTCCAAGACCAGCACGCTTTCCTCTCCACCAGCTGCCTCCCATCGACATATTTATAAGCAAGTTGGACTAAGTAAGGCATTGGTGGCTGAATTGGGAGTCCTGGGTTCAAATCTGCCTGGCCCAGATTTTTCTGTCTTGCTTTAAGACATCATTTCTTTCCTCCACCCACACTAGTTTTGTCAAATTTTCTTATTGTTTCTCATGCTCAACTCTTCCTCTTGTCCCTCTGTACCTTTGTATTATCGCCCCCCCCATTTCCCTGTTTGAGAATGCACTCCTTCTTTACCTTCAGCTCTTAGAATCCGGGGTTACCTTTGAGACTCCGCTTAGCCCCACCTCCTACTTCAAGCCTCGCCCCAGTTTGTGCCTCCCTTCCCCCATCCCACCTTTCATTTACCGGTACTTTTTTATGCTTTTACATGCATATGCCTTTAAGGCCCTCCTTTATAGTCCTAGATCCCGCAGTACTGAAGGGTCTTAATAATTGACTCTATAGATTTCCTAAATGTAAGACCTTGAGGAAAAATGTCACTTCTGAGCCTCAGTTTCCCCAATCGTAAAATGAGGCAAATAATAATAGAAAGTGAGGAAAAGTCGAACAAAGGTCCGAAGGCCTAGATTATAATTTCCACTCCAACGCTTAGATCCTGTGTGACCTTAGGCAAGTCATTAAATCTATCCGAGCCTCAGTTTCCTCATCTGTAAAATGCAGAATGAGCTGTGTAGATGGCTTCAAGGGCTTTGTCCTACTCTCAGTTTTCTGAAATAATCGAAGGATGGGCTGGGAGGTAAGCGAATTAAGCAGAATGTAAACTCGAATTCTTCCAGAACTCTCTGGGGAAGTCGGGCCGAGCTCTTTCCCTGATCCTCCAGGCTCCTGGCTGGAGACTCTCGAGATCCCAGAAAAAATCCCTCGGTCCTTTGCATAACGTCAAAGCCGAGGACTTCTCTTCCCTCTTCTTCGAGCTCCCAGGGGGGAGATAATGTGGGTGAGACAGTTAAGAAATGAGAGAGAGCAGCGGACCCGTGGGCAGAGCGCGGGCTGTAGAAGACCTGTGTGAACCCCTTCCCGCTCTGCATTTAGGCAAGTGCCCTAACTTCTCTAGACCTGAGATTCCTCCCATGCCGGGGTTCTTCGACCCAAAATCAGAAGGGATCCCCTTTCCTTCCCCCTCATTTTACAGAAGATATAAGCTGAAATCGAGGTCCAGTGGGGAGTGAAGTTCTTGCCAATGTCACTCGGAGTGAACGGCAGAGCTGGGATTTGAATCCGGCCTCTGACTTTCTAGCCGGCGTTCTTTCCACTGCATCACCATAGGGTTTCTCGCAGCTCCACTCCACCAGAAAAAAAATTCACTTTCCATAGAGAGCCGCCGACGAAGAGCTACCCCTAAGCTTTCAGAGATGTGCCATGCGCCCCTGGGAGAGACGAGTACCGGGACCCTTCGAGTCTCCTCGGGAGTAGGTGGCTCAGACCCAAGTTCGCGCCACTTAACTTTTTTTCCCGGCTTTCTAAGCCACCAGCCTCCGAGATGTGAGCTGCCCGAAGGGGCTCTGAGGGGGTCCCAGCACGCCTGTGTGCGAAAGAGCGTGTCTGGGTGTCTGGGTACGTGTGAAATGTGGCGGTATGGAGCCGCGGCAGCAACAGGGATAATCAACACATCCCTCACACCTCTGGTGCCATCCGAGGGGGAATGGGGAGATCTCGGGGGCTTTTTCCTGCCTGCTGACTGCTTTGGCTCCTAGCAAATAGGGGCTGAAGGAGTCTCCTTAGAGACAAGGTACCTTCCCTGCTCTCTGTCTCTTTTGCACACTCACACAAATACTCAAAAAGTGAATCATGCCATCTGATCTTTCTATAGTGTTTTAATCTTAACTCTCTTAACTACCTTTGATTTTACCAACAAGCCTGCCAGGTCAGTTCTTCAGACTATTCCTCCGGTTTTACAAATGGGAAAACTGGGGATCAGAGAGGTTAAGAAGCCATTAGAGTGCACATTTAAATCCAGCTTGTGAAGACTCTGGCTCCAGTGCGCTTTTCACTGAGGGACTGTGTCTGCGCTGTATTTTATGGGAAAAGCCTTAAAGAGAAGGAGAAATATAAAGAAAGGACTCTAGAAAACATAGACATGTGTAGAGATTTATTCTCTGTCCAGATGCATGTATTTGCTCTCCACCTTGTCTCCCTGGAATATCCATTCTTTCTCTCGGTCTGATGGAGCCCGACGCCGGCTATGTGCAGAATTATTTGCGGGTGGAGGTCACAAAGATTTTTCCCTCTCCCAGTCTCCCGCCCCTGAGATCCAGAGCCTCTTAGAAATGGGCAGTTCTGCCTCCGGGGGTGTGGGACTTCTTTGCTGCGCTGATGTGGGGTGAGAGTTCCCCTGGTCAGCCAGTCTCTCCTAGGCCGCCGCCAGCCGTGCGCCACAGGATCCGCGTCCTTTCCGTGGTCCAACCCGTGCTGCCCATCCTCCTTCAAGCCCAGTCTCCAAAGCCGGCGGTTCGAGGCTGTGAGGGATGGAGAAGCTGTCAAATGGGGTTTGGGGATGCTTCACTTCAGATCCGTGTGGACTGTGGATCACTCCCTCGGTCCATGTTTCCTCCAATACCTGGCGAAGACCTTTGTGGCTGGGGATGGGCAACCAATAAATCGATACCTGGGGAAGACCTTTGTAGCTGGGGATGGGCAACCAATCAGTCAATACCTGGGGAAGACCTTTGTGGCTTGGGATGGGCGACCGATCAGTCAGTACCTGGGGAAGACCTTTGTAGCTGGGGATGGGCAACCAATCAGTCAATACCTGGGAAAGACCCTTGTCTGGGGGAAAGGAAGTGTAAAATGGAAGAGAATTAAGGTGATGTGTCTATAAGCATCCATATAAATGAAAAACAGAAATCTAGAGAACAAGACAAATGGGGAGAGAGAGACCCGAGAGTCCTATAGGGAGAGTGAGACATAGGAAAGAGCCCAGACACACACAGAAAGACAGAGACAGTCACAGAGAGAGGGAGAGAGAGAGAGATAGGAAGAAAGGAAAAATCAGAGACATGGAGAGAGGAAGAGAGAGACTCAGAAAAAGAGTGGGAAAGAGACGGAGGACAACAGGCCAGAGAAGCATTCAATCAACAAGTATTTATTAAGCGGCCTACTACGTGCCAAGGAGATAAAAGAATACAGAATAAAACAATCCCAGCTCAAAGCGAGCTTACAGTCTAATGAAGGAGATAAAAACATAGATGTAGAAACAGAGAACAATCAAAAAAAGGGGGGAGGGAGAAAAAAAAGGGACAGGAGACTTGTGCTACGAGAGAGCCAGAAAGAAAAAAGGCAGAAGGGACAGGCAGAGAAAGAGAGATGGAGAAAGACGAGGCAGAAAGAAAGTAGGAAACAGAATGAGAGCCAATCACTGAGAGGGCTTGGGGAAGTGTGTGGGAGAGCAAGCGGCAGAGAAGGGAGTGACTCCAACCTTGATCTGCTTTTCTCATCTGAACATCCAAGCTGTTCTAGCCGCATCAGCCCCAAGTTTTGCCTCTTCCCCACTTGGGGCAGCCCGGCTCAGGAACCGGGCTCTAGTTTGTGGCTAGTCTTCCTCCTTGTCGAGCACCCCTACAGCCTTTGCGTTCCTGCAGCTGTTACCCTGAAATTTCCTTCTCTTAAAACTCTTAAGCGAGTCTCAGGATCTTGTCCCCCAGGGCTGTGCTCGCTGAAGGCTACAGGGGCAGGCTAAGAAATTTCACACACACACACACACACACACACACACACACACACACACTTCCCCCCCCTTTCTAATTGGGCGATTTTCTGATTTTATTAAATCATGAGAATCTACTATACTGAAAAGAGATGGCAACGTGGAAAAATTGGAGCCTGGGAAGGCGAAAATGGAAATAGTATGAAGTAATGAGGTGCCCACGGGACACATTTCACTCGGGAAGTGGGGGAAACATTGGGGGATTAGGAAAGGAGAGGAGCTCTGGGGCCACCTCTCCTTCCAGGCCCAAGGAAGGGGCAAGTGGAGGAGAACATCTGGAACATCGAAGCCCACAGAATTGAGGGTGGGTTTCCTTCTAAAGGCTGGGCTTTGGCAGAGAAGTCGCCCTTCTCCCAAGTTGCCTCCTACTCTGTGCCCCACTTCTCTTCACTTGGATCAGGCACATGCGGAGTGTGTGTGTGTGTGTGTGTGTGTGTGTGTGTGTGTGTGTAGCAAAGGAAAGATCCCACACCTGCATAGACTGCCGGACCCTCAAGTGGGCTCAGGGGAGTGAACTCTGAATACATCTGGCCGCTAGGGCTCCAAACGAACCCTCCTGTCCCAGAGTTTCTTCGGCAAGAGAAAAGGGGAACTTTGGGGTTTTGTAAAGTGAGGAAAAGCAATAATAATTCTGCCAAGGGAGGGGAGGGATGTGGAGAGGAAGACCTAAGATCCCTGAAAAGGCTCAAACGGAGGAGAAAAAAAATAAGCCAAAGAACTGAAATTCAACATGCTTTCGCGCCGCCTAAGACGCCGTAGCTTGTGCTAAAAAGATCTTTTTCCATTAGGGAATTTTTTTTTTCCCTCTTTGCATTCGGCAGAAAGAGGGAACGGAGCGTTACTCCCAACTAGGAAGCGAAAAGCTAACAGGAGGGAACACAAACCAGGAGCCCGCACCCAGGTTCCCTACTCCTGCGGAGCCGCAAACCCACAAATCCGTGGGACTTCGGAACCTGCGGCCGGCCCGGGACCTTGGCCTTGGCGCTGGCTGGATCTGGGCTCCCCGGGAGGCTCGAGGCTACTCTGCAACCCTCTGGGGCTGGCTCGGAGGAAGAATTGTAGGGTGAAAGAGGGGGCCTTGAAGTGAGGAGAGAGACGGTTTACATCTCCCCAGCTGCAGGGCTGTCCGTTTGTCCCTTTGACCCGTGCGTTTTTACTCTAGCTCAATTTGGTATCTCTCTCTCTCTCTCTCTTTCAGAGGAGAGACAGAGAGAGAGACAGACAGACAGACAGACAGACAGAGACAGAGAGAGACAGAGAGACAGAGACAGAGAGACAGAAAGAGACAGAGAGAGACAGAAAGAGACAGACAGAGAGAGAGACAGACAGACAGACAGAGAGAGAGAGAGAGAGAGAGAGAGAGAGAGAGAGAGAGAGAGAGA
>JAJPUD010002517.1:0-89255 GCA_023553655.1 Myrmecobius fasciatus
GTGTAGATAAGATTTTTCTTGCACACCAATGATAAGTTTGGAAATATGTATACATATATTCGATTTGCCAATATTTTAACATAATTAACATGTAGTGGATATCCTGCCATCTAGGGGAGGGGTGGGGAGTTGGGGGGAAAAATTTGTAACGGAAAGCTATGTAAGGGTTATTGTTGAAGAATTACCCACACATATGTTATGCAAATAAAATAAAAATTAAAAAAAGAAAAAAAAAGAAAAACTGTAAGCTTCTCAGTTTGGCACTTCAAACTTTCCATGATCTACATTGCAACTCCAGGCTTCATTTTCAGGTTTATTGCATCTTCACAGACTGATTTCCAGCTAATCTTGGCTACTTGCTGCTCTCTAAGCTCAGCACTCTATCTCCCATCCCTGTATCTGAAATGCACTACCTCTATTTAGAATCTTGAACACCCTTCAAGGTGCCATTTATGGAGCATCTCCTACGGGAAACTTTTTATGATTCTCCTAATTCAAAGTAGTCTTTCTCCTCCCTCTCTGATTATCATGTATATACTTACATATTTATAGGCAGTATCCCCTTGAAGACAAAGACTGTTTTCAATTCCATCTTTGTATAAGAGTCACTGGAACATAATATATGCTTAATAAATCCACCTTGGACTGGATTGGATTCAGAAGATTGTCTTAATATTTTGAGGTTGAAATCAGAGAAAGCAGCTAGTGTACTTGTGCATAAATTGTCCTGGGTACTTCCATTAGAGTGGCAATCACTTTCACACTAGGCTTGAACAGCAACCTTTTCTCATCCAACATTATTTCTTTCTTAGCCATTCTTTGAGGACCAGCCCAAGCCTTCTTGCAGCCTTTCATGATTGTACTGATCCACAATGATCTTTTCTTTTTTGAAAGTCTTATGGGACATATTGTCTCAGCAATGATTGAATTGAAATAATTGAATTCTGCAATGTCTTGCTGCTTCTGCTTCCATGAACATTGATTCTTTCTCCCTCAACTAAACTGTAGACTCCTCCAGGACAGATATTTATCCAAAAGTTCTTTATAACTCCTACAGTGCTTTGTACATAATTGTTTAATAAATATTTCTTAACCGATTGGTTTTAATATCAAAGGATTGGAAAATACTTTTTATCCACTCCTTCGATGTTATAGTACTATTTTTCTCATGTGGCCTCACCTTGCCCTGAATAAACAATTGGAAACCTCCACTGGTTCCGTACTAAAAATTTTTAAAACTTGGTTCTGCTTTGGAGAGTCCAAGGACATCCCATGAATCTTTACATGAAATCTGTAAAATGAAGGAGATGGATTAAATGGCTTTGGAGGTTCCTCCCTGCACAAGAACTGTGATCCTGTAATCCTATGAGCCAAATGCAATCCCTGCCTTTGAGGAGTTTACAGTCTTCTTGGGGTGGTGAGGGGAGAGGGCAGAAAACAGAAACTTAGAAAGAATCAAGTACCAGCCCTTCAACACTCCAAGGTTCTATCATTTGACTGGTGGTGATTCTCCCCCTGCCAAAGGAAATTCTTGATGTTCTATATATTAGTGGGGGCAGAGTGGATAGAAACTCATATTGACCTGAATTTGTGTCTTGCTTTAAACATTTGCATGCTGTATGACCCCAGCTGGCCAAGTCACTTAAACTCTCTCAGCCTGAATTTTTCAAAGGTAAAATGGGATTATAAAAGCACCTGTCTCTGAAGCGTATTGTGAGGGATCAAGTAAGAAAATAAATTTAAAGCACTTTTCAAACCTCAAAGAGCTCCATGCATGTGACTTATTGCCATTTTTATTATTTTTGCTATTATCTTCAAAAGTAATTATGGTTGAAAATGTTTTTCTATCAAGCTCACCTAGTGTAAAGTCTCTGTGGACTTACCTTGGACAGCAGATACAGAGTTAATCTCAGGGGCTGCACTGAAAGATTCTGACTGGCTTCATCTTAGAGACTGGGCAACCCTTTGATGAGCAGAGGCATGAGAAGGGGACTTTAGTGGAAGATTAACTAACCACATGGGAGAGAAATAAAAGTTCTTCTGTAAATCTCATGACAAGGTTAATAGATGTCATGTGATTACTTGCCAAATGGGGAATATGAGTAGTTCAGGAATTGGGAGCAAAAGGTGAAAATCATAGTAGATTGTAGTGGTTGGGAGGGCTTTATAGAGAGGTTTGTGTTGAGACTTAAAGGAGCATAATTAGGCTTTGGAAATTGCAGGGAGATGAGGGGGGCATTTCAGGCATAGGAATACATAAGTATCAACAAAGAATCAACCTATCAATCAATAGGCAATTATTAAGCACCTATGATATATCAAGTATTATGCTAGTCACTAAGAATGCCTGAATACAAAAAATGAAAAAATCTCTAATCTTTACCTAATATATGGTGGAAAGGTGAGTTTAGGAAGGGAAGGCTTGAGCAAGACTCATTAATGATAGACAGTGTCAAGGAGTTAAATCTGAGTGTAACCATCTCTATCAGTATTTGCCCCTTATTCTCCTGTCTTTGACTCTTTCATCTACCTTTAGAGAAGCAGGGTGGCATAGATAGGTGGCACCATAGGACATAGAGTGCTGGGCGGGGAGACTCAACTTCCCAAGTTCAAATCTGGTTTCAGATACTATGTGACCCCATGCAAGCCATTTTACTCTGTTTGTCTCAGTTTCCATTTATAAAATGAACTGGAGAAGAAAATGGCAAATCACTCTATTATCTTTGCTAAGAAAACTCCAGATGAGTTAAAGAAGAATCAGATATAGCTGAAAAATGAACAAAGCAAAATGTGGTATAGCAGCTAGTATATTATATATACATATGCATATACATATATATCATATATATATAAATATATATGATATATATGTAAATATATATGTATATTTATATATAACCTGAAATCTGGAACACCTTTGGGAGAGTCACTCAGGATAATCATAGCCCACCTCTGACACTTAATAGCTGTGTGATGCTTAATCTCCCTAAATCTCAGTTTTCTCATTTGTAAAATATAACAATAACATTTATTAAGGGCCTTCTATATACCAGATACCATGCTAAATATTGATAATATAAGACGAGGGAAAGAACATCCCCTGTCCTCAAGAAGTTTAAAGTCTAATGGAGGAGGCAACATGCAATTTGTAAAATGTAAAATTTAGGTTAGAGAACCTAAAGATCCCTTTCATCTATGAATCTATGTGCTATATCTAGATGATCTTTCAAGTTCCTTCTAGTTCTAAATCAACAATCCTAACCTCTCTCTCCTTCTCTAGGTCTCCCTCATTGTAATGTTAATCTCTGATTTTTCAGCCAAAGAGTTAGAAAAATCACCCTTTCCCACCAACTTTCTCCTGACTTTCCTTTTTCCTTTATTCAATCCAGTTTTTCCTCTTTTTATCCTTTGTCCCAGCCCTTCCCCCACCTATTGCTACTCTTATTCCCAAGGTTCTAGCAGATGTCATTATTAAAAGCAAAATTTCCCGGAGGCTAATTAAAATTGCCAGGTTATAGAACTAAGTAGCACCCATTCTAACTTTCCTTGGAGTGCAAACTGCTTAAAATAAAACACCCAGGCGTGACTGTTAGGGGAGGAAAGAAAGAGAGAGGATTTATTTATAAACAGGTCAGACTAAAAGACACTTTTAAAATTCAACTACTTTCCTGCTTTTGATAATAATATTGCCCAGCCTTCTAATGCCTAGCAAGATGTGCCAGGAAGAAGACCGAGTTCTCTCTAGGCAAGTGAGTTGCACTGGCTCCCTTGGTTGAAAGCATAGTTGAAGGCCAGACAAGTGTGCCATGCATGCTAGAGCCCTTATCAGTGACCTACATGATATCCCTTATCTGGTCATCATTAATGATTGTCCCAAGACTGGTTTGATGGGAAAGCATAGTAGAGGATTATTGAAATTGTCTAATTTGGGCCATCTTAGAAATTACCATCATCTCCTTCTCCTTTTAGCCCTGCTGATGACTTCCTTTATATTAAAACTTAATTTTCCCTGTGTTATCTTTTTCTCCTTGTGTCTTCATTTAAAGTATAAATTACTTTAGTTGAAGCATTTAATCTCTCTGTACCTCAATTTCCTCATTTGTAAAATGAGGGGATTCTACTCGTGATCTCTAGAAAGGTAGGTGATACAATCAATCAACTTTTATTATTTATTACAATTTCTTTATTTTTATTATTAAGTGTGCTGGTAATAAATACATAAAGAGGCAAAAGATAGTCCCTGATCTCAAGGAGCTTACAATCAAATGAGGGAGACAACATAAAAACAAATATATAAAAAGTAAGATACTATATATCAGAGAAATAAAAGATAATTAACAGATGGAAGAAGTTGGAATTAAGAGGAGTTGATGAAGATTTCTTGTGGAATCAGGGTTTTAGTAGGGGGATATAATGAAGTCAGAGAGTTCAGTGATTGGCGTAGAGGAGGAAGACCATTCAGAGAACAGGAAAGAAACTACTAAAGCTAAGAATTGGAGAGTTGTATTTGTAATACAGGTCCTGTTACTGCATTGAATAATATGTATCAGAGAATAAGGTACAGAAAGACTGTAAAGGCAGGAGGGGGGGCTAGATATGAAGGGTTTAAAATGTAAAGCAGAGCATTTTGTATTTGATCAAGGCACCAGAGAGCCAATGGAGTTTATTGAGTGGGAGAGGAATGTGTATGTGATCTGATCTGATCTGATCTGCACTTTCGGGAAATCACTTTAGTGGCTGAATGGAGGACAGATTAAAGTGGGGAGAGTTTTGAGGCAGACTGAACTACTAGCAGACTATAATGATAGGTAACCAGGGTTTATACCAGAGTCGGAGCAGTATCAGAGGAGAGAAGAGGGCATTCTTGAGAGATGCTGCAAAGGTAAAATTGACAGACCTTGGCAATAGCTTGTATATGGTGGGTGAGAGAAAATGAGGAATCCAGGGTGACTCTTAGGTGGTGAAACCGAGGAACTAGAGGGGATAATGTTGTTAATAACAGTGGAATGTAGTAAGGGGAAAAAAGGAATTAAGGGGGAAATAAAAATTTGGACATATGGAGTTAAGATGTCTACTGGACATTGAGTTGAGAAGCTAGAATAAGATTTGGAGATGAGATAGATCAATAGACAACTTGGGGCAGGATGGGCAAACCTGATAATAATCACCATTAAATTAAATTAATTAAATCCATGGGAGCTGATGCCATCATCAAGGAAAATGGTACAGAGGGAGAAGAGAAGGGGGCCCAGGACAGAACCCATTGGGACATTTATGGTTAGAGAGTATGATTTGGCAGAGGCTTTAGCAAAGGAGACAGAGAAGGCAGAGTCAGATGGGTAGGAGGAGAATCAGGACAAAGAAGAGAGGCTATCCTAAAAACCTAGAGAGAAGAGAGTATCAAAGAGAGAGTGATCAACAGTGTCACAGACTGTAGAGAAATGAAGGAGAAGGAGGGTTGAGAAAAGGCTATTTGGCAGCTAAAAGATTATTCATAACTTTGCAGATAGAAGTTTCAGTGAAATAGTAAAATCAGAAACAGGACAATAAGAGGTAAAGAACAGAGTGAAAGGAGAGAAAGTGGAGAAGTGAAGGTTTTTGGAGGTTAGGAGAGACATGGACATATATGTAGGCAGTATGAAATGAGTCAGAGAGAGATTGAAAGTAAATGTGGATGACAGAGAGGACAGACTATTGGTAGAGATGAGATGGGATGGGGTGGCTTAAACAATTAGAGGTATAGCCTTGGTAATGACTAAGATCATCTCTTTTTATGAGATGAGTATAGGAGGAGAGAATATAGTATAGGAGAATATATAGAGTAAATATAGGAGGATAAGTTGGTTGGAGCCTAGGTTGCCTAAGGTGACTATTATTTGAATCCCTGAAAGTTTCAAACTCACCCTCAGAAACACCTCTGTTATTCAAGGTTGGAATTTCAAAGAATGGAGGCCAAATTTTTACAATTAGTTCATCTAATTACAGTTTATTGAATAATATTCAAAATACACAGCCATAGTCATAATATAAGGGTAAGAGAAAATACATACACATTTGCCTCAATGATACTTATTAAGTCCCCATATTTTTCTGATTTAAGGAGGAAGACAGATTAACCTAAACCATAGCCCAATCTCTTGGAAATGTTAGAGGCTTTGAGGTTTTCTACTGAGATAAGGAAAGGGAGTTGGATAACCTTACAAATACCATTTCATGGTAAACAGATCTTGGATATTTTTCAATGCACCATTAATGAGTGGTTCAGAGACTATTGTTTGTTCTTTGTTCTCGAAGAGGACCATGACATCAGGGAATGATGCCATGACATGCAAGTAGATTGGATTTGAATGAGGGAGACCTCTGCAAGGTTTGCTTGCCTCATTTTCCCCTCCAGAGCCATTTGGATCCAGTGACAAGATAAAGATCAAGATGACTGCCAACACAGGGGTTAGCAGACTCCTTCTAGTATTAGTGACTATACACACATAAGAGAGCTGTCTCTATGTGTTTACTGCTTCCTTTCTCTTTGTAAAGAAGTCTCAATTAGATAATCTGCCTTAATATCCTTGTCCTTTTTCTTTTGAATATGTGCTTAGATAGGGTATCACCAGATCCCGTCAATGTCTTAAGTTTTGCAACTCCTTGGCTTCTATATTTCTATGACTGATGCTTTCTGTGACTGGGATAAATCCCATCCTCAGCTCTTTCCTACAATAACCCTACAAAGTAGAAATCTGCCATTTAGGTAAGAGTGCCTCGTTGATTTTCAACTTGAGTTAAAAATGTGACATAGTTGAGGTCTATCTTTTGCACTGTGGAGTAAAAGCATTATATAAATATTTGATTCATCCATTGTTTTCACCCTTTTGTTGCAGAATGATTAATAAAACCTGACCCAACTAAACACATCCTGCTCAGGCTGAAAATGTAAAAATCCTGGTTGACATGACTTGCTTTTGCAGCACTAAGCCCCACAATTGTTATGCCCAAGTGTGCAACGAAGGACATTTCTGAGCAGGTTTCCTCTAGATGCACGGTGCATCCCATTGGTCCATTAAAATGATATAGAATATAGTTGGTTGTTGGAGAGTGTGCCTATAAAGTCTTAGAAACCAAATCTGTGTCCCAGGAAGCTGGAGTTGTTACCATCAGAGACTCTTCCTTAGCACCCTAATACATTTCTTTACCTGTCACTTTATTTGACCACTCACTTTATTTGACTTCCAGAATTACTGATCTACTGGTATATGGACAACTTTTGAGCTCCCAAGCTGAGAAAGTCCTCAATAGCAATTTTTGCTTTCTTTCCATGTAAGTACCTTTTCCCTCCAATAACAGAACCATTTTGAAGCTCTCATTGATCTCCTAATCACTCTGTATCTCTTCCTATCAAAGGATGGAAAGTAGACAAAACACTGACACTGGAATTATAGGACATAGATTCAAGTTCTACCACTGATTGGTAATAACTGTGTGACTTTGCACTACTTAACCTCATCTGTAAAAATGGCTTGGTGCTTAGTGGGGAACCTAGATGATCTCTAGGGTTTCTCTCAGTCAGCTCTAAATCCACCTTTCTAGAAGGTCTCTAAAATTCATGTTTTTGCTCTTCAGGGTTAGCTTAACTTACTGAGTTCCTTTTCTTAGAGGCATTTGAATAAACCTTATTTCTAACTATAGAACAAAGGATGTGTGCTTTGTGAAGAGAATGTCTTTAAGCATCAATGAACAAAGGAGGAGTGGTATTTTTTTAAAAGCAGGATTGAAGGGTTATCTTTTTTATTTTCCCTTTAGGCTCCCCTAAATCCTAAATTCAAAATTTTCCTAAATAGGATGAAAAAACCCTAAATTTTATCTCCAGGTTCCCCATATCCTAAATCATTCCTTGACTATCCATGTCAGGAGTTATGGCTTGTTTAATTGACTGAGGTAAAGTTCCTTTCACACTCCTAGTATGGCAAGAGAGCCATATTTTTTATCCAGCCCTTCAGGGATTAAATGTTCTCCCTCTCTCTAAGAGATTTCTTACTCAGATATTAGAGCCAGATCCCTGTCTGTTGAAAACCTGATGCTCGTGGAGTGGATGAGAAATAATGTAGGTTCTTAGAAACATGCTCAGGGCTCCTGATGGCTGGCGACTTGGGCAGACCTGTTAAAAGCAGATAAGCTGGGATAAAATAGTTAAAAACTAATCTCTCTGCTTCAGATCTCTCAAGAAACAGGCAACTTGGAAAAAGTCTAGGAGCAGGCTTGCTGCTTGGGACATCAAGGTGTTCATTAGTCATAGGAGGCTATGGTGGGATGAAAAGAACACAGCATTTGGAGTAAGGGAATTTGGGTTCAAATCTTCCCTCTGATAATTACAACCTTGAAGCAATCACATAATTTGCCTGAGTCCAAGTTTTCTCATTTGCAAAGTGAGAGGGATGTATGAGGATCATAGATCAAGAGGGAACCTCAAAGGACATGAAAAACCTTTCATTTTACAGATGAAGCAATTTGCCTGAGGTCACACAGACAATAAACACCTGAGATAGGATTAGAAACAAGGTCCTCAGATTCAGAATTGGTTGCCTCCTATATGATCTTCACTGTCCCTTTTAGCCTTCAATTCTTCCCATGTAGAGAGAAAGAGTAGGTATGTCACTCTCACAACTGATCTCTCAGAGACTGTAACGACAGTTATCACTTCTATAGTACCTACTATTTTCCAGACACCATGCTAGGAACTTAACAAATTTTAACTCCTTTGCTCCTCACAGCAACCCCAGGAGGTGGGAGCTATCATTATCCCCCCCTTTTTTTACACTTGAGGAAACTGAGTCAGAAAGAGATTAAGTGATGTGTTTAGTTTCTGTGACCAAAAAGTGTCTAAAATTGGATTTGAAGTGAGTCTTCCTAACTAGAGAACCAGTTCTCTGTACACTATGCTACCTAGCTTTGAAAAGAGTACATCTCCTGAAATCTTTGAATTTAGAAAGGGAAAACAAGTCAAAACAAAACAAAAAAGGAAGAAAAGGAATAGATCAATGTGCTCTTTTATGATTTGCCACCAAGCTTTGACTATTTTCCCATCTCATGCCTGAAATCACTTATTTCAAGTATTATAGGTAGTATCCTACTTGTCCTATGTTCTGGGTCAATTCTGGATGGTGACTGAGAACTGTTTATGATTTTGCCTCTGTTATTTAGGTCCCAGTGGAAGCCAGAGGCAAGGTCTCCCAGAGAATCATGGTGGACTGCTTCCTGGAGGGGAAAACAAGGGAAACCTCCCCCCCACACACTTCCTCTGCTCTTCCTCTATAGGTCAAAAAATCAAAGTGACCTTCTTATTTGTCAAAGTACAATCCTGGCAGACAAGGAAGGATGGGTGCAAAACTCTCATCCTGTACACCAGGGCACTTGGATGTCTGCCAGTGGGGACAAACCAGAGATTTTCTTTTGGATCTTGTGGATAGCTCTGCCAACAGTAATACAGGGTTGACTTTATTCCTCAGCAGTATCACATATTCTATGTCTCAACCAAGCTGACTGATTTGCTCTTCTCCATATACAATATATCATCTCCCACCTCTAGGCTTTTGTTTAGGATGAATAAAGATGGGGAGATGGAAATTGAACAGGGAAAACAGTTAGGAAGCTGTTGCCTTAATCAAAATGAACCTGGATCATTGAATGCTCCTCTTCTATAATCATTCCCTTTTTCTCTTTTTTGATAACTTTTCATCCTTGCTCCAACCAGTAGGGTCAATGTTAACCAGAGTTCTGTATGTAACTTTCTTTTGTTGTTAGACTCACAAAATCAAAGACTAGGAAGGGGATTCAGAGACCATCTAAATCATTCCATGCCTATTCTCTCTACAACATCCCCAATAAGAGGTCATCCAATCTCTACTCAATGAACTCAACTGAAATGGAATCTATTTCTTCCTGAAGTATATCATTCCACTTTTGAAGTACATTTTACTTGTTGTTGCTATTTGGCACATAGAAAGCAATATACATTGATTCCTTAATTCATTTATCAAACCTAAATTTCTCTCTATAATTTCTGTCTACTCCCAATAGAATTTGCTTCCATACCTTCAGATCTTGTTTCTAAAAGGATGACTTCCAAATTTGTGTCTCATCTGACCTCTCCCATGAGCTCCATCCCTTTAAGATGTCACAATTTGGATAGTCTACTCATACCTCAATACATGCATAATACACATGCATAAACATGTATATATGTATATACACATACATACACACATATATACATATACATATGTGGAATGGGAAATATTCATATATATGTATATATGCATATATTTATGTATACAGAGAGAGGAATGAGAAAATAGGACATAACCATACATACATAACTGTGTATATATAGAGAGAGGAGGAATGGGAAGAAGTAGAATATCCCCCTCTTTTATACATACATATATATAGGAAAATATATAAATATATATTTCCAAGATTTTTTCCTATTTCTATATTTCAGTGGTGTCATTCAGCAAGTCTCCAGTTTTCAAAACTTGGTTTCATCTCTGTCTTCTTTCTCTCTTTTACTTCTTTACATACATACACACTCAAATGCACATATACATGTATATACATACACACACACACAAATACACATGCATAGGCCTATCCTTTAGTCTTGTTCTTTCTGCCTTTATGATAACTCTTTTCTTCTCTTCTCTATGCTCACAACCACCACCTTAGCACAAATCCACATTACTACATCTTGATGCTATTGAAATGAAATGACTTCCTAAACAGACATTTGGGCCTACACTTTTTTCCCTCTTCAATCCATCCTTTACATTTATGTGTCTGTACCATTAATCACTATCAACAAAACTATATCAGTAGGTTATTAGTGTTGGAAGATTAGTCTTCCTTATGCATAGACCTCATAGTTCTCTTTTAACTCATAGCTTTCCTATAATTTCTAATTGCCTATCAAGTAAAGTTCAAATTCTTTTATTCAATATTCAAGGACCTCCATAATCCTTGCTTTATCATAGCCCTTCCATTTACTCTGTATAGTAGCCAAACTTGATCTTTCTCCAGCATTTCTTGTGCTCTTTGCTTTTTCCCATACTGTGCCTTATACTCAAAATGCCTTTCCCATCCTTAATCTGCTGCTGAATTTATACTTGTCATTTAAAGCTCAATCCCAAAGCTACCTCCTTCAAAAGCTTATCCTTATTCCCCAGTCAGTAATGACCTTTACCTGCTCTAATTTCATAAACAAATATATGCATCTTTCTTTAATAAAATTAGCACCTACTGTTGTGGATGAGCGTTATCAGCGTGAGAGATACATTCTCCTATAAACTGTAAGCTAGACTATAAACTCTAAGACAGCAAGGATCTTGCTTTCCTTCAAGCTTGTATCTCCACACCCAGTTTACTCTGAATAGTTCAAAACACTGGGATTTTGAGCCTTTGGACTGGGCTCAAATTTTATTCCTGATGTTTCTTACCTGTGTCACTTGAACTTCCTAGTCACAGTTTGAATTTAAGTCAAGTCAACAGTCATTTATTAAGAGACCACTAATTAACTACACTGTGCTAGGTGATAAAAATATGAACAAAATTGACACAAAATTATCCTTCTTGTTAAGGAATACACATTCTCGGGGATGGAAGAGTAAGACAAGTACACAGATACACAGATGAGTAAATCTTTGCTGTCCTCCTCCTCCTTTTCCCTCCTTCACCCCCCCATTCTCTTCTGTCCTGTCCTGTCCTCCCCTCTCCCCTCTTGTCCTCTCCCCTCTTCTCCTCTCCCCTCTACTCCTCTCCCCTCTTTTCCTCTCCTCTCCTCTTATTTTCTCTCTCCTCTCCCTTCTCTCTCTCCATATATGTGAGTCAGATACAATTAAAATGATTGAATATATGTTATATGTATTATATATATATGTGTGTGTGTGTATAAGTACTTGTGTATGAATGAATGCAGATAAATCTGCATGCACACATATACTATACACACACCACAAATACCCAAGAAGCTGACATTAGTATACAATATCCTTCAGGATAGGGATCTTCTTTTTTCCTTTCCTCATATCCTCAGCACCTAGCACAGTAAAAGGTACAAATGCTTATTGATTTGTAGACTAGCATATCAATAATGTTTCCATGTACTTATATTTATAATGTAAAATTGCATATCTATATTCAATATACCTATAGCTTTAAAATATTGTTGAATGTTCATACACACACACACACACACACACACACACACACACACACAGCAGCCTCATTAGCCAGCCCTCCTGTACAGAGAGGAGTTCCTGACAAAGCTAGGAGCTGGAGCAAAGATACCTCAGCAAGGTGAAGGGCAGAGGCTGAAATCCAGGGAGATATAAGGTCACGAACTGTGGCATAAGGTAGATTGGCCAGCAGGAGACAAACTGGCATAACTCACAGCCTGATTCTCCCCACAGCCAGGGGCAGCAACGGCAACTGTGAAAGTCTCTTTAATTGGAGCATTTATTATGCGTGATCTGGACCCCTCACCCAGGGAAGAGTAGGTGGAAGCACCAGGAAACTGAGAAACTTCACAGAATGTCTGAGGAGATGCTGGATCAGAGCTGGGATGATGAGATGAAAAGGGCATCTGAAGGGAGCATTTGCTGTGATCTGCTTTGCACCAAGTGGGAGTTGTTGGGCTGAGGGGAAGAAGGATGGGGAGCCATATTTGAAGGGGTAGAATCAATACAAATTTGTTCCTTTTGAATTCAGTTCTCTGCCTCCAATAAATCAAGAGTTATGGGGATCCAGGGGCTTGTCAATGTCAAAGGGCCCTTGGCTCATCAGTTTCCATAGAGTTGGCAGAACATTTAAGACTGCAAAATAATTACTGAGACCAGAGGGCTTCGGCTCACTTTATAAAAACCTCTGCCAAAACCTTGTTTGGTCTTTATAAGACCCTCAGCACCAAAAGGAGCAAGATGTCTAAGAAAATACACACATAGGGGCAGCTAGGTGGCACAGTGGATAGAGCACCAGCCCTGAAGTCAGGAGGACCTGAGTTCAAATCTGGTCTCAGACACTAAACATTCCCTAGCTGTGTGACCCTGGGCAAGTCACTTAACCCCCAATTGCCTCAGCAAAAAGCAAAAAAAAATAATACACACATACATGCTTACATATTAAACAATAAAATAATAATGATGAGTATATACCTAGTGAGTGAACATCATATATTTCAGCTCAGTATTAGATTTAACTTTCTAGCAAAATAGACCTGTGTAAAAGCTCACATTTTGTGAGGTAGTGAGCTCCAATGTCCCTGGAAGTATTCAAGCAGAAGCTAGAAGACCACCAGTTATCATGGTGAGAGAGGGAATTTTGACCCTAGGAAAGAGATTGTATATGATGACTTGAAGATTTCTTCCACCTGGGTGTGTAATTTTAATTTTCTTTCTTTTGGTCATTAACTAAATCCCCAGAAAACATAAGCATTCCAATATTAAATATTAAAAAGCAAAGAAAAAACATATACTTTCCAATTTTTTTAGAAAAAATTTTTAAAAAGCTTCTACAAGCACCCGAACTTGTTAGTACAGTTTTGTTTAAAGCAAACGTTAAAATTAACAAAGGAGTAACAAAATTGCTCTGTTTGTGCACTTCCCGTCTGATCTCTTGCTTCTTTCTAGTCTTTGCCTTTTTCAAATGTGTTATTGACAACTCTTTTCATGACAGTGATAACTGTATTGAAGAATAAATATTCCATTTAGGATGTTTCAGATGGATTAGGTGAGAGTGAGAGAGAGGAAGAAAGGAGAGATATCTCCAACCACAAGAGCTGGTGAGGTGACTTGCCATCATTCTCCCAAAGAGTTCACGTCATCCCTCACGTTCTCAGCTGAGCTTGTGCCTGGGGTGGACTAGAGGAGTGTGACATTGCCAAAACCTGTGGGGAGGGCTTGGGACTCATTCTTCTGCCTCCACAGATCCCAGCTGTCACATCCAGCATCTGGCCAGGGGCTGTTACTGCCATTCTGCTCTGCTCTCCAGGAAGTGATCTGCCTCCCTGGCAGCATGATGGAATAAAAGAAAAAAAAAGAAAAATCCTGGGTGCATCTTGTTAGAAAAAAAAGAAGCAATCGAAGTGGTTGAAGTGGGGGAGGAGGGAAACAGGGCAGTATTTGCCATCACTTTATGAGTCTGGCTTTCTAAGGCCAACACTGCAGATACTGTTTCTGGCTGGGTACTGTGTCTGCAGTTTGGGAAGCTGTTATCAGCTTCACAGTGGAGCCAGGCAGAATTGGCCCTAGGGTATCTTGAATTAGGACAGCAGTCCCTTGCTCTATGTGTTTTTATTTTTATTTATTGGAGGGCAGGAGAGCACTGAGCAGTGACTCAGGGATGCAGGAGTAGATGGGAGGAAGTAGTTCTATCTGGTGCATAAAAGGGAGAAGAAGGGGGCTTCTAGTAGATACATCAGACAGGCCTTAACTATCTCTTTCCCTTCCTTTCTCAGAAACATTTCACCAACATGAAGTGGGTTGAATTTCCCATCTTCCTCTATTGTACATAGGCTGCCCTATTGCGATTGTTTTTTCACCTTCAAGGTTACTTTGGATAATGTTAACTAACTGTTAACATTTATATAATCCTTTAAGGTTTGCAACCAGACATACACATGTGTGTATATACATAAGTGTGAGTATACACAACATATGCATAGATATGTATGCATATAATATAGACTTTCCTTTAATTCTCACAACATCTCTGTGTTATTATCCTCTCCCCTTTACTGGTAAGGAAACTGAGGCAGGGAACAGTTCAAAACTTGCCGATGGTCACACATCTAATAAGTGTCTAAGATAGGATCTTCCAGATCTAATAGTCTCTCTCTTATATCATTTTGAACTGATTTCACTAAAATTGGGAGGTAGGGAGTACACAGTATAATTTTACTCAAGTCTCTGAATTTTCCTACATACATCTAGCATTTGGGTAATAGATACATGATGTAAAGAGAAACAATGATTAAGTGTAACATAAGTGTGGATAACAGGAAAACAGAGAAAAACAGAAACACAGAGGTAGAGACAGAGACACAGCGAGACAGAGACAGAGAAAGAGCCACAGAGGCAGAGACATAGAGGCAAAGAGACAGAGACATAGAGAGATAGAGACAGAGAATAGAAAGATGGAGAGATAGAGAAACAGAGATGAGACCTCAAAGTAAACACATTTTAAAGGAGCATTTTGTTTTCTAGTTCCCAGAAACTACAGAATCCCTTCTTTTTAATGTAATAAAAGACTGATTAACTTGACTAATCAAATTCTCTCATCCCCATTTTCTCATCTATAAAATGAGGAATATTAGTCTCAGTTTTAGCTATCAGCTCTCTTCCAATTTGAGATCTATGATATTGTTGACTTTAATGATATTACTATAACATATAAAACTGTGTAAAAATTTAAAGATATATACATAAATACCTAATTGCAATCAAATATTCCATATGAATTTTAATCACAGTTTATCATTTTCCTGATTCTTTCTTTCAGATCAGAATAAAAATGAAATTTTAATTCACCTGAAACTTTTCTGAAAAGTCCCCAGCTCACTGAACACACTCAAAGTTCCCAGCTTTGGCTTTGGCATTTAGACATTTAAGCTTTCCGGGGCAGTTTTTCATCTAAAGCCCTTACAGGCAAATTTCATTCAGCCTTTAATCCTTTTCTTAATAGGATAGACTTTCAATTATCTCCTTTCAGGCCCTTTAAGGAAGGTAACATTAGGCCTTTTGAATTTGCAATCAACAAGCATTTATTATTAAGTGCTTACTATGTGACAGGTATTGAACTAATCTGTGACAATATAAAGAAAATTTTTTAAAAATTCTTTCCTTCAAGGAAGTTAAATTCTAATCAGAGAGACATGCATATAAATAAATACAAACAAGGGATGTGTGTATACATATACACACATGCATGTGTACATATGCACATACATGTATGTGTGAGTGCATATATACACATATATATACATATTCATATACACAGACATATTAAGAAGAAAGAGGATTTCAGATATGTGGGTGTGGGAAGTGAGAAGAGAGTGGGAAAGCACAAAGATGGGAAATGAGCATCTTGTGTGAGGAACAGTAAATAGGTCAGTATGGCAGGACCATAGAGTGGATGGAAAGGGATAATATATAAGAAGTATTAGAAAGGTAGGATGGGAATAGGTTGTGAAAAGATTTAAATGTCAAAGAGAGGATTTTCTATTTGATCCTGAAGGAAATATGAAGCCACCGGGGAACTGAAGAGGAGAGTAACATAACCAGATTTAATGATTTAAGAAAATCACTTTGGTAGCTGTGTGGATTGGGGAGAAATTTGAGGCAGGGAAATAAGTGAGAAAGCTATTACCATTTGTCCAGGTGAGAGGTGGTGAGCTTCTTGTATACTAGAGTGGTAGCAGTGTGAGTGAGAAGAAGAGGGTGTATTTGAGAGGTACTGATGATATAGATGGGACAATATTAGAAAAGGGAAAGGTCATGTGAGATAAATGAAAATGAGTAGCTGAAAATTACATGTGGTTGATTGAGAGGATAGTGGGACATTTGATAGCAATAGGGGATTTCAGAAAAGGGTTAGGTGGTGGGGAGAGGGGAAGAAGACAATTAGTTGTTTTGGACATATTTTATTTGAGATGCCTGTAGGGCATCCAATTGGAAATGTCCACTAGACCCTTGGTGATGTGGAAAGAAACTTTGGGCAGAAATAGAGGTTTGGGTAGTATCTGCATAGAAATAATTGAACATATTGGAGCGAATAAGATCACCAAATAAGGTGGTAAATGCAGAGAGAGGACAGAGATTGAAGACAATCATCTTTAGTCGACTTGACTATGATGAAGATGCATGTAGCAAAGAAGATCGAAGAGTGATCAAACAGAGAGGGAAGGGAGAGACAGACAGAGAAAGACAAACTGAAAACAGAAATGGGGAGAGATACAGACAGAAATAGAGAAGGAGATATCTGAGAAATAGAGACAGAAAGAGAGACACACATACAAATACACAAAACAGAGAGGCAGAAAGATAAGAGGTTGTCCCTGCTCATTTAGGATACAGAATCTAGTAGAAGTTACAGCACATGGGAAAAAATAATTATCATATACAAAGTATATATTGGACATGGACTATTGGGTGTCTAATGCTCAAAAATCCAAAATTGAATGTATTATCTTTCCTATCCAATCAATAGTGATCTTTTGAACTTTCCCATTGCTTTGGAGAGCATCATCATCCTTCTGGAAACATAGGTATACAACCTTGGAATCATTCTTGACTCCCCTCCCTGCCTTATTACAAATATCTATTAATTCTATCTCCACAGAGTTTCTTCATTCGTTTCCTTTCTCTTCATTCACAAAATTCAAGACCTCATCATATCTCATCCAGACTAATAAAATAGCCTTCTAATTGGACTCCTTACATCCTTTCTCCTCCATCCTCTACACAGCTGCCAAAGTAGCCTTGGTAAAATACAGATCAGCCTAAGTCAACCCTTTGCTTAAGTGCTGAATTCTTATTGTCTTTAAATTACTCTGTTTGGCAAGAAAATCCTTACATAGTCCGATTCAAATCTATTTTCCCAGACTTATTTTACATTACTCTCATTCATACATTCCTTCTATGGACTAGCCAAACTAGCCCACTCACATGCTGCATCCCGGGTGCCATCTCTGTTCAGACTAGTTATCATGCCCAGAATGCCCCTTTCCCATCTTTACATCTCAGAATAGCCTCCATCAAAGCTTGGCTTAAGTGCTACATCTCATATGAGGCACTTCCCGATTTCACCCAACTATGTGTAACTCCCCCGACATGTTTGTACATACTTATATGTGTATGTGCTGTCTCTTCTGAAACACATGGAAAGTAAGCTCCTTGATGTCAGGTAGACATTCATTTTTTACTTGGTTTCCAAGTGTCTGGCACAGAGTAGATGCTTAAAGAATATTGGTTGAGTAATTGACATGATAGGAAAAAAAGAAGGGATCAAGAGATCAAGTATGATCACATACTATCACAGGACCTTAGTACTAGAAGGAGTCTCAGAATACACTTTATCCAGTCCCCTCAGTAAGGCAAATGAAACCCAGAGAAGTGAAGGACTTGCAAGCTCACAAAGCAGAGAGACAAGATCTGTCTCCAGATGTTCTAATTGCAAATCAAGCACTCATTTCATCTCACTAATATTTTTCCCTTACATAACATGATGCCTCTGAGGGCAGAAAAGACCCTACCAATTGGAGGATCCAAACCACCATATATCTTCTGGATCATGTTGAGCAGGGAGGAGGAAAAAAAAAGAAAAATTATGGACCCTTCATGTGAGTTTCCATACTGTGTGACTACATTTTACCCATCATGTGTTGCTCTGGCAATTGAATTTTTTGTAACACCCCCTCCTATCAGGTAACTGAAATTCAGAAAAGACTTGGTTTCTTTATGAACATCTGCAGGTTTCTAATTCTTTCTAAATGCACTGCTTATTCTTAAAGGAGCCATGTTTTTCCTTTATGTTCACTGTTGTTATCTTTTTTTTTAAATTTTGCTTTGCTTTAGAACTTTTTTTTAAAAGTACATTTAAACAAATCATAAGCATTTTTTTCAAACAGAGATCTTCAGTAATTTCAGACCAGGAGAAGAAGGTCTACAGAGAGCTGAAAGAAAATCTCAGAAGCAAGAGGTTTAGTAGAATATATAAACAGTCAGAACTCCAAGACCAGTCCTACAACTCTTGTGACCCTGTTGCTTGTGTGTGGATGTTTGGGTGGGAATCTTCCTTTATCTTGGCCTTCTGAAGAATGTCTAGTTTGAGTTTTCTTGGTTACTGAGAAAGTGTATCCATTGAAACTTTGAATCTTAGAAATGAAAGACTTTGAGAAAGCATTTGGCTCAGTTCCCTATCTTTAGGATAGGTGGCAATCTCTTCTCCCCAGGAAAATCTCCAAGGCTGGACATTCATATCCTTGTGATCTTAGAATGAAACTGGAAGGATCCTAAGAAGCCATCTTGTCCAACACTTTCAGTTTACAGATAAAAAAACAAAAAACGAAAAACAAAAACTGGAGCCCAGTGAGCTTATAGGTGATTTGCTGAAGGTCAATGTCAGGTAGTGTCAGAGATGGAGTTGAACCTATATTCATGATTGTAGATTCTTTCTATACTACACTTCCTTCTTCCTCAAGAAACATTATAGGCAACAAATGCTTTTTACTGCAAACCCCCAAACTTCTCTCTTTTTGTGGAAGTCCACAGGAGTCTAATTGTGAATAAAGATGTGATTTGGTGTCCAGACTCTGCTTCAATGTCTCCCAGCTCAACCAATGACTTTGCAACACAAACTCCATGTCCATGTTCTATCATCTTTTAGCCCTGTCTTACTTCTTTCATCACATACTGGCATCTAAGAAGCAAAACATGTTTTATGTTTGAGGGAAGACTAAAAGTAGTTGATGGAGATATTTATCTCTGGGACCCTGGAAACTAAGCATATCTCATCTCACATTTTAAGAAAATAGATTTGCTGTGTGTCACTTAACCCCAATTGCCTCATAAAAAAAAAAAAAAAGAATACAGATTTGGGTGAAAGATCCATGACCACTAGAGAGTGGGATAATGAGAGAATTTGTTGGAATTGGGATCTTCTTCCCCTCACATATTTTTCTATGAATATTCAATCACATTGCTTGCCCCCACCTTGGATTTTCCAATTGTCTCCTCCTTTTTTCCCTCTAGTCTCAAGTGGTATGAATAAAGTGAGCTAATTACTTTTCTATAAATATCAACTGGGATGAGCTCCTGGGGGACTACACTATGTCTCCATGCTGGTCATCCAAGGATCTCCCAATGTCTCCATCAAGGGGAAGGCAGGAACCTTCCCACACAATTCTTCGGATCTATGTAGAAAGGCACTTAGTCACATGGGAGCATATGTGGACACATACTGATACAATTAGGCACACCCTCCCTCCACCAAATTGCATGCTATCCCTAAAGGAAGCAGTATTAGCAATGGGATAAGAAGCTAACTGTCCATCACCAGGTTCAAGGAGAAGGAAAGGCCAAGATTTGAGGCAAAAGAGAACAAATGGGGATGAGAAGATGGGAAGAGACTTGGAATGACAATGAGCCAGCAATTAACATCTGCAAAACAAAAAAAGAAAACTCCCTGGCATGAGGAATTATGCACAAGGGGGAGGGAAAAAAATTCTTAATAGCTCTCCACCGACTTTCATTAGTTCTGACAGTAAATGCTACATCCCAGTTTGTTCCATAGCAACGGTTTCCAGGAAGAACTAAATCAGAAGCCCCGTCCTGAGGACTTTCAATCAGGCCAGGCAGTTATACAGACAAAGCATCTTGTCACTGACTGCACGCTTTGGGTCTCAGTGGAATAAAACAGGTCAGGGTGGGATACATGGGGAAACATCCCTGCTCCTGTTATGAGTGACTCTGATCACAAAGAAACCGACAGGAACTGAAATTGTAAGAGAGTTCCAGCAGAAGGGCAGAACTTGCCTACTGGGAATTACCCTGGATGACTTGGGGGTAGAAGGAAAGAAGACTGCTAGTGTAAAATCTGGGGTCTAGGGCTCCTGGGTAGAAGTTAAAGTGCAGGGAAGGGGAGGATGGACTTTGTCTTTCCTCTCTATTTATCCCTCTTTGCTCATATTTCTTCCTCTCACACTCCCTCCCTCCTTTTCTCACTCTCTCTTTCTCTAAGTATCTAGCACAGGGATCTTGGAGGTGTAGAAAGCAAATAAGTGAATCCTCTCTGAACCTCTGGGGATAGGAGGCTGTGTCACTTTTCTGGGGAAGATGAAAGCCTAAAAATGAGTCTGAAACTCGGTGGCATCTGCCCATGAATTCATCCTGTGCTGTCTCCCAGACACCATTGTGGTCTGGGGGCGGGAGTTAAGATGCTATGGTGTGTCAGATTTGAAATAGAACCTGTTTCCTAATAATTAACCCAGATATGACTTCTTCAGTCCAGAATGTATAGAATCCATGGGATCTTAGAATCACAGCATCATTTATTTTAGAGGAAGAAGGGACTTTAGTGATCATCAGGTCCAACCCCTCATTTTACAGATGGAGAAACTGAGGTCCAGAGAGGTAGGTAACTTTCCAGCATTACACATTAAATGTCTGAGATATGTGTTGAACCCAGCTTAAGTCCAATTGTTTATCCACTACAATCAACCAATCAAGTAGTTATCATGTGTCTACCACATATCAGGTACTATGCTAGCCACTGGAGATACAAGTACAAAGAAGGAAACAAGTCCAACTTACAAAGAGCTTCTGTTCTAATGTTGGAGATAAATATGAATAAAAATATACACAACATATAAATAAAGATAATAAATATAAATATCTACCAAATAATTAAATACAGAATAGTTTGGGGAAGAGGGCACTAGCAATAGAGGGATTAGGAACAACTTCAAACAGAAGATGGTATTTGGAGCTATGTTTTAAAGGAAGAGAGATTCTGAGATGAGAATAGAATGGAAATGAATTTCAAACATGCGAAAAGGCCAGTATAAAGACACAAAAATGAAAGAAGGAATATGGCATATGAGGCACAGAGAAAAGACAGTTTTGGCTGGATCACAGATTCTGTCTCTGTCTCTTTGTCTTTCTGTCTCTCTGTCTCTGTCTCTCTGTCTCTTTGTGTGTGTGTGTCCTTAAAACTAAGCAGAAGAATTCATATTTGATTTAGTTGATTGAATAGGGGAAATCACAATTACTCTAGCAGCAGGGTATAGGATGGATTGGAGTAGGGAAATATTTGAGGGGAACAATCAAGAGTTTGTTGCAAGAATCTAGGTGAGGGGTGATAAGAGGCCCAATTTAAAATGCTGGTTATGGGAGTGAAGAGAAATTGTCTGATGTGAGAGATGTCATGAAAATAGAAATGAGAGATTGAATATATTGAATGGGTAAAATGGTGGCGTCCAGGAGAATGTTGAGGTTGTTGAAATGGGAGTCTGCAAGGAAAATGGTAAATTCTGCAGAAAAGGAATTTTAAAGAGGGATGACATTTGGAGAAAGATAAGGTCAGTTTTGGACATGTTGAGTTTGAGATATCTCTAGGACATTGAATCTGAAATATTGGTATTGAGGGACTAAAGTTCAGGGGAAGTATTTATAGCTTAGTAATCCTTCACACAGAGATGATAATTAAAGCCATGGGAATAGATGAGGTGACCAAAAGAGAGAATAAAGAGGGAGAGGAGAAGAGGGCCTAGGACAGAGCCTTGGAGAACATGCACATTTAGAGAACATGATATAAATGATGAACTCCTGAAGGAAACTGAAAGATTAGGAATTCTGGAGATACAAAAGCAAAAACAACCAAAAAAAATAATAATGAGAACTCCTGCTCTCAAAGAGTTTATATTCTAGTGGAAAAGAGGGAGATAGAAAATCTTCAGAATTAAATAAAGGACAAGAAAAATAGTTACAACCCTGGCCTGATCTCAATATTCCCTACACACGCCAAACTCTTAGCCCTTCTTCCCTAAGGATACTTCCTTTATTGATCTAAACCCAATCCCAGGTCTAGTGACTATGATAGATTAGAAAAAAAAAAAAAAAAACAAAAAACAAAAAACAAAAAAAAACAAACAAAAAAAAACAAACAAAAAAAAAAACGGGAATTGAATTCAAACAATCTGAGTTGAACTAATCCTGGCTTTGGAGGAAGTGGAGCTAGTTTAAAAATCTCTCTGCTATTTACAAACCATATGAGCTCAGATAGGTCATTGAACTTCTATGACCCTCAGTTTTCTCATCTTTAAAATGAGAAGGCTGACTTTAGTGGGTGCTCAGTGGGCTCTTTTCATCTATAAATCCATGATCCTGTTCCTGAGTTTCAAATTCCATCTGTTACTACTGGCTTTGGGGCAAATTTCTTGTTTGTGAGCCTCGATTTTTTTTTCAACTTAAAATGAAGGGATAATAATTAATGGTCAGCAAATCAAGAATCACAAAGCATCATATTCCATACCTTTAACATGTACTTCCCTTGTGTCTTTGGACAGTTCTCAGTTTTCTCATCTGTAAAATGGGGAGTTGAGCCAGATTGCCTCTGAATTTTCTTCTAGAATTAGACCTGTGGTTCTTATAGAGCTTTTCCAGACAACTTTATTCAATATGAACTCTTCTTTTTCTAAATATCTATCATTCCCCAAGCCCCTTAATTATCTGCCATTCATACTTATCCTTTATTATTGCAGCCTATGCTATCTTCTATTGGCATTCTTCTCTCAATATTATATATCCTATCTCTCCCAACTAGATTCATATCTCTTTTATGGAAGAATTTTAGGGCTAGAGTTGAGTTTACCTGTAAAAAGAGGGATATAAACTTAGGGGAGAAGGGAGAGGGAAAGAGGGGAAAACCTGAAACACAAGGCTATGCAAGAGTCAATGTTGAAAAATTATCCGTGCATATGTTTTGAAAATAAAAAAGCTTAAAAAATAAAACAGCTAAGTGGTACAGTGGATATAGCACCAGTCCTGAAGTAAGGAGGACCTGAGTTCAAATCTGCCCTCAGACACTTAACACTTTCTAGCTATGTAACCCTAGGCAAGTCACAACTCCAATTGACTCAGCAAAAAGATAAATAAAATAAATGAAGGACATAGACTAGATGGCAATAATAATTTATATTCATATGGTGCTTCAAGGTTTGCAAAACGCTTTGCTCACAAAAGGAGTTAGTTTGACTTTTATCCCATTTGAGACTCTAGGAGATAAATGACTTGACCATGTTCACACAGCTAGTAAGTCATGGGATCATGGGTTAGGAATTGAAAGGAACCTTCTATTTAGTCCAATTCCCTCATTGTATAAATGAGAAAATGAAAGTACAGAGAGGGTGATTCAAAATAGGGTTGTCCTATCTTATTTGTTTCCCAGGGAAGGGTTCCTATTCAGGAGACTGATGGTCTGCCTGGGTTTTGGGAGCTAAGGTTTCCTGGGGGATTGTCTTGGGATAAGTGAGTTAACACACATTTGGGGTTCCGTTAAGGTTAGGGTTAGTGAGTCAGCCATTGGTGAGTTGGTCCTCAGAAAGTAGAGCTGAACCAAAGATTATTATCTGAGCTGCAACACTCTGAGACCCTCAACCTTTTTCATAGATCTACAGGGAACAGAGTGAGAGAAGGGGAAAGATTGATGTTTTGATATCCAATAAATTATTGTTTCAAGTCTGCACCAAGGAATTGAGTACCTACATATTACAGGCTGCATTGTCTCGTTTCCAAGTTGTTTCTTATATACTTTGTTTTCCAAAGGCTGAACATATACCTGCGTGAGATCCCTAAAGCCTAAGACTTTTTAGTTCTTTTATATCCTACAGAATTTCAAGTACAGGACTGAGCACACTGGAGCTTAATGCATTCTTATTGATGTGACTCTTGTAGATAGGGGATTCAATTAACATGCAAGCATTGAACTTGGAAGGACAAGCATGAGAATTCTGGAGAAGGAGGGCCTCAGGGTTATATTCTTGGGACTGGGAACTTGACACAAAATATTTACAATCATTTTTAGATCTCTGAGACAAAAATGAAAAAAAAAAGTTGGAGGAATGAATGCTGGGGAAATGAGAAAGGAACAGGAAACTTACACTGATAGATGGCTTTAGACCCAATCAGAGACTACAAGTTCAAGGAATGTTGTGGCAGATTGTGGCAATACTGAGAAAATTGAACTTTCACCCAACAATCTCAATTTAAAAAATCAATAATAATTTATTCAGCTATTTCTCTATGTTGGGAATTGAGGGTATAAAGATGAAATGTGATATGTAGTATCTATCTGCAAGGAATTGACATTTTATGGGGGTGGACAGTGGTCAATATGTGTCAGTAGACTGTTTGAATCCAAGTCTTCTTGATTCTGTGATGAGTCTTGTTTCTGAGTCTCTGTTAAGTCCTCCCAATTGCTTTTCCTTCCTTGTGTGCCTTAATTGGAAATCTGACAGATCTTTTCTGGCTTTGGATCACTCAGTAGAATGGCTAGGGCCAATATCCTAGATTTTACCTGTAGATAGTATTATGCATAGTTTCATTTCTCAGCACTTAACCAAAACTAGAACCCAAAAGAAGCAGGGAGGGAAAGCACATGCCTTCTTATGTCTGTGTGTGTCTCTGTGTGCACACGTGTATATATGTGTTTATGTGTGTATGGAGGAGAACTTGGTGAATGGTTTCTTTGCTATTAATAAACTCTGTAGTTATATTAAAGGTGGGTACTACTATGTTTCTGTTCCCTGAGTTCCTGAACTAGACAAAGTCAGCCTAAAAATCCATGAAACACTAGGAAGGAAGGACCAAGTCAGGACACTTTATTATTTGCGGATAATGAGTAGGGCTGGCCGTGGCTGACTGAATTATATTGCATATAATTGGTTCAACCCCATTTACACTTGGCAATGGATCATAGAACCACGCATATATCATAGAATCACCTATCTAAAATAAGAAAGGACCTCTGAGGCTATCTGGTCTACCACCTCTCCCTGCCAAACCCAGTCCCTTTGCTGTGTGACTTAGGACAATTCTTGCCTCAGTCTGCCTAAGTTACCTCATTTCTAAAATGGGTATAATAATAACTTGCCTTCCTGGATTGTAATGAGAATAAAATAAAATATTATTTATAAAGTACTTTCCAAACCTTAAAGTATTATATAAATGTCACCAATTATTGTTATTATTATTATTATTATTAAAATATTCCAAAGTAATGGGGCTTTTTAGAACCTGGCCCACAGACAAGAGAGGATTTTGATGTTCAGTCTTATCTGACTCTTGGTGACAATGTGGGCCATACTATCTAAGGGTTTTGTTTTGATTTGCCATTTCTTTCTCCAGTGGGTTAAGGCAAACAGGGTTAAAGTGACTCATCAAGAGTCACACAGCTAGTAAGTGTCCAAGGCTGGATTTAAACTCAAGCCTTCCTGACTCCAGATTCAGTACTTATTCCACTGAGTCACCTTGCCACCCCTAATTGCTTCAATTTATGTTGTACTTTTGCTGGCAATAGAGTTTGCACTCAGCACTCTTAACTGTCTCCAGATCTTCCTTTCTGGGAATCCTGGCTCTGCTCAGCTCTAGGGTCTCAATCTAATGTTTTAATGCTAATGTACTCCCTTTTGGAATGGATAAATCAAAGCCTTTCCTTTATAAATTGCTTCGAGGGAAATTGAACCTTCAATACCCAAGTTCTTTGTGGGTCTACCACCTTTTAGAATAGGTAATATAGATAATAGATAATAGTGGTAGTTCTATTAAGCCTGGGCAGTGATGGAAGAATTCTACTGGAGGAAATTCCATTAACAAAGACAAAAAGACTGGAAAACACCTGTTCATTCAGCAATCAGCTATTAAGTAATCTCCTATGTGGCAAGCATTGTCCCGAGTGCTGGAATTATTCTCTCTCTCTCTCTCTCTCTCTCTCTCTCTCTCTCTCTCTCTCTCTTTCTTTCTCTTCCTTCTCCTCCTCCTCCTATTCCTTCTCCTCCTCCTCCTCCTCCTCCTCCTCCTCCTCCTCCTCCTCCTCCTCCCCCTCCTCTTCCTTCTCTTCCTCTTCCTCATCCTCCTTCTCTGTCTGTCTGTCTGTCTGTCTGTCTGTTTGACACAAATAAATCAGGAGGTAAATCTATATATGTATCAAACTGTATCAAAGATGGAAAAGTGCATTCCAAGTATGGTGCAAAGGCCCAAAGATGGGAGATAGTGGGTTAAGTGTAAAGAACAGAGAGAAGATCAGCATGGCTGGATTATAGAGTATAGGGAAAAAGTAATATACAACAAGCATGAGAGCTTGGGTTGTGGCAATGTTGTGACATGTATGTTTTATTCTAGTGACAGCAAGCTACCAGAGTTTACTGAGTAATGGATTAAAATAGATGGAGGATGGACTGAGATAGGGAGAGAATTGAGGCATAAACTTCTAGAGAACATCTAATTTCAAAATTTTAATGGATAAATTTTTAATGGTTATGGAAAAGGCTAAAGACATAATCAGCAGGATAGCCAGGATTTCAACACGGGCAGGATTTCAACTGAGACTCTAAATTCAGTACATATAGTATACTCTAGATATAGATCATCAATCTAGAGGTAGAAAGGGTCTCAGAAAACTTCTAATTCAATTCTTTCAATCCATAGATAATAAAACTGAGGACCAGAGAGGATATTTAACTTGCCCAACATCATACAAGAAGTGAAAATCAAAGGTCACATTTGAATTATATCCCCAGGTTCATCATTCTTTCTACTGAACCCTTCTGCTGTGGCTGTATCACACACACACACACACACACACACACACACACACACACCAAAAAACACACACACACAAACACACACACAAACACACATATATTATATATATATTTACAAATACATGTAAAAATAATGTGTTCATTCATTTAAAAAAATGTGTTCTAAATTCTCTCCTTTTCCCTCTTTATTCATTGAGAAGGCAAGCAATTTGACACATTATAAATATGCAATCATGTAAAACATATTTCCCTACTAGTCATTTGTGAAAGAAAACAGTTACCCCCAAAAAATACTTCAAGAAAAATAAAGTTTAAAAAAAGTATATTTTGTTCTGCATTCAGACACCATCAACAGTTTTGCTGGAAGTAAATAACATTTTTTCATCCTAAATTCTTTGGAATTGTCTTAGATCATTATATTGCCGAGAATAGCTTAGCTATTCACAGGTGATCACTGTATAAAATTACTTTAACTATGTACACTGTTCTCCTGGTTCTGTTCACTTCACTTTGCATCAGTTTATATGTCTTTCCAGGTTTTTCTGAAAGCATCCTGCTTGTCATTTCTTGTAGAACAATTTGTTCATCCATTCCCCACTTGATGGGAATCAATTCCTTCACCTGGAAGATGGCCATCTACCCGAGAACCAGTATGGCTTCAGAAAGAACCAAGGAATAGTCAACATGATGTTTGCTGCTCAGCAATCCTGACAAAATACCAGAAGCAGAAGAGAGGTCTGTACACAACATTTTTTGATATAACCAAAGTCTTCCATATTGACAGTTATGAAGGTTTGTAGAAGACCATGGTGCAATTTGGCTGATTTGAGAAGTTCATCAGTATCCTACATCAATTTCATGATGACCTGCTTATAAGGGTCCTGGATGATGAATGGTGCTCTCAAGCTTCCCACTCATGAGTGGATACCAGCAAAGGTACTCCCATATTTTTAGCATGATATTTTCAGCTGTGTTGTCAAATGCTTTCATTGAGGATGAAAACAGCATCATGGTCAATCACACAACAGTAAATCATTTAACTTGAAAGTGCTACAAACCAAGACTAAAGTGGAAGGAGAGTTGGTTTGTGTTTTTTTTTTTTTTTTGTTTGCAGATGATCCTGTTTTCAATGTAGCCTCTAAGACTGAAATACAACAGCATATGGATCAATTTTCTGCCACTTGTGTTAATTTTGGCCTGACAATTAACACTCAGAAAACAGAGATTCTCTACCAGCCAGGACTGCACCATCCATACATGGAACAGTTGGTTACTGTAAATGGAGGAATTTTGAATATTGCGGATAAGTTTACTTATCAGTATACTTTTCAAGAGTGTAAACATAGATGATGAAGTTGACACACACATTGCCAGAGCTAGCTCAGTGTTTGGGAGACTCTCGCTGAAGCAAAGTGTGGGAGAGAAGAGCTATTATTATTTCGGACTATCAAACTGAAGGTCTACAGTGCCATTGTTCTGATCCCATTGGCCTGTGAAATCTGGACAGCCTACCAGTACCCTGCCAGAAAATTGAATCACTTCTATTTGAATTGTCTTGGGAAGATCCTGAAGATGATCTGAGGATGACACTGAGGTCTTGGTTCAAGCCAAGCTTTCAGTCTCTACTGCAGAGAGCACAACTTTGATGGGCTGGTCATGCCGTTTGAATGCCAGATATATATTTGCCTAAAAGACCATGTTACAGAGAACTCACACAAAGCAAGAACTCATATGGAAGACAGAAGTGCTACAAGGATACTCTCACGGCCTCTCTCTAGAACTGTTATATCAATTGTAATACATAGGAGTCACTGGCAAAGGATCAGCTAACGTATCTCTATAGCAAAGAAGATGCTGTGTTGTATGAGCAGAGCAGATTTGTAGTAATTTAAAATAAGCATGAGATGTGCAAATTTAGTGACATCCCCTCCCAAATGGTCATGGGAACGATTTGTGTCTGATCTGACAGAGCATTCTGAGCTTGTATTGATATAATCAGCCACAGCTGGACACACTGTATATTGACCCCGATATCATGATGTTATTTTGATTGCTTTTGAGCACAAAGAACAAACAATAATAATTATGTTCCTTTACAATCATATGCTAAACTGGTGCACTCGTTCCTAAACTGATGGGCATTCCATGAATTTCCAATTTTTTGACAAAACAAGAAGAATTACACTAAAAATTTTTGATCATATAGGTCCTTTCCCTTTTTAAAAATCTCTTGGGAGTACAGACCTAATACTGGTATTGCTGTATCAGAGAATATTCACAGGCTTATAACTCTTTGGACATAGTTACAAATTGCTCTTTGGCAAACAAATCCACCAATATTGCATTTAATGTCCCAATTTTCCAACATCCCCTCTAAAGTTTGTCATTTTTCTTTTCTATATATTTTCTGATAAGTAATACCCTCAGACTTGTTTTAATTTGCATTTCTCTAATCCCCAACTTTCTAAACTGTAGTTTGCCACCCCATATGGAGTCTCTTAACTGAATGTGGGAGTCATGAAATTATGATTTGTTATCAGTAAATGTTTGATTTGTATACCCAAGATCATAAAAAAATTTTTTTTCTTGGGCATAAAGGAATTGTGAGTAGAACATGTTTAAGAAACCATGATCTAATAAAGGATGATTTAGAGCAATTTTTTTTCTTTTTTTGTGTGCTTTTAAAAAAAATAATAGCTTTTTTATTTTCAAAATATATGCAAAGATAGTTTTCAACATTCACCATGGCAAAACCTTGTGTTCCAAATTTTTCTCTTTCCCTTTCCCCCACTTTCTGCCCTAGACAGCAAGAAAACCAATATATGTTAAACATGTGCCATTCTTCTATACATATTTCCACATTTATCATGCTGCACAAGAAAAATCAGATTAAAAAGTGGAAAATGAGAAAGAAAACAAAATTCGAGCAAACAACAACAGAAAAGGTGAAAATTCTATGTTGTGTGTGATTCACACTCAGTTCCCATAGTCCTCTCTCTGAATGCAGATGGATCTCTCCATCCCAAGTCTATTGGAATTGGCCTGAATCATTGTTGAAAAGAACCAGAGTTGATCATCAAATTATCTTGTTGTTGCCATGTACAACAATCTCCTGGTTCTACTCACTTCACTTAGCATCAATTCCTGTAAGTCTCTCCAGGTCTCTCTGACTTCATCCTGCTGATTGTTTCTTACAGAACTATATTCCATAACATTCATGTACCATAACTTATTCAGACATTCCCCAACTGATGGGCATCCATTCAGTTTCCGGTTTCTTGCCACTACAAATAGGGCAGGTAAAAATATTTTTGCACACATGGGTGCTTTTCTCTTTTTTAATGATCTCTTTGAGATACCGGCCCAGTAGAGACAATGCTGGGTCAAAGAGTATCCATAGTTTGATAGCCATTTGGGCATAGTTCCAGATTGCTCTCCAGAATGGTTGGATCAGTTCACAACTCCATCAACAATGTATTAGTGTCCCAGTTTTCCCACATCCCCTCCAACATTAATTATTGTCTTTTCTTATCATCTTAGCCAATCTGAGAGGTGTTTAGTAGTACCTCAAAACAATCTTAATTTGCATTTCTTAGACCATTTTTTCCCACATGACTATAGATAACTTTGATTTCTTTTGTTGTAAACTGTCTGTTCATATCTTTTGATCATCTATCAATTGAAGAATGACTTGTGTTCTTATAAATTTGACTCTGCTCCCTCTGCAGCTGTGTTCTCCTACACCCATGCTTGACCTCAATTATTTTCTCATCCAAAGAAGTGTAGTCAGTGTAGCATAATAGAAAGGTAGCTAGTTCATGAGTCAGGATGAAAATTTACTAAAGACAGTGATTTTCTGAGTTCTGAATTTGGAGATAAAAAAACCTGAGTTTTAGTCTTGTCAACAACACATACAAATCTATCTGACTATGTAAAAAGTAATTTCATATCTCAAAGCCTCATTTTTATCATCTGTAAAATGGGGATAATGACTCCTTCATGGGAGAGGTAGAAATGAATAAAATATTAAGAGTAAAGTATTTATAAACCTCAGGATGTTCATTATAACAATGTGTTAATTACAACCAGTATGATCTGAGGCAAGTCACTAAGTGGAATGGATTTTAAAATCATCTATTCTAATTCTCTTCTTAGTTCACAATAGGGAAACTGAGCCCAGGAAAAAGGAGATGATTCACCAAAAGCCATACTAGCAATAACTCTCAGGGGGAGATCCAAGCCTAGGCTTTTTGGCTCTAAATACAGGTCATTTTCATTGTATTATGTCAGTTTGCCCATCTGTAAAATGGGAAGGGGGAGATTGCATGAATGGATCTCTAAGGTTTCCTCTGGTTCTAAAGTCTTATGATCTTATATCAGTATACCACCATCCTCTAACACCACATGAGTTCCACACCCCCTTGATGATGGCAGCTGCAGCTGAGAGGCTTCATGTCTCAGCAGGAGAGAGCCTAGAGGGAGGTCAACAGGGCAGGGAGCAGGCACAGTAAGGGGAAGGGACAGCTGTTGTTCAGCATGGAACCTGAGCTCTCCCCTGTTTCCTCATGGATGGAGGGGCCAAGAGCCAGGAGCACTTCTTCCCATCTCTACCCTGAAGCAAGTCATGTTTGCCATTTGGTGCCACAGCTGGAGGCCAGCTAATGGATGTGTCTTTTACTGTGGCTCTTCCTTTCGTGTTAATGCACTTAGCCTACTCACTAAGAGCCTCTGACATTATTACAGAGCTCCCTGCTGAGCTCAGCATGGCATGTTGGCTCCAGCCTTGGTTGGCTCTGTGCAGCTCAGAGACAACAGCCCCTACCTCCTGCCCCACAGATGGGCAGCTAGTTGTTGCTCCTGATTCCCTAAAGCCAGCAGGGAAAGTATCCTGCCCAACCCCTTTCCCCTGTTTGCAGAAGTGGGGGTCTATGTGTGTGGAACACTGCATATACGGTTAGACTCAGTTGATTTCTTAGTTAGATTTAGTGAATTGTTCTTTCTTTTCTTTCCTTCCTCCCTCCTTCTCTCCCTTCCTTCCTCCCTTTCTTTTTTCTTGTTTCTCTCCTTTTTCTCCTTCCCTCCCTTCCTCCCACTCTCCTCCCTCCCTCCTCTTCTCCTCCTTCCCTTCCTCCCTCTCCCTTTCCTCCCTCCCTCCCTCTTTCCTCTCCTTCCCTTTCTCTCACTTTCCTCCCTCCCTCCCTTTTTCCTCTCTCCCTCTCTCTCTTCCCATCCTTCCTTTTCTCTCCTCCCTTTCTTCCTCCCTCCCTTTTTCCCTCTCTCCTTCCCTCCCTCTCTTCTTCCCTTTCTTCCTCCCTCCTTCCCTCCCTCTCTCCCTCCTTCCTTTCTTTTTTCCTTCCCTCATTCTCTCCATCTCTTCCTCCCTCTCTCCTTCCCTCCCTTCCCCCTCCCTCCATCCTTCCCTTTTCCCTCCCTCTGTCCCTCCCTCCCTATCTTTTCTCCTTCCCTTCCTCCCTCTCTTCTTCCCTCTCTTCCTTCTTTTCTCCCTTCCTTTCTCTCTCCCTTCCTCCCTTTCTCCCTCCCTCCCCTTTCTTCCTCCCTTCCTTTCCTCCCCCTCCTTCCCTTCTTCCCTCCCTTCATTTCTCCCTTCTTTCTTATTTTCCTCCCTCCTTCCTTTTCTTTCTTCTTATTCTTCATCACAAGATATGGCTTGCTGGAAGATTGAGATATATTCAGAAATCAATGTGATAGAAAAAACAAAATATACAAATAAAAGGTTTAAAAATAAAAGCTGAACTATCTGCCATGATTTGTCACAATGAAGCAGGTACTAATCTGTCATCCAATCCCCAGATACTGCGCCAAGCATTCTTAGAAGCACTGTGGGGGCAGGTAGCTTTGATGCAAACTAATATTGGTTATAGACTATTTATGTGGCACTTAGGAGTTAAACAAATAAATGTTAGGAATAGGGCCTGGAGCTGTGATTTCATTCTTATCAAGAACTGCATCATGAATTCTTAGAAAATTGAATAGGTCACTGAGTGATGAAATTACTCTCTATGGGTCCAAGTAGGATTTGAATTCAAGGCTTCCTCACTCCAAGGAGTCTATCCATGCCTTACTATTTCTGATTCTATACATAATAGGCACATAATAAATAAATACATACGGAATGAATTGGATGATCCCCATGATACCTAGACCTCTCATCTCCAAATTTCTCTGATCCTATTAAAAAGCTACAAGAAGCCCTCCAGCTTTGCACCTGGTGTGAATACCAGGTTTATTCACATCCATTGAACAAATTATAAAATAGGGTGAAACATGAGCAAATTCTTCCATTTAACCAGAGCTCCACTTTAAATATCATTTGATGCCTCTGTTATCACCTCCCCAGTCTTTAACTTCCTGGACTCTGGATCTTGCCAGCCTGGACTCCTACCCTTTTCTATCTCCTGGCTTTGCCTGACATCTCCAGATTTGATTTTCACCTATCCTATGAATACCTAGACTCTCCATTGATGCTCCCCTTCCCTGTCTTGTTGTCATCGCTATAGGTGCTTGTGACAATTATTTTGGCAGAAACATAATGGAACAAGAAGAGCAGAGCTGCAGGCTGGGATATAAATTTGCTAAGAGGCAGTAATTTAATTTGAGGAGGCAACATCCGCACTAGGAAAGATTGTGAACATGGACAACAAAAGTGTTGGGCAGGGGGCTTTGAGTAGAGATGTTGTAGAGATAGAACCAGAGTATTAGGTAATTCATAAGAAGGTTTAGGTGGGTCAGACTCATAATATTCAGAGAGAGAAGAGATGTGAAGTGATCAAGTTCCCACATTTAACAGATGGAAAAATGAAGTCCAGAAAAGTTATATATGTAACCCAAGGAAGCAACAAAAACTATTAACCCTCTCATTTTGTTGATGAGGAAACTGAGGCACTGAACAGCTAATTATTTGCCTGGGTTCACATAGCCAGTAAATTTCTGAAGCAGGGTTTGAACTCAAATCTACTCAACACCATGTCCAAGTGACATAGTAGACAGAAAGCACTGAAGTTAGAGACAGGAAAATCTAAGTTCAAAAACTTAGGAGCATTTCAACTCTATTACCCCATTTGTAATAATAGTATCTACTTCACTGAGCGTTTAAGTGTTTTGCAAATCTAAAAGTTCTAAATAAATGCTAGCTAATGTTATTGTTCTTATTCTTATTATTGTCATTACCACAAGTAATAAATAGCAGAGTCTGAATTTGAACCCCAAACTCTTACTAGACCATAATTCAGTTTTTTTTTTGTTTGTTTTTGCTGAGGCAATTGAGGTCACACATCTAGGAAATGTTAAGTGTCTTGACACCAGATTTGAACTCATGTTCTCCTAACTTCAGGGCTGGTGCTCTACCCACTGCACCACCTAGCTGCCCCCATAATTTAGTTTTACTCCAGAAATTCTCTAAATCATTGTGGCTGAATTTGTTTAAACAAACTAATTAGCAAATTAGCCCAAATAATGTAACCTGTGTCTGTGTAACATGTTACAATCGACAAAGCCCTTCCCTATGTTATTTCATTTGGTTTTGAGACAAGACTGAGGAATAGGTGATACAAAGTATTATTATTCCATTTTTATAGATGAATAAATTAAGTCCCATATTAACAAAGCAACTTGCTCAAAGTTGTAAAACTGATAAAGGTAAAGCTAGGATCCAAGTTCATGTGTCCCTACTCCAAGTCCAACTGAAGAATCAAGCAATCAGCTATGTGTCAAGCACCATGCAGATTAGAATGCAAAGATATAAACAAAATTCCTCAAGGAGTTGAGTTTACAGTTAATCAGAAGAAACATATATATATATATATATATGTATATATATATGTGTGTGTGTGTATATATATGTATATATATATATATGTATATATATATATATATATATATGGACATAAATGATATCTGCAAAGTAAAATACAAGGTGATTTGATAAAAGACACAGTGACAGACAGCTGGAAAAATCAGGAAGGACTTCATGAAAGAAGTGGCATTTGAGCTGAGCTTTGAAAAAAAAGAAAAGATTTCTAAAAGACTGAAAAGTTCCTCTTTTCTGATTTATCAGGCTCCAGATGTGTAAGTCTGTCTTGTTAATACTACAATAAATCCTTTGAGGGCTGGAGTCTTTTACTTGAGTGCTTTCCTGCCTCCAATACCCAGCAGAGTGCTGAACCTAGAGTGAGAACTGTGGTATAATGGAATTAGTACTGGATTTAGAGTCAAGAGAAACATATGGTTGAATCTTGGTGCCATTGTTTATTTACTGTGGGTACCCAAATAAGGAAGGAAGCAAGCAAGTAAACATTTATTAAGTCCCTTTTATGTGCCAGGCAGTGTGCAAAAGTGCTTTAAAAATATCTCATTTGATCCTTATAACAATTCTCAGATGCAGGTACATTATTTTCTCTTTTTTATAATTGAGAAAGCTAAGGCCAACAAAGATTAAATGACTTGCCCAGGATCATACAACCCAGGATCATGCAACTACGTCATGTCCAAGGTCAGAGTTGAACTCAGGTCTTCCTCATGCCTCCCTACCAAATAAGGGAGCTTTGTATGCTTTAGAAAGTTTCAAAGACATGCAATTTATTATTGTTATAGCAACTAGGCAATCGATATTTACTGAAAGGTTTTGAATAGGCTTTGTTTGCATATTGATGTCACTCCTGTGGTTGAGGAACAGTGAAGGAAGACTCAATCAGTAGATCAAGCCCCAAAGATCAATCTTGAAGATTGCCAAATCTGGTAGACTGCCACTCTGATTGCCTGATTGCCAAAGTGATTTCCCTAGCACCATTTATCTCCTTTTCTAGAGATACAATCTCCTCTCTGGAACTTACTGGGAGTAATAGTGTTGAGAGGAACCAATGTGCACTAGAGCTCCCTCATTATTACTCCTTTAAGAGACTTTGTCTTCATCATTACACTCTTCCTGTCCCTGCCAGCAGCCCCTAGTGACCTCAAGTGACCTTCAGGTAAATGACAATTCCCTTCCTCACACATGGGTTAGGTATCACTGCTATAGACCAAGCCCAATAAAGTCTCAATATGACTGCCATAATAGGATTGGGGAAGATCTGCACTAGCAGTCAGCCAATGGGTCTCACCTAAGATGGCAGCATCTCTCAGTGAAAGACTTTCACTGTGGAGGCCATCACAAATGAAAAAAAAAATTAGATTTACAAAAACAAAAGCAACAAATCCAAGAGTCATTCTATTTACATAAGTTTTCAAAAGATGCAAGAGTTCTCAAAAGAATTGCAAACTACTAATAACTTAATGAAAGAATGCTCCAAATCATGCTTATCAAAAAATTCTGTTTTCACCTTACATCAAGCAAAGTGATAAAGATGACTAAATAGGGGTGTAATCAGTGATGTGGGAGTTAAGGAAAGACAGGCACACTAATATACTGAATTTGGGGGGTTTGTTTTTAAGAGGCTATAGGGTTAAATGATTTGCCCAGAGTCACACAACTAGTAAGTGTATGAATCTGGATTTGAACTCAGGTCCTGACTCCAGGACTGGTGCTCTATTCACTACCTAGCTGCCTCCACACCAATATATCTTTGATCGAGCTCTACATTGGACCAAATATTTGGGAAATCAATTTGGAATTATTTCCAAAAAGTGACAGAAATATTTGCACTCAGAAATCTTATTGATAATCATTATACCCCATCAAAGACTGAAGGATTCATATATGCTCAAATATTTATTAGCAGCACTTTTGTGATCCCAGAACAATGGAAACACAATAGATGCTTATTGATTGTGGCAAAGCAAATGGAGATAAAATGCTGTGTTACATGAATAGAATGGAATATTGCTGTGTCATCAGAATAATAAATGTGAAGAATTCAGGGAAGACTTAAATGAACTGATGTACAGTGAAACAAAAAGAACCATGAAAAGAAAGTTCATAATGACTGCTACCAAAGCAAATGGGGACATAATAAAAGAATAAAAACTGAGTACTGTGTATTTATAACAAATAATGGCAATCTCAGTTGAGAAAATGCATCTCCCCTCTCCTGGAATAGGTGACTATGGGTATGGAATATCACATCTCTAGTCAGATATGTATGGTTCATGTGTTAGTTTTGTGAAACTGATTTTTTTCTTTTCTTTTTTTTTTACAAGATATGACTGGTTGAGGAAAGGAGAAAATATGCACAAATGAAAGGAATATAAAATAAGATATATCAATAGAATGGGCAAATCATGTAACTTACTGATCATTCTCTAATTCCATCATTTGCCCAGAGGTGCCAAATCACAATGATTTTGAAAGTTTCCTCACCTGATAGTTCCCTATATCAATGAAAACACAAATCTAGTGCTAGAAATACATATAAGAAAGAAGGAAGGAAAGAAAGGAAGGGAAAGGAAAGGCAGGGGAGGGAAAAAAGTGAGATGAGATCTCCCGGGAAACAGAATATTTAAATATCTTGAGTAGTTTATTTCCTTCTACTTTGTTCTTCAGAATAACAGATCTAGCCCAAAAGAAGGAAGGTCTATCCTTGATGATACCTTTGCAGAAATATTTTTTCCTTATGAGGATGGCCTTGCTCTAATTCTAGGCTTCTAGAAATTCTGACATGTCTGTTAGTATTCCCTCTACATCTGGTACACCTACCTTCCCCTAACTCTGACGAAAAGGAAGTACACCCACTTCCCTACTTTTTATCAGGAGAAAATGAAATGTTTCCATGTGATCCACAGAACTGCCAACAGCAACAGGAGGAGGAAGACTCAGCGACAATGCTCCAGAGACTGAAAGTTTCTGTGAATGCAGAACCTTGTGCTCTAGGGAGAGGGAAGTCCTGTGGTTAAGACCATAGTAATTTCTTTATTGATATTTTTTCTCTATGGTCACAGGACTTTCAGAACTCCTTGATACTCAATTGAATTGATAGGGATGACATCTTCCTGAGGAAGTGAAAGAAGATAGGTATGAAAGATATCTGGGTGAGAATCTCCCTTGTTAGACATATATATATATATATATATATATATATGTATATATATATATAAGCAGAGCAGGGTACAATGGAGTATTCCCTGAGTCTAGAGGACCTAAGGTTCAAATGCTGTTTCTGACACTTTCTAACTTTAACTTTGGGTGAGACACTTAACCTTGGTAGGCTTCTTATCTGTAAATTGAAAAGGTGGGATTAGAGGACCACTGAGGTCTCTTCCAGTTCTTGAGCCTTGATCCTACATAAGCTTGTGAAACCCATGATATGCAGTCAGAAACAACAGAATTTTTATCATCCTCAAGAACAAGGCCAGAGCAAAAATTCATCCCTCCTTCCTTCCTGTATAATTAGGTAAAAAGTAATGATAGTCTCTACTATTTTTACCTCCTTTATCATAATTTCACATATCTCATGCTCTTATGAAAGAACACCAAATATGGAATCAGAAGAATTTAATTTGAATGTTAGGCATTTATTACAGTACCTTGACAAAGGGAAATTCCTTCTCTGGATTGCAATTTCTTCTTGATAAACTAACCATTATATCTATAGTATTGAAGGAGTATAAGTGCAGTTAATCTCTAAATTTTGCACTCTGGGTCAAAGGTCCAGTCACCAAACACTAGTTATAGTTTTTTGCATTGTAGCTAAAGATATCAGGCATTGAGAGCATGGCTGAACAAAGAGGACACAGGATCTTATCATGGAATATTAAAGTACATAGATCTCAAAGAAGTTAAAACCATTTATAGTCATATGAAAATATGCTCTAAATCATTACTGATAAGAGAAATACAAATTAAAACAACTCTGAGGTATCACTATATACCTCTCAGATTGACTAAGAAGACAGGAAAAGATAATGACGAATGTTGGAGGAGATGTGGGAAAACCATTGGTAGTGGAGTTGTGAACTGATCCAACTATTCTGGAGAGCAATTTGGAACTATGCCCAAAGGACTGTCAAACCATGCATATACTTTGATCCAACAGTGTCTCTACTGGGCCTGCATCCCAAAAAGATCATAAAGGAGGGAAAGGGACCCACATGTACAAAAATGTTTGTGGCAGCCCATTTTTAGTGACAAGAAAGTGGAAATTGAGTGGATGCCCATCAGTTGGAGAATGGCTGAATAAGTAATGGTATATGAGTATTATGGAATATTATTGTTCTATAAGAAATGATCAGTAGGATGATTTCCAAGAGGCCTGGAGAGACTTACATGAACTGATGTTAAGTGAATTGAGTGGAACCAAAAGAATATTGTATGTAGCAACAAAAAGATGTGATGATCAATTCTGAGGCTCTTTTCAACATGGCTCTTTTCAACAGTGAGGTGATTCAGGCCAATTCCAATAATCTTGTGATGAAGAGAGCCATCTACATCCAGAGAGAGAACTGTGGGAACTGAGTGTGGATCACAACATAGTATTTTTACTTTTTTGTTGTTGTTTGCTCGCATTTTGTTTTCTTTCTCATTTTTTTCTTTTTTTCATTTGATTTTCCTTGTGCAGTATGATAAATGTGGAAATATATATAGAAGAATTGCACATATATAACATATATTGGATTACTTGCCATCTATGGGAGAGGGTAAGGGGAAAGGAGGGAAAAAACTTTTGGAACACAAGGTTTTGCAAGAGTGCATGTTGAAAATGATCTATGCATATGTTTTGAAAAAAAAAACTTTAGTAGAAAAATAAAGCATATAGATCTCTGTCTTCTATAGCCAAGTAGACTTGGTTAGTTTGTATTATCAGTGTTTTTTCTACTGTTATTGATGACAATAACAAAGATGACTTTCTTCCCCTTCCATGTCTCCTGATCAGCAAGATTTTTCTAAGACTACATGTTTCTTGAAGGCAGGGATCATGAATGATTCAGTTTTTTATACAAAGGATCCATCTAAGTACAACATGCCAAAAGCTACTTAAGAGATGCTTTGAGACACTAGTGACAGGAAAAAGAGATGAAAATTCTACTGGGAAATTGGATGGTGATGCACTGAAAGGTCTGTCTGACAAATGTGTATGTGTGAATCTCAAATCCTGGGCAACTTTGCAAGAAAATGAAATTTAATAGAGGCAAATATAACATCATCCACTTGGGTTAAACAAAATCAGCTTGGCAAATACAAGATGGAGGAGGTCTGAATAGACAGCAGTTCTTCTGAAAAGAAAATCTGGCAATTTTAGTGGAGATAAGCAATGGGGGTATAAAAAAAGAGACAAAAAACAACCCCTGACATCATGGAGCTTATAATCTAATGGGGGGGAGGGCCAACATGCAAACAAATATGTACAAAGTAAATTGTATACAGTAGGGCTTCTTAATTTTTTTCCACTTGAGATCTCTTTTCAATCAAAAACTTTTACTCAACTCTGGGCATATAGGTATATAACATGGTATACAAATCAAACATTTGCAGATAATAAATCATAATTTCATGACCACCACATTCAGTTATATGACTCTATATGTTGTCATGACTTATAGGGCAAGAAGCTTTGGAATCCAGGATAAGGTAGGAAATAATTAATATTAATTCATTGTTATAATCTATAATAAACAACTAGTAATTCATTATGATATAACTATAACATTAATGTTGTGACTGTTATATGACATTTTCATATAACACTATAATAATTAATAATCATTATTAATTAATTAAATAATGCTTAATTGAAATCAAGAGATGTTAGGGGAGCCTTCCCAAAATAGAAGGATATGTCCTGAACTAAGAGGTCTTAATAACCCTTCACTCTCCCTTAGTTAGACTATGTCTGAAATAATATGTTCCTTACTGGGCATCAAATTTGAAGTAAGATTTTGAAAAATTAGCAAGTTTCTGGAGTAAGGTACCCAGGATGTAGAATAGTCTCAAATTCATGCCCTATGAGGATTGGACAATGGAAAGGGACATGTTTATGCTGGAAAGAAGAGCATTTGTGAATTAATTCTGCATGAATTTTAATATCATGTAGAGAAGGGACTAGACTTGGTAGAACCGGAAACAATGGGTGTAAGTTTCAGTTAAATTTAAACTTTAGGTAAAGAAAAGTTGACTGGTAATTAGAGCTGAACAAGAGTGACCATAGGATCATACAGGTAAGTCATCAAGTCCAACCTCTTCATTTTACAGATAGAGAAACTAAGGCACAGGATAGTTAAGTGACTTTTCTAAGGTTTCACAGCTAGGGAATTTCTTTATTACAGGTTTATGTGGGTTTCAACAAGAAGGAGAGTTGAGAAAAGCATATGACCATTTCTTCCCCTTATAATATTGGAATAGTGAAAGATCAGTAAGGTTGTGCACTAACAGGCCTATTTTGCAGGCCTGTTAGTTCACAACCTTACTGATTTTGCAGAACTATTTTGCAGTTCTGTCTTTATCATTAAGTAACTGTGTAAGCCTGGGCAAAATAAATACAAGGTATATTTGTTGGGGGTGGATTGGGGTAAAAGTGGGAGGTTATCAGGACTAAGCATGTAGTAGATGCTACTAGAGGAGAATTTTGAAGGAAATGAGGGCTTCTGTAGAGACAAGACAGAAAAGATCACATTGCAAATCCCATATTGGGACGGAAAGTGGAGTGGGAGGACAGTCAGTGTGAAGGCACAGATGTGGGTTTTAAGAGTACCATGTATGAGGAACATGAAGAAGGCCTATTGGACTGGATTATTGAATATGAGAAAAGGGAAAATGTATAATAAAAACTGGAAAGGTAAGTTGAGGTGAGACTGTAAAACACTTTTGTAGAACAGATTGTCAAGGAGCAAGCATAATCTTTCTTGATTTCCCTAGTTATAAATCTCTCTCTCTACAAAATTGTAATACATGGTATAGTGTAAAAGAATCAGCCTTGTAACTAGAAAGATGTGAAGTCAAGTTTTCTTTGATACATCCTACATCCTAATAGTGTGAGGTGGTCTTTTAAACATTTAGTGATCTGGGGAGCTAAGGCAGCTAGATGGTGCTATAGTGCATAGAGCATTGGGCTTGAAATCAGGAAGACTCATATTCATGAGTTCAAATCTGACTTCAGATACTTATTAGATGTATGATCATGGGCAAGTCACTTATCCCTGTTTGCCTTAGTCCCCTCATCTGTAAAATGAGCTGGAGAAGATTTCTTGAAAATCATTCTAGTATCTTCTGCCAAGAAAACCTAAAATAAGGGCATGAAGTGTTGGACATAACTATCTTGAGTAGGGTAAGGATCTAGGCAATTCTTTAGAATATAAATTGGAAAGAAGATGGTAACCTATACTGCTAGAAAAAGTTCTTCTTCAAGGAGTTTCCCAACATTGAAGAAAGTATAGGTTCAGTCTCTATAATTAAGTATATGCATTTAAGTATGTTTTATGTATACCTGCATGCATTCATGCTGATTCTTCTGGTAGAATGTAAACTCCTTGAGGTTATAAACTTTCATTTTGGTTTTTGTATCTCCAGGGCCTAGTACAATTTTCTGAATATGCTTAATGAATGCTTGTTGATTTATTTATCACTTGATAAGCAAACTTTTTATCCTACTACCAATATCCATAGAATAAAATAGAAAACCCTCAGGAAATATACTCAGCTTAAGGGAAAAAAGAAAGGGTTATTGCAAGAAAAATGTATTCACCTGGCTTAATCTCCAGTCAGCCTTTTCTATGGCTCACAGACATTCAGAGCTCTTGAGACCCATCCTCTTCAGTTGGTTCTTTGTCCAAGTGGATAGGAAACAAACAACCCTGGCAGCTAATTATCTCTGTTATCCTTAGCCGAATATGGAATGGTATATTTTGTTATCAGCATGAAACCAAAAAAAAAAACCCACCTTCAAGCTTTGCTTATCAGAGCCCAGAATGGAAATGACGCACAACAGATAGCCTGGTGTGTATTTTCCCTGTCTTTGACACAGCAAGCTCTTTGAGGCCTTCTCCTTTTTATGGGAGTGTAAAATGCCTTTTGGACACATTAAATCTAATATATGATCACAATAACAATGGAGCTGTGAGCACACAAGGGATAAAGGGAAAGCAAAATTTAGAGCCATAAACCAAAGGGGGGGAAAAAGACTCATTTTGGGAAGTGATTTGGAGGCTCAGGGAGATGGAAATAGATTGGAGAAAGTGGCTGGGAACAGCCAGTGCTGCAGTTACGAAGGCCAAAGGCCTTTGTGTCTTTCTAGGGGAGGAAATGTGAAGAGACTTGAATTCACAAAAAGTAAAAGCTGAAAGGATTCTGAAAAGAGCCTACATGGCACAGTGGAAATAATGCTGGTGAAAAGATATGAGCTCAAATCCTACTTTTGATGCTCATTACCTGTATGACATTAGGCAAGCTATTTGACTTCCCTGGGACTTAGTTTACATATCTGTAAAATGATAAGGATGAACTAGATAACATCCTTTATCTAGTTAGAGCTAGAAATTCAAATTATCAAGTCCATGCCTTTCATTTTACAAATAAGAAACCAAGGTGAATAGAGGTAGATGAACTCAATCTACTAGTCACTACTCTAAATTTGGGTCAATTCATTCAATTAGTTCTCAGATCAATCAAGGTTTCCAACTCAAAGCTTTTCATCCAGTACAGATGAATATAATGAGAATTTTGCCAAAGCATTGGTGACATGTAGGTTTCTTACATTTATAGAGTTCTCTTGATTTCCCAATATAGTAATCTTGTGTTAGTCAGGCATGACTCTTTCCTGATGAAACCAGTCTGGTTATAAGTGATCACTTATGTCTCATTTGCTCCATGAAGTTTTCTCTAATGACTTTGGTTCCAATTCCTATAACAATTCCTATAACACTTAATCAGTAGCACAAGATTTTGAGTTGTATTAGCTTTCTTTTCTAAGAAGTGACATACCATCTCCCTAAGAATACATTGTAAGGAATACAAGTCAAACTCATTGTTTTATAATTTTAAGACTCAAAACTCTTTTTAAAAAGGGGCCATTTTCTAGTTCTTTAGCTATTCTCTTATTTACTAACAGTTTTTCACAGATCACTGACAACCCATCAGCAGCCTTATCCTGTTTTAGTACCCTCTCGTATAGGTTCTTTGAGTCTTTTGATTTAAATTATTGGTGGCAGTTAAGTTGTTTTCCTAACATTTATTCAGTTTTCTTGTGTTTCATTTCCCCATTAATCAATTTGTTACATATTTCCTAGTCTGAAGATTATTCTTCCTAATGGAGACAAAAGAAACAAAATAAAAATTGAATGGTTCTACCTTTTCTTTATAATGTACTGTTATACATTCTTTTCTCTCCCTTCAGCTCCAACAAAGTTAAGCTGGCCTTTTTGGTCATTCTTAACATTTATCCAAGTGTGATTTCTTTTGGGGCTTTATCATTGCTAGAATTATTCTTATAAGACTATTATATTCTTATAAGACTATTCTTGCACTTCTCCTCATTTAACCTTCTTGGCTTCTATTTTTTGCCCATTCTTTTTTTTTCTTAATATGAATTTCCTATGGAGTCACTTCAGTTTTTTCAGACAATTCATTTTTCTTCTTCCTTATTGTAAAAATCTGTGTGACATAAAAATATTGTTCTTAAAAGCCAGCCTCCTACTTTGAGTTCTCCTTTAATTTATATCCTTTAGTTCCTACCAGTCCTTTCTGTGAGTTGTTTGCAATCAGTTCTCCTTATTTTGGGGGCATGAACATCAAACTATGACACACATTTCACTGGTGCCATGAACTCTATGGCAGGGGACATATCAGCTTTCTTAGGAGGAGAGTTTTGGGTTCCTAGTGGAGCTAGTATGAATCACAGATGTGAGGGGGAAAGTATCCTACTTCAATGATCAAAGTCAATGAGGTGGTCAGTTTCTATGAATTGATCAGGGATATTGTAACACTATACTTAACTGTCCCTCCTAAAGTTGTGGCTCAAGGCCCTGAATTTGAAGGGCCCTTCTCCCAGTATGATAAATTTATGTCTTGGGACTATGAATAATTGTACCACTTGAGACCTACATTTCAGTATTGTTACTGTTCTCACTCTCCTGAAATTACTCATCTTTGTATGAACTATATTGCCTTAATAAAATAGAAGTCCTTTCTAAGCAGGAACTATATTATTTCTATTTTTGTAGCCCCAACAACCAGTAAAATACCTGGCATAAGAAGTACTTAATATTTGTTGAATTGAATTTTAAAAAGATGGTGTGGGGGCAGCATGGGGGGACAAGATGCAGATTAATCTAGGTAGTAGAAAGGATAGATAGAATCAAATAGGCTTACAAAGATTTTGTATATGTCATCTCACTTGATCCTCACAGTTACTTGGTCAGGTATGTACTGTTATGAGAACCCTCATTTTACAAATGAGGAAACTGAGGCTGAATGGTTAAGAGACTTGGCCAGAGTCATACAGATAGTATTTGGAGAAAGACAAACCACCTCATGGTCTCCAATTGCTCAATGTCCTTTTTGTATCAGGTAAAACATGAGGACCAATGTTGCCACGATTGTATTGGAGATTTTTTTCCCCTATAAAAGTGCTCTTGGACCCAAATGCTTAAGGAGAAAAGGTGGCAGAAGAAGCTAGGGATGAATTATTTGTGTCTCAGAGAATATGTCTAGTCCTTCCCTAGAACTGAAAGAAAAAGGTATATATTCATATTTGTAATTATCCTCTGAAGGGGGAAAAGTCCCTTCTCTGATAGAGATCTTAAGTAAAATGAAAGTGAAAGAGAGAGACCCTTAAAAATATGTTTATGAGCTGAAAGGAAATGTGTAAAAAAGGCAAGGAAATAGGGATAATTCGAACTTCAGAGTGGATTGAGGATAATATTAGGCAAAGATTTTCTACCTTCCTGCAATGAACATGACTACCTGGTATTTCCTGAGGGGACTTCAGTAGAGATCTTAGTGACCTGGGAAGTATCTATGACTGTCCAGATGCTAACAGTATGCACTGTGCCCTGTACACTATGCTCACACCATCATTATTTCGCTTGAATTATAGTCTTCTTATATTTTGTTGTGTCCATCAGAGGAATCAAAGGGTCATTCAGACCTTCAGGTTTGTTTTGTTCAACTCTTTTATTTTACAAATCAGGAAAGAAATACAGAGAATTTAAGTATCTTTCCCAAGATCACATAGACCCCTCAATTTCAACTTTGATCCTGTGGTTTCAAGTTCAATATTCTTTCCTCTGCATCATAGTTTGGACCAATTAGATCCATTTTATAGGCAAGGTATCATTGACACAAGACTTCTCAATCCATCAATAGCATAACTAGAGAATCAGAGATAGATTTTCACCAAAGCTAAAGATAAAAAAAATCAGATTAAGCAGGGTTTAGCTAAATTAATCAATTGATTAGAATCCCCATTGTGGACCAGTTAGCAGGGATTCAGAAGGAAAATCTCACCTTCCTCAACATGTCTCAGATATTAAGTACAAAAAGTAACCTGTGCTCCTTGATCCAGAAATATATCTGTGGCTCTTTGATCTACCTATATGTTTACATATTGATCCCTCAGTGGCTATTTACCCTATCATTTTCTAAATGTCTGTCTGTCTTCCTTTAGAGTATTATGGAAAATGATCAGCTCATTAGGAAGGGCAATTACTGCCACACAGACTCTCTTTTGAATCATTAAAATTGTATTGAATTTTCATGAAGCAGCAGAGCCCTAGAGTGCACAGGATGGGCACATCATGAATTTGTCTAATAAATAAAACAGTGTTCTCTGCTTGGTAGAGCTAGGCACCCTGCTATGGATTGAAGCAGCCATCAGTAATCAGTGTGTTAACCAAACACAAAGGATCCTCTTGGCCAGTGGAGTTGGGGGCAGGGAAGTAACCAAGTTACTGCTACAATTTCTACAAAACTAGACAGTTAAAGATGAGAAGAGACTAAAAAGCCTACAAAGAGAGAGAAAACAAAACTTCAGGTGATTGCTATTGATCTCCATGGCTCAGCCTTGAGCTTTGATGTTGGAGATTTATAACTCACATAGAAAGTTAGAGCTGAGACTTCAGAAACCTTCTGGTTTCCCCTCCCCCCGACTCAACATTAATCATTTTTTTTCCGAGAAAGAAGCCAATAGAATGTAAGCTCTTTAAGGGGAGATAATGTATTCACTTTTGTCTTTATCTCTCTAGTGCTTAGCATGGAGCCAGAAACATAGTAAGAACATAATAAGTTCTTGTTGAATTGGATTGAGGAAAGTGAGATTCTTGAGAGGTCTCAAGAACAGAGATTCAACTTTAATTTTTAGCATTATTTAAAAATGAACATGCTTTTAGAAAAAAAAAACTTCTCCTAACTTACTCTCTATTAAATAACAAGAATGAAAGAAAAAGAAACCCTCATTATAAATATGCATCATAGTCAAGGAAAGCAATTCTCCACACTGGCTTGAGTCTGAAAATGTATCCCACATCTTAAATACATCCCTTTTTTTTGTCAGGAGGTGGGTTAATGCCTTATCTTTACTCCTCTGGAATCATTTGTTAATGGATTCAGGGATCTTAGATTTAGAATTAGAAAGACTTTGAAGGTCATTGAAGTCAATCCTCTCATTTTATATACAAGGAACTCAGTCCTAGAAAAATTAAGAGACTTTCCCAAAGTACTAAAAAAAGATCAGAACTAAGATTGACATCCCGACGCCAAGAGCTTTCCTCTGTACCTTGCTGCCCCTTGTCAAAGTTTAGCCATCAAGTTACTGCCAGAGCTGAGGCTAGCACTTGGCCCTCTTGGCAATATTTTTGGAATTAGAACCTTTGACCCAAAATTAATTGAATATTGAAGGAAAGCGCAGATGTTAAAGCAATGATAGACCTAAGAAACCAGGTATTTTAATCACCTTCCTTGTTTTCCTAAAGGTACAAACAGAGTAAGGGAAGGGAAATGATCTGTAAGATTTCACAGGTAGTAAATGACAGAAACAGAATTGTAACTCAGACTTCCTGAGTGTTGTACAAATTTCTGCCTTAGAACAATGAGGAATTGTATCACTTAGGATGTCTAATACATTATTGCTAACTGTTCTCATCATAACCATCTCGTCATCACCATAATCAGTTTTCTTTGAATTAGTGCATTACTGCATATATCTTCATGCTAAAAAAAGAAGAAAGGAAAAAAAAAAAGAAATTGAGGCCATGGAGATTAGGTGGTTTACCCATAAGGCAGAGGAGCCCAAATGCCTCATTTTGGCTTTTTCCATTGTTTCATGAGGAGGACCATGGGTAGTACAGTGGATAGAACACTAGGCTTAGAATCAGAAAGAATCATTTCCATGAGTTCAAATCCAGTCTCAGCCACTTCCTAGCTGTGTAATCCTGTTTAACTAATTCCTTATCTATAAAATGAGCTGGAGAGAGAGATGGCAAACCATTCCAGTATCTCTGCCAAAAAACAAACAAACCCATGAAGAGTCATGATTGTCAAGACATGAATAAACTATTGAACAACCAAAAAATTATTTGATGAGAAAATAGGTCTATTTATTACCTGTTTATAAGATCATTAATCTGACTAGTCTCTGAGCAGGAAAGGATGGGAATCATCCTTTCATTTTGGACTTGTTCTGATGAACCCATGGACAAAAATAAGGCATCTTTGCAAAGACCTCAGAAGTCTGGGCCTGGGGTGAGAAACCCTGTTCTGAATCATCATGTAATTAATATTATAGGTCACATACAAATAATGCTATAAATTTTGAAAGGCACTTTAAAAACATCATCTCATCTGAGCCCCATTATATACCTGAATATGCTGAGATTTAGAGGGCTCATAAGATCATATGCTGGAAGGAAGAGTCCATTGAGTTCACTGCAGATGAGAAAAGTGAGTCACCAAGAGGTAAATTGACCTATCTGGGGTCACATCAATAGTAAGTGTCTGCCACATAATTTTAAAAAATTAATTAAATTTCCTTTCAATCATTGGAAATCCTTTTTTTGTTCTTTCTACTTCTGTCTATCCCAATTGATATAGAAAGAAAAAAAGAGTCCTGTTATAAAGATATATAATAAAGTAAAGAAGTTCCTACACTGATGTGTCCAAAAGTATGCCTTAATTTGCTTTGTAATTCTATCACTTCTCTAGTTGAGTAAAATCCATCATCATAAAATTTCTGGAACAGTGGTTGGTCATTTAAGTCTTTCAAAGCTGTTTGTCTTCAAAATGTTATTGTTGTGTATAAATTGCATCAATTCCACTTTTCATCAGTTCATATAATTCTTCCCAAGCTTTTTTCTGAATTCTCTCCTTAATCATTTCTTAAAACACAATAGTATTCATCACTTTAAAATACCATAAGGTTTTCAGTTATTTGAATTAGCACAATCTCTAAATATCATCTAATTGATGGATATCCTCAGTATTTCTATAAACACTTTAATTTATATGACTTCTTTCCATCTTTTTTTGATCTTTTTGGAATATAGACCTACTGGTATTATTGCTGTATCAAAGGATTTGCCGAGTTTAATTATTTGGCATGGAATGTAGTTCCATGCTAAATGGAACTGCTGAACAAGCTCACAGCTCTACCAATAGTGTGTTAATGTACCTGATTTTCCCAACCCTCTCCAGCATTTGTGCTTTTTTTTTATTATCAATTTTGGCAATTGAATAGTTGTGAGATAGAACCTCAAATTTGCTTTAATTCGCATTTCTTTAATTATTAGTGATTTTAAGAATTTTTATATGGTTGCTTTAGATGTTAAATTTCTTCCTATGAAAAACATCTATGCATAGTTTTTAACCACTTATCAATTGGGGAATGGCTTTTATTCTTACATATCTAACAGTACATTATATGCCTTACAAATGAAACCTTTATAAACAAACACAAACAATCCTGCTACATTTTTCCCACTTATCTTCTTTTCGTCTAATTTTAGCTGAATTAGTTTTGTTTATGTTACAAAATTTTATTCCAGGTCTTCCTGATTCCAACTGCAGCATCATGCTGCTGTCATTAAGAACTTAAGCATGATCACACAGCTAGTACTAAAGACAACATTTAAATTCATAGTTTTTATGACTATAAATCTAGTTTTATGTCTTAATACTTGTAGATGTCCTCTGAAGTCCCCTCCAAGTAATTCTGTACCTTTTCTCAATCTGCTTTTCCATTTTTATTTCTTTCCTTTCCCTACAAATCCTAAAGTAATATGAAATAGACGAAATACAATAAAGGTTGAGGAGTGCTCAAAGTTGGTGGAACATAAGCAGGTTAATGAGACAGTTTTCAAGATTGGAGTGAAATATATTCTGCACTTAACTGTTTGATTGGGATGCTTGTCATGGTTAGGCTTAGTATTTTTGCTTCACTTATAAAGGTTGTATTCAGGATTCAAATCTTCTCTCTTCCATTTAATATTTGTGTGCTCTTGGGCAAGTAACTCAAACTCTGTACTGCTAATTTCTTCATCTGTAGAAAAAAAAGGATGCACTAGAAGACTTTAATCTTTTTTTTTAGATTTTGCTGAATGAATGAAGGGGAAAAAAAGTATATATTATCTGTGTTTGTGGAGAATAGGTATGGTCATGATTAGAGATTACAGAGCAGAGAAGTGTGTGTGTGTGTGTGTGTGTGTGTGTGTGTGTGTGTGTGTGTGGTTGTAAGGGAGACAGACAGAGACAGACAAAGAAATGGGAGAACGAGACAGACACAGAGACAGAAATAGAATGCTTGTGTTTGAGCTGGGTTAGAGCTAGAGGACTGACCAGAATATTGCAGAATTTCTGAAGGAAAATTGACCCTTTATATGCTTCATAATAGACATGTTAGTTCTCCTCTCTGATCAACTCTGGACATCACAGCAATTCATAAAAAACATTATTTGCAAACACAACAGATTTGGCATTGCCAACTGCAGCTGTTAATTTTTCCCAATCAGCATTCAAAAAAGCAATTTGTTTCCATGGTTTTCATTCTGTGGCCTTTTTGAGGGGTAAAGTGTGTGTGTATGGGGGAGAGTATATGTGTATGTGTATGTGTGTGTATATATATATATATATTGCATGTACTATTTTAAATGCTTATATGTTATAAATAAAAGCTGGAACTTTGTCTCTGTTTCACACACAAAACACACACACACACACACACACACAAACACACACATACAGAGGAAACAACCACTGTGTTGGAAAGAGACAGCAGCCACTATTGCTGGTCAAATCCTTTTTACCATAAACAAACCACAAATATTTCATAGAAAATCTATGCCTAATCAGCCTCAATGGGCCATTAATTTTAGGCAGGGTTTAATGAGGTCACATTCTGATTCTCCCTACGTTCTCCCCAAATAAACCCATATCCAATTTTCTAGTCCAGGCTCAAACCAGGTAAATAAATGGAAACTGGCTTACAATAACATATCAGTTGCATAGATTGTCAAAACTGAAAGAACCCTTAGAAAGACTCCAATTATTTTATTTTTGTCATTGTATCTCTGATATCTATTCCAGAACTTGGCACTTGGGAGGAGTTTAATAAATGTTTTATTTATGGATGAAAAACCCCTTTATTTTTATGAAAAGAAAACTGAAGTCCAAAGAACAAAATTATTTGCTTTCAAGGTCATATCAATAATAAGTGACTGGGCTAGGATCAGACAGACCCTGGGTCTCCTCATTTTTCTGAAGTACTCACTACTTCAGCTCTCAGTACCCCCCACATCCATTGGCAAGGCCAAGACCTTACCCTCCACTCTTCTCACATCTGTAGTTTTCCTTTAACTTTCAGTTTTCAGTTAATCATGTGTATTTATTACCCACAACATAATATAGTGGAGAGATCATTACATTTGGAATCAAGATAGACCTTTGTTCAAGTCCTCCATAGATTATTACAAGCTATATAACTCCAAACAAATTACTTAACCTTTGGGGGCCTCAATTTCCTCATCATAAAATAATGATGTTAGATTTAATGACACATGGCACTAAATCTATGACCCAATGAACTTGTGCCTTACACTATACTTGGTAATATTTTCAGGTGACTCTCAAAGATTGAAAATTTTAAGACCCAGTTTAGCAGACATTAAACAACTAATGTATATAAAGAGCAGTACTAGAGATTTGGGAATACAAAGCTCAGATAAAAGATAATTAGTCTAAGTAAAACTTGGTTGGTCCATGAGGGAACCCTCATGGAATTTGTAATCACAGAGATAAGGATTTAGAACATAGAAATTAGAGAGAGAATGGATTGTCAAACTGTTCTAATCCAATTTTGCAGATGAGAAAGCAGTCCCAGAAAGATTAAATGATTTTTTAAAGATTATATAGGTAGCAAGTGCTAGATTTGGATTCAAACTCCAGACCTGGATTTTAAATTCAAGGCTCCATCCATTGCACCTATTACACAGGCAGGCCAACTCAAGTTGTGCCAGGAATCAAACTTACCAAACTATAGGTTGTACAATTCACCTCTGGCCTTTTAAAATTGGAATAGCAGTTATCCATCTTCAGTTCTGCAGTACTTCTACTATATTCTATTATTTTTCAAATCACATCTTAGCATTCACCAACACAAATCTTTTAGCCCCCTAAGAGGTAATTCATCTAGGCCTGGTGACTTGACATTATAAAAAGCAGTGTTGTACTTTCTTACAAAGTACTGTTTCAGTTCCCTTTAAATCATTTTTGTTCTATCTGCCTCCTGAAGATGATTCTCCACATTATATGGAAAATGTAGTAATGGGTGTCTGATATCACTTAATACTCCCACAACAGGTCCTTCCTATCTCTACTCTAATCTGCCTATTGTCCATGGTAGTTTTTAAAAACTGTATTTTATTATCTTTCAAATTTGACTCAGTTCAAAAGATTATATATTTCAAGCTGTGAGGGATTTTAATGGTTACCTAGTCCAACCCTCTAATTTTACAGAGGAAGAAAATGAAGCCCACCTAGATCAAGTAAATTGTTCAAAGTCTTATATTCATAGAATCTCAGAGTGGGAACTATTATACTTACTTTGTGTAAGTTTTGTGATATGTGTTAGAACTCATCATCTATTTTCTTCTTCTGGCTAGGTAGTCTATGTATATTTCAATCTTAATATTGTGCTTGCATTCCAAGCCACATGTTCTTCACTATATTATTTTCTTCCAGTTTACAGATATAGAGGTTTGTTGCCCTCTTGTTTAATTTAGCCTATTACCTTTTTGTTGTTATTGAAACTGTCACCTAATCTCTCCTATCTGCTTTCACCTTTCCTTCTCTTTCCTTATATATCCCCACCTCTATGTTATCTGATTCAAGCATTCCTGCTCATATAGTTTGCACACCATTACTTTCATCAACTTGTTCTTCTCCCTAGAAAATGTCAATGAGAGCTAACTCACTGACCTTCTGAGGACCCTGACCCCAAGGGTTATAATAATTTGGTTGCTGGTCCCCTAAGCAAACCTATATACCCTGATAGCATGAGAAAGGAAATTCTTCCTAGAATTTAAAACTGGAAAGAACTTCCAAGGTCATCTAATCCATTCCAATTCTCATTCTTCAACCTATAAGGGCAAATGATTTACCAGATCATATATGATATGGGTGGTAGAGCAAGATTCAGATCAAGTATTTAAACTCTGCTTCTCTACTCTTTTTTTTTTTTTTGCTGAGGCAATTGGGGTTAAGTGACTTCCCCAGGGTCACACAGCTAGGGAATGTTAAGTGTCTGAGATCAGATTTGAACTCAAGTCCTCCTGACTTCAGGGCTGGTGCTCTATCCACTGTGCCATCCAGCTGCCCCTCATTCTCTACTCTTAATCTAGTGTTTGGTCTACTATATAATTTTCCTGTCCATAAACTTCTCTCTTTCTGATTCATGTTGAACTATAGATAGTTATATACTGTAAAGATATACATGTAGGGCCCTTCTTCTTGATTCAACAACATTCATTAAGCCTTTCTTATAAGCATCTGTTCCAAGCAGAGCATTACGCCAAGTCTTAGGAAAGATGAAAATTGTAGCTAAAATTCAGCCTCAGAACTCATGAAACTTTCAATCAAAAAGGAATATAAACTAAAAACACAGAAATTTAATATGCACATATGTGTATATATCCATATATACACATATATAATGCACATACATATAGATCCATACTTAGATACATACATATATAAACATATATACTTATCATTTTATATATATATATATATGTTTTATATACATTTTATGTGTCACTTTATATATACATACACACACACACATATATATGGGCACATTTATCACAAATGTGCAAAACTTCAAGCTTTTTGAGATACCTGGGAGAAAACTGCTTTTACAAGCTAGGATTACTAAGGGAAGGCTTCATAGAGGAGGTGGCATTTGAGCTGAACTTTAAAGGATGAGAAGGACTAGAGACAGAAGAGAAGGGAAAAGGGCATTTCAAGCATAGGGAATGGTTTAGAATTTGGTAAAGTAAGAATTTCCTTACATACCTACACAAAGTGATTAGTATATCTCCAGATTTGTGGGATATGGAACATTGATTCTGGACCTAACCATTTTCAGAGCTTTGCTTACCCCCCCCCCCATTCCCAATTCCCAGAGAGCACCTCTCTTCCTAATTATAGCTACTCCTTTCAGGTCTTAATATGACAGTGTGTGATAGAGAGGAGGGAAATCCCTTTGAACTGGCTTGCCCAATTTTTGGTTTCCAATGACATTGTTCATGGAATCCAGACTTGAGTATCCAAGAAACTCATCCTTATATTGGTTCCAGTACATCCTGTTCCAACCATTAGACTCAGAGTTCCTTAAGAGTTGAGATTTTCCCTCATTTAATTTCCGTCCTCATCACAGTTCTTGACCTATAATAGGCACTTAATAAATGCCTATTGTTTGACTTGAAGTGGAATATGTCCCTTCTACAAGGGATGATCTTTAAAGTTGCTGGTTTGCTCTCTTTTCTGCTCTGTGTGACTGATCCAATAAGCCACTTCCAGTACTCAGTACCTACTCCCAAAGCTGTGTCATACAGGATTCCCCTGTGATCTGGATGATTCCTTTTCAGGGTGTCAGGAAAAAACCCAGCAGCAACAACAACACCAAGTCCCTACAACAAAACAATTGCAACCCATCTCCATGGCCACTTGAACATCAAGTGTTTATAATTAAAGTGTCACTGCAAACTGAAGAAGGATTACACATTTTAATTATGGAGTGGCTTTTTTTCTACCTCTTCTCCATTCCTAACATAATTACATCTGCAGCCTACTAGTTCTGGGACCATTTCATTTTAGAAGCTAAAACAAGAGTGTATACTTGTGTTAGTGGAGATTTGAACAGATACCAAGACACTGTGTCATTGGGAAAGTTAAGCAATAATGACATCACTAATAAAAATGAGGATGATGATAATTGTAAGAATAAGAATAATAAATACCCACAAAAATAATAATCGCCTGAAATTGTATCATTCCTATTAAGGGAGTAGTGGACAGCAGTGACCAACAAGGAAATTGTCAGCCTATGTGATGATGTACATCAGCTACTTTGTGTGCCCAGAGATCACTCAGGAACTGTAGATGCCTGACAAGGGCCCTGAAATGATGGTGAATTGGACTCTAATGATGCCATTGATTGGGTTAACATGCTGGTTAGTATAATGCAACTGCTACTATAAATCTAATAAGTAGCCAAATTTGCATCAGCCCTACTCAAAAGTGCTGTGAGATCAGCTTGACACAGCCAGTGGTAAAACAAGTGAGTCTCCTTTATGTTATGATATGACAAGAAGCAAGAGCTATTGGAACAATCAGAAATGTTAACATTCTTCCTACTGGAAATACTTCAGTGCAGATGGCACTGACCATTGAAGTAAGCCAACCATAAGTAGAGATGAAAGAGGAAGAAAATAGGAAAGCAGTTTTATGCATGCCATAATGTAATTGGAAGCAGATATTACCAGTTTTAAATAAGGACTGAATCTACTATTTGGCAGTAATATTATAGGATTATAAATTTAGAGTTGAAAATGACCTTAGTGGTCATCCCAAGCAATCCTCTCATTTTACAGATAAGGCAACTTGAAGTTAAAGATTATTGACTTAGATGAGGAAATTGTGCCCAGTCATACAATTAATGTCAGAGATGGCACTTGAATCCAGCTCTTTTTTATTCTAAATCCAATACTCCATGCCTTAGCAACATCTGTTGCATATAAATATAGTGTGATCATAGAAAATAACTTCATTATTAAGTCAGGTTAGATACAGAACTGCTACCAAACAATGAAATAGACACCAAGAAAATTTGTTGAATAATTTTGAGAAGGAGATGGATATTCTTTGAAAGGAATTTTGACAAAGCCCCTTTTTGAGTTTGATGGCACAAAACAAATCAATAGACCGATTATGTCAAAACAGAGTAATTTTAATAAGACAGTATCAGCTATAAACAGCATGACTCAACACATTCTCTCACAATATTTGACAGAGATTGTAAAAACAATTTCAGAAGATTGACCTTTGTCAAAGTAAGAAACTTAGGAACAAAGATGGGGTTGAGTAACAATATATTATAGAAACTTTAAAAATAAGTAATTAGAAAAGAGAGAACCTTAAGAGGAAAAAGATGTGGAACTTTTTTAATTTTTGATCTGTAGAGTGGAAAAAAATAAGTTGGACCAAAATGAAAACAAAAAGCTTCTATGCTGTAGTTAAAATGAATGATAGAATAGTTATCAAGGATAGTAATGGAATCCTGGGAACTCTGAAAAATTTTAAAGCATCCAGGCTGGATAAGATTCATAATTATTGGATGAAATATTTCCTAGTGGTGCATGGAATATCATCAAAGCATCTTACCACTTTTCTCTTTCTCACTTCTTAGCTTTATTATTATTTTTGGTGAGGCAATCAGGATTAAGTGACTTGCCCAAGGTCACACAGATAGCAAGTGTCATGTTTCCAAGGCTACTGTTCTATCCATTGTGCCAAACAGCTGGCCCACCACTTAGCTTTAAAAGAAAAGAATCATGTATTTATTACAAAAATATGAGCATAGCAATGACTCCTACAAAGATAAGACAATTATATTTTACTTTGTTAGAAAAAATCCATCACTTGTATGATTCAGCTCTCTCCCTGTCAAAAATCCACAAATACCAGTGAATAGTATATTGGTTGTGAGAAAAAAAGGTCATACCAAAAATTTCCTAAGGGCATAAAGAACAACTAATAATCCATCCTGTCAGTATTTTTTAAAAAAGCACTTGAAATTATTGTAACATTTATACTACCTTTAATTATCACAAAAGCTTTGACTAAGTTCTTTACTCATAACTTAGTCATGCACTACAAATAAAGGAAATAGTTCTAAGCAGCATGAAAATGCATATTTGATATCTACATGGGAAATTATTCTTTACATAAAACATGCTACTATTGTAATAATGTCAAGAAAAAAAATAAATAAAATGAAGCATCTTCCAGGAAAAAAAATGTTTTCAGCCTACAATGATTCTGCCCAGTCTTAAATTCATCAACATTAGCTCTGAGTAAAACTTAGTATGGTTTTCAGATTAAAGGAGTTATATCAAAACATCTTGAAGAATCATTTGATATGGGTGGGTTACAGTTTTAAAAATCCAAATACATTAAATAGCTACTTTCTTTTATGAAAACTCTCTCCAACATGTCAAAATGTCATTTGGACTTGATAATTATAAAATTCACAATATGTTCCTAATTAGAATAAAAACTGAAGGTTTTGAGTTTCAATGTAGAGATCAAATTTAACCAGTTGTGTAAATGTGACACATAAATAAAGGAAACATTTGTCACAATTAAAACCTATATAATAGCAGTCTTAACTTGTACATCTTTTGGCTTGTCAAAATGGAAGGAAAATGATCTAGAAAATGTCCAAAAAAGAATATATAGATTGTTGTCAAAATACAGGGCTCATCACTGGATGATTAGGAAGATCAACATTTCTTCCATGAGATGTACAGCTTTCAAAAGATAAAGTAGAAGAAATTAAAACTTCATGGGAACAACATGAATTAAATTTCATTCTTATTATCCTATCTATTGCTGGGTTTCTTCCAAAAATATTTTCAGTGAGGACATAGAAGATGAGTTTTTATCCTAGTAATCATGTAATAAATTAAATATTACTTAAAATCAATTAATTATTTAACAACTAATTACTTATCATCTATGTAATGGTTCCCTTCAATAAATATGATAGCTAGATCTCAAGTAGTGCAAATAATGAATAGTCACATAGATTTGCATTTGCATTATTCAGAATTATAATTATATAAAATGATAATTGATTCCAGGCCAAAAGAAATATGCAATGTGAATTTAAATAATAAAACCACTTGGTAAATTCATTATTCACACTACTCAGAATCTCATTAAAAACAAAACAAAAAACAAAAACCATAATCTAGTAATATAAGGAATAGACTTTGAGTCAGAATTCCTGGTTTGCAGGCTCTCCCTAAAATAAATTGCTTATTATTTCTAGGCCTCAGCTACCTCCTCTGTAAAATGAGAGAGATCTTTTAGGTATCTTCTAGAACTAGAATACTGTTCTGACACTGAGGTGAAACAAAGAATTGTTATGCCTCAGTTTACCTGAATTGTTCTGCCTCAGTTTCCTTGGTGGCAACTCTCCCCCCTTCCTGGCCATTAGATAATTAGGACTCTGGAGCTCTGGCCACTGGCATTCTAAAGAGTCATAAAACTCCAGATGGCTTATCTCAAATACCTAGATGGCACCCCCTATCTTCTGCCTCAGACATCCTAATTCCTAGTTTCTTCCCAACTTATCAGAATTTATGATCCTTCCTTACCTGAATTTATGGTCCTTTCCTGGAACTTCTATCCCCCAGTGTTCTGCCCCTCTCTTGCCTTTGTTTCCCTGATCACTGGAGCCCTATAAGAGTCTCTGGAATCCCTCACTCATTCTTGGATGCTTTGAGACAAGAGTCCCATACACCTGGCTGGACGTGGGACATGGATCCTGTTTGACCATAAATCCTGTTTGGCTGCCAGTCCAGACTCTCCATTAATATTATATTTAAAACCCTCTCTAATCTCTATCTTGCCTCAGTTTCTTCTGCTTTATAGAGTCATGAGATTGGAAGGATCTTAGAGGCCATCCAGTTCAACCTGTGCCTAATTGAGAATATCTGCTATAACATTCTCCCACTCCATGCTCATCCAGCCTTCACTTGAAGATGTCTAATGACAAAGAGCTCATAACTTCCTGATGCATATCCTAACATTTTCTGAGAGATTTAGTGGTCAAGGAAATATTCCTCACATCATTTTAATTTGATCTTATTGCCGAGTGAGTGCCATTTTTTAGTCTTGATTTCTTTGTATGCTGCTTTCTTCTTTGATCCAACCATACCATTTTGTAAATTGTATGGATGTTTCTAGTTTTGAGGGTTTTTTTCTTTCCATTTTTTTAAAGTCTGGAGAATAACTAATGAGTTAAAAATGATAGGGAAAATATCTGAACATGTAAAAGAATTTTCTTATATGGAAAGTAAAAGTTTTTGAAAGCCTTGAGGCTGATATAAAGCTTATTTAAAATTCTAAAGCTATATGGAAATGCTATTCCCTTAGTGGGATGAATATATGAGGCAAGGTGAGAGAGATTACATTAGTTTGGAATTCTGTGTTGTATTTCTACCTTCAGTATATACACAACAACATCCCTAATAATAGGTTAAATTTGAGCACTCCTGCTAATAATTCATCAGAATGTTCATGGTTTCCTTCATTTATTTGTTTTAAAGGGTGTTACCACATTCCTAAATCTCACTAGATTAAATCCAATGGAAGAAAAAATAATGCACCAAATATATCTCTAATTATGTGATGGGAGTCGGTGGGAATAAAGGATCCATTCAAAGACCACTTTGCTAAGGGATGCTTAAACATGCAAAAATAGCCCACGGGTATGTGGTGCTTTTGTTAATTTAAAGGAAAAAGAAAATGACAAAGTAAAGCCAATGTTTTAAATGTGTGTTTCTTTGAATTAGCTGCTGAAAAAGAGCCTCCTTTCAGGAAAAGGAACCATTTTAAAATTTGTCTTCTTATCTAAAATTTGTCCAATAAAACTTGCCTGAGTGCAGAAAAAAGCTCAATGAAGACTTTTTAAACAGTAAATTAGTTTATTTTTTTAAAATCACATTATAGAACAGATATGCTATGAAAAGAAAATTAACAGGAAGGTTCAAGACTTTTTTTTAAACCAGATTTGCCACTAATCTATTTATGTTGGTCAAGTCACTTTCCTTTCTTAAACTCAATTTCCTTTAGAAGTGAAGGCTTGCTTTGCTTTAATTTTTTTTTGTACTTAATAGTGTGATTCTGTAATCTAGTGAGTTAAAATATATAATGTCAATTAGAAAGCATTAATTTAAAGGATTGTTGAAAAGCAATGTTTTTAAAAAACAAGCAACTACTTTTGACAAAAAAAGAAAAGAAAAGAAGGAAGAAAGGAAGGAAGGAAGGAAGAAAAAGGAAGGAAGGAAGGGAGAGAGGGAGAGACAGAGGAAGGGAGTGAAAAAAAGGAGGGAGGGAGGAAGGAAGGAAGGAAGAAAGGAGGAAAGAAGAAAAGGAAGAAAGAAAGAAGGAAGGAAGAAGGGAAGGAAGGAAGGAAGAAGGGAAGGAAGGAAGGAAGAAGGGAAGGAAGGAAGGATGGAGGGAAGGAAAGAAGGAAGAAGGGAAGGAAGGAAGGAGGGAAGAAAGGAAGAAAGGAAGAAAGAAGGAAGGAGGGAAGGAAGGGAGGAGGGAAGGAAGGAAGAAAAAAGGAAGGAAGGAAGGAAGGAGGGATGGAGGGAAGAAAGGAGAGAGGGAAGAAAGGAAGGCAGGAAGAGAGGAAGGAAGGAAAGAAGGAAGAAAAGAAGGAAGGAAGGAAGAAAAGAAGGAAGGAAGGAAGAAAAAAGGAAGGAAGGAAGGAAGGAAGGAAGGAAGGAAGGAAGGAAGGAAGGAAGGAAGGAAGGAAGGAAGGAAGGAAGGAAGGAAGGAAGGAAAGGAAGGGAGCAAGGGAGGGAAGAAGAGGAGAAAGGAGGGAAAGAAAGGAGGAGGGAAGGAAAGAAGGAAAGGAAGGAAGGAAGGAAAGAAACTCTAACTATAGTGCAAGTGTTCCAGGAATGAAACTCCAGTTCCAGAACTTCCTGTTTTTGGCTTGAGAAGTTAACTTTTCTGCTTTCATTTATATGACAGAGTATGGATAATCTATACAGGCAAAGCCAAACTATTGCTCAGTAAACCACCAGCCATTTATGGAAGTTAAATTAGCTTCATGCATGGCTTCAGGCTGTACTTGCTTCTGTCTGGAGCTGAGCTCCCTGGTCTCATTAAGGCTACAGGGTTGAGATGTTTCTGTTGGGACTAAGCTTCTTTTTAACAGAAATGGTGTTTGATATGTTACCATGGCAGGGGAAGACAGCATCCTCTAGATTTCAGCTCATCATATGCTCTGAAAAACTCTTAGACAATTTGTCTGTTCAGTAGCATTGCTAGGTCATAATGACAATAACATCTTGGGTCAGAGAGTACCAACATATCCATAATCTCATTTAATCCTCCCAACTTCCTGAATTATTGAGGTAAATAGGGTTATCATTATTTTAAAGATAAGAAAACTAATTCCCAAAGAAGTTAAGTGACTTAGCCAATGACATACAGCTATAGTAAGTGAAGAAAGACTTAATTATTAGTGTCCTACTCTCTCCTTGCAGGAAGCTAGGTGGTTCAGTGGATAGAGTACTAGCCCTAGAATCAGGAAGACTTTAGTTAAAATCCAGCTTCAAACATATACTAGCTCTCTGATTCTTAGCAAGTTTGCCTTAATGCCAAAAAAATCTCATGAACAGTATTGGCATACTATTTTCATGGAGTCATAAAAGAAATGTCATGGCTGAACAATCTATTCTTTCCATTATGATATCTAATCTAGGGTCTACTCAGACCTCCTGTAACATTTTTGTGCGGGAAGAGTTGAATGAATGAATGAATCAATCAATAACCCTACTACACTTCCAGTAACTGACTTAATCCAGATAAAACATCTCTATTGGATCAGCCAAACAGTAAAAAAAAAAAAAAAAAGCATTTAACTCAAAGTGAAGAACCTAGTTAATAAGTTGGGAGGGAGAAAAGTGCTTCAAGCCATTGGATGAAATGAAATGATGCTACACAGCAAATGTGTTGGGAGTAGATAAAGAGACTCAGTGTCATCCTATAGGGCTTACATAAAGCAGCAAAATAATTTGGATTGCAGCATTTAGTTGTTGGTCCAGCTCAGTAGTAGAAGCAATTGAAACCAACTGGATGAAAAGATTCCTAAAGGAAGGTGAACTCCTGGTGGGAGAGAAGATCTACCTCCATTCCATTTTCTTTCTTTTTTTAAATTTTATTTGTAAAACATATATATGGGTAATTCTTCAATCCCATTCCATTTTCTATAGGATAAGCTTGTAAACTTTTTAGGATTTGATATGTTACTCATCTGTGTGGTAGTATATCCCCCATGATAGCAGTATCTGCATTGGGAACTAAGGACAAACTTGATAGATTGAGAAAAAGTAGTTTCAGGACTCCATAAGGAACCAAACAGAAAGACATAGCATAGCTAAAGAGAATTACTATGAAGTTACCACAAAATGAAAAGGGTTTATTTTACATCTAAACATTTTTCTTACCTGGCTGTACTATTTTGGAACTTCTCTGACAGTTCATGCCCCAGGAGGCTCATTATTGGGAAAATCGATCATCCTGTAAGATCCTTTCAGCCTTGGGGCTCTGCCTCATCACTACTCTCTTTTTTGAAGGGGGCCAAACCTCTATTTAAGAGGGAATTTCAGCTTAAATATCTCCTTGTTTTTTCATCTTGTTGTACTACCTAGTTATACTTTCTCTGACTGATTTTCTATTCCCCTGACATTAAGCTTCATTTTTGTGGTTTGTTTACCTTCATTAGATTATGGACTTTCTGAGAGCAGGGATGATATTTTTTTTCTTTCTTTCTTTTTGTTGTTATATATTTTCATTCCCAGTGCTTAGCATAAAACCTGACACTTAGTAGGTGCTTAATAAATGTTTATTGACCAACTGACTAACTAAGAATTGTGAGTTACCCCTCTTCCACATATGTAATCTAAGTTTGAACCCACTTTGCACTATATATGTACTGGTGAGATAGTTTCCCAGATACTTTTTTGGGGGGATATTTTGTGACAGCTATTCTTATTCTTCTACCTTACTAAATCTCATTTCTAAAAGCTAATTAAGTTGATATAGTCAAACTTATCTATTTTGTGATTAATGAGAACCTCTAGTTCTTCTTTGGTCACAAATTCCTTCCCTCTCCACAGGTCTGAGAGGTAAACCATCCTACATTGTTCTAATTTGTTTATAATATCATTCTTTATGCCTAGATCATGAATCCATTTTGACCTTATCTTGGTATATGGTGTTAGGTGTGGGTCAATGCCTAATTTCTTCCATACTAGTTTCCAAGGATCCCAGCAGTTTTTGTCAAATAGTGAGTTTTTATCCCCAAAACTGGGGTCTTTGGGTTTATCAAACACTAGATTACAATTGTCATTGAGTATTTTGTCCTGTGAACCTAACCTATTCCACTGATCCACTACTCTATTTCTTATCCAGTACCAAATGGTTTTGGTGACCACTGCTTTATAATATAGTTTTAGATCTGGTGCAGCTAGGCCACCCTCATTTGCATTTTTTTCATTAATTCCCTTGAAATTCTTGACCTTTTGTTTTTCCAGATGAATTTTGTTGTTACTTTTTCTAGGTCAGTTAAATAATCTCTTGGGAGTTTGATTGGTATAGCACTAAATAGATAGATTAGTTTAGGTAATATTGCCATCTTTATTATATTTGCTTGACCTATCCAAGAGCACTTGATGTTTTTCCAATTGTTTAGATCTGACTTTATTTGTGTGGAGAGTGTTTTGTAGTTTTGCTCATATAGATCCTGACTTTCCCTTGGCAGATATATTCCCAAATATTTTATACTATCGATAGTTATTTTGAATGGAATTTCTCTTTGTATCTCTTGCTGTTGCATTTTGTTGGTGATGTATAAAAATGCTGATGATTTATGTGGAATTATTTATAAAATAAATGCAGACAAGATTAGAAGGGTAGCAGTAAACTGGGAAAATATTTTTTACATCCAAAGGTTCTGATAAAGGCCTCATTTCTAAAATATATAGAGAATTGACTCAAATATATAAGAATTCAAGCCATTCTCCAATGGATAAATGGTCAAAAGATATGAACAGACAATTTTCAGACGAAGAAATTGAAACTATTTCTGGTCACATGAAAAGGTGCTCCAAGTCACTATTGATCAGAGAAATGCAAATTAAGACAACTCTGAGATACCACTACACACCTGTCAGATTGGCTAAAATGACAGGAAATGATAATGATAACTGTTGGAGGGGATGTGGGAAAACTGGGACACTGATACATTGTTGGTGGAACTGTGAACGGATCCAACCATTCTGGAGAGCAATTTGGAACTATGCTCAAAAAGTTATCAAACAGTGCATACCCTTTGACCCAGCAGTGTTTCTACTGGGCCTATATCCCAAAGAGATTTTAAAAGAGGGAAAGGGACCCACATGTGCAAAAATGTTTGTGGCAGCCCTTTTTGTAGTGGCAAGAAACTGGAAATTGAAAAGATGCCCATCAATTGGAGAATGGCTGAATAAATTATGGTATATGAATGTTATGGAATATTATTGTTCTGTAAGAAGTGACCAACGGGAGGTCTTCAGAGAGGATTGGAGAGACTTGCATGAACTGATGCTGAGTGAAATCAGCAGAACCAGGAGAACATTATACACAGCAACAAGACTATACGATGATCAATTTTGATGGACATGGTTCTCTTCAACAATGATGTGATTCAAACCAGTTGTTCTGCGATGAAGATAGTCATATACATCCAGAGAGAGGCCTGTGGGAACTGAGTGTGAACCACAACACAGCATTTTAACGCTTTCTGTGAATATTTCCATGTATTTTGTTTTCCTTCTTAGATTGTTTTTTCTTCTTCTCTTTCTAGATCTGATGTTTCTTGTGCAATAAGATAACTGTATAGATATGTATACATGTATTTTATTTGTCTTATAATTTATCCTATTTAGGATGTATTAGATTACCTGTCATCTAGGGGTGGGGGTGGGGGGAAGGAGGGGAAAAGCTTGGGAAAAAAAAAGTTTTTGTAAAGGTCAATCTTGAAAGGTCACTCATATGTTTTGTAAATAAAAAGCTTTATATTTATAAAAGCTAATTAAGTCTATCTGGATAATTGATTTCAATTAATGATGAGAGAGCATACTAATAGGGCCTTATGAAAAAATTATGCTAAAGTAACTATCTCTCCTTCCAGTCTCTTAGAATTATTCCTAGAGCTTTAAAGGAACAAATAGCCATCACTTCTTTGGGTACCTTAATGGTATGAATGGGAATTTGGGAGAGTAAATCCAGAGCATGGAATATATTTTGTTTGCACCCCTCTTATAAGGCAGAGCAACATAGTGAAAATCTGGAATCACAAGAGACAAAACAAAAAACAAAGCACTGGTTTTGGTGTCAGAGGATCTGAGTTAAAATGCTGCTTCTAGCTGAAATCCGCTAGTGGTATCAGGCACATAACCTGCTTTAGTCTCAGTTTCCTTATCTATAAAATGAGGGATTGGACTAGATAGACTTTGAAGTCCGTTTAAGCTCAAAATTTAGGACAAGTAATTTAAATACTTTGAGACTCAGTTTCCTCATCAGAAAAATTAATATTTAATACCTGTAGAAGTTGTGTTAAGTGTTAAGAGGATCAAAATAGATAACATCTTTAAAGTGTTTTGTGAATCTTTAAGCACTGAATAAGAATAAGCTTCCATTAAAATTTCAACTGTGTATATCTCTAAACTCCTAGCATAGTGCTCTGCACATAATAGGTACTTAGAAAATGTTTGTGGTATTCAAGTGAATATAGCTTTTATTCAATCTAATTGGAGGAAAGTATTTCTAAATTTATGGGGAATCTGAATTGAACATATTTGCAAAGAAAGACACTTTTGTTAGTTTCAAATTCATGCCATGATTCTCAGATGAATTGGTAAGTGCTGTTCTGGAAAGGTCCTTAGAGAACCTGCTTTAATGTTAGATAAGGACCATTTGTAGTGAGCAAAATATTTATTTGTAGTGACCAAAATATGTATATCGTAGAAAAGGATGGATTAGTCACACTGCTTGAAAACAGTTGTTCTTTTAACTAGGTTAAACACATTCTCCCCTTCTCCCTGCCTACCCCCCCAATCTAATTTTCATTGTTCATTTACTCAGCAAACTTTTTCTTCTTAGATGGTACAGAGATAAATCTTGGCCCAATCCTGATGTGTGGGAATGATCATAAATCCCAAATCATTGAAATCTAAATTAATGAGTTTTACTGCAGTGAGAAGTTGCTTTCCCTGGAGTTAATGGAGAGAAATTCATGATGGACTCTATTAGAATGTAATCCTTTAGCCAGAGACAACCATGGCATAGTACATTTTGAGTTTCCCCACCCACATGCTACAATGTATTAGTGTCTATGGGTGTGTGAGTGTGTGTATTTTCTAAGTGGTCAATCATGTCCACAATTGAAAGAATGGTCCCAGAGAAGAAATCAAAGTGTTTTCTTCATTCTTTAGAAAAGGAACTAGCATCGCCTGCAGATTCTAGTAGGTCCTACAACATAAATTTGCCAGCCCAATTCTGAGGTTCTCTTTTAGCCTCTGCCTTGGTCTTATTGTCAGCTGCTATTTTTTTTTTCATCCCCAGGTGACATCTCCTAAGCTCCTCTTTCTCCCTCAAGACTCTCTTTCTCTCTGATGTAGTAACTCCTTGGTACTGTTCTGTCAACAACTGTTCCAGACTTCTATAGCTCTGGAGGCTTCTCTAGTTTTTGCTCTAGTAACTAATGCTTTATAATTTCAGAGCTTTCTCATAGCTACCTAATACATATATATATATGTATATATATATGCATATATATATGTATGTATATGTATATATATATATATATTGCTCTCATTTTTGCTCTCATTAAACTATGGCAGAAGTTGAACAAAGGATGTGTTAAAAAGTATATTGGTATTGAAGTTGACTTTGCTCTATGATCTCAGACAATTCACTTAGCTCTTTTGAGTTGATTTTTCTCATTAGTAACATAAAAAGAAGTTTATCTAGTTGACCTCTAGAGTCCCTTCTGCTAAATTCTATAATGCAGGTTAGAAACATTTGTTTTTCACTCATTTCAGTTGTATCTGACTCTTTGTACCTCATTTGGGGTTTTCTTGGCAATGATAGTAGAGTACCATTTCCTTCTCCAGTTCCTTTTAAACATGAGGAAACTGAGGCAAACATGATTAAGTGGCTTGCACAGGGCCACACAGCTAGTAAGTATCTGAGGCCAGATTTGAACTCAGAAAGATAAGCCTTCCTTACTCTAGGTCTGGCACTCTATTCACTGGACCCCTAAAAACATTTACAAGGGGCCTCCTTGTCTGATTTATATCACTTTTTCTTACAATTTAGCAATACTTATCTATCCATATATCCTAGTTTTTCTAGCCATCTTCCAATTAATAGGCATCTATTTTGCTTTCAGTTCTTTGCTACTGCAAAAAGAGCTTCTATAAATGTTTTGCTGTGTATGGTACCTTTCTGTTTATCTTTGCCTTCTTCAATACCTTTTTAAAAAATTTATATATGAAAATAAGGAATAGAAAGATTACATGTTTTACTCGAACTTACACAGTTAGCACCAGAGATAATTTCCATTATTCCTTCTTTAGAACTTCTGTATTTTTCTTCCTTAAAGTTTCCTTCCCTTGAAAAATAAATATTTCTTGAAGGTTCCTCTCTTTCATGTTTTAATTACTCAATAACTCATAGACCAGCCAATGAGGTAGTGTGTCTGTCACTGAGAAAAGTAAGCATAGTTTTTGTGTCTTACCTCTCCCAATTCATTAATTTTTCTACTTGAAATTGACCTTAAATGTTCTAGACCCAGAGTAACACACATGGTACTCAACCAACAAGGAGACCCATATTGAGCAAGACAGAATAAGAGAAATGATGATTGTTTTATTTATATAGTGTTCTATTATTTTCAAAGTATTTTCATAGCAAAAAGGTTTGTAATAACTCATTTTTGGTAGTGGCAAGGGAAATTGAATGAATGCTCATCAGTTTGGGAATTGCTAAATAAGTTATACTATATAAATGCCAGGGAATATTATTATTCTATAAGAAATGATGAGCAAGCTGATTTCAGAAAAGCCTGACAAAACTTAGGTGAACTGATGCTGAACGAAGTGAGCAGAACCAAGAGAATATTGTGCACAGCCACAAGAAGATTATGTGACAATCAACTATGATGACCTTGATTTCCCAGCAATGTGATTCAAGACAATTCCAATAGACTTGTGATGGAAAATGACATCTACATCCAGAAAGAGAACTATGGAGACTGAATGTGGTTCAAAGCATAGTATTTTTGCCTTTTTTGGTTTAGTTATTTGCTTTTTCTTTCTCATATTTTTTTTCACTTTTGGTCTCATTTTTCTTGTACAACATGACAAGTATGGAAATGTTTTAAAGTATTTTCCATATTTAATTATATTAAATTGTTTGCTCTCTTGGAGAGGGGAGATCAAGGGGAGAGTGATAAAAATTTGCAACCTTAAATCTTACAAAATGAATGTTGAAAATTATCTGTGTATTTGGGAAAATGAAATATTACTGAGAAAAAAAGAAATTAAAAAGTACTTTTGTAGCTTACACTATCAAAAGAACAATGGATTGAGAGTCAGAGGCTGAAAAACAAATCATAGCTTTCTAACTACTAATCATCTTAGAAAGCCACAAAAATGTCACAGGAATAAATTTTTATTATGTGTGTCACTTCTGTAGGTTTCAGTTTACTTTTCTGTAAATGAAAGGGGTTGAACTAGAGGGCTCTAAAATCTCTTCCCATTTTAATGGAAATATATGAAGTAGCAGAATGAATAGAATGATAAGTCTGAATGAAAACAGAAAGATCTGATTTCAAATCCCACTAGCTATGGGACATTGTACAAGTCACTTAATGTCTGTTTGTCTCATCTTCCTCAACTATAAAATGGGTGTGATAATAACACCTACCTCCTAGAGTTGTTGTGAAAGTAAAATGAGATAGCATTTTTAAAATTTTTATAATTTTTTATTTTTAACATTCTTTTTTTTCAATTTTGTTTTAAATTTTCTCCCTCTCAATTTCTTCTTCATCCACTGAGAAATATATCAAGCAAGCAATATATCAATTATACATGTGAAATCATGCAAAATAGATTTCCATTTTAGTTATATTTCAAAAAAAACTAAGAAGAATCATGAAAGTGAGAAAATTATACCTCAATTTGCTCTCAGAGTTCATCAGTTCTCTCTGGAGTCAGATAACATTTTTTCATCATGAATCCTTTGGAACTGTCTTGTACCAGTGCATTGATTGGAGTAGCTAAATCTACAGTTGATCATCATTACATTGCTGTTACTGTACACTTCAATCTCCTTGTTCTTTTTTAAATGTATTTATTTTAAACTAAAGTAGAAAAGAGAAGAAAAAACCCATTCCTATGTGCACAGCAGAATGAGAGGATTCAAAATATAAAGCATAAATTTCTATTTCAAGAAAGCCTATATGAAAAATACTACACATTATGTTCAGACCTGTCATCTTTTCATTGATTCCTTGTAGGTTTTCTTTTGTTTTATGCTGTATACTTTTTACTTTATTCTTTTTTACTCTCCCCCAAGAAGGCTACAATTAACCATGGATGGGTAGATAGATAAATATACATATAGATATGTATGTGATATATAGGTCTGTGTATATGTATATATACATATATATACACATACATAAACATACATAGACAGTCATAATCATACACATTTATACACAAATACATTTATACATAAGGAAATACTCTGCTTATTTATCCTATGTTTCTCTGAAGATGGATAATATCTACCTTTTCAACCCAGAAGTACCATTATTAGGTCTATATATCAAAGAGATCATATAAAAAAGTAAAGAATCTATATGTTCATAATTATAACAGTTCATTTTGTGGTAGCAAAGAATTTTAAATTAAGAGGATGTTCATAAATTGGGGAATGGAGGAACAAGTTGTAGGATTTGATTGTGGTTGAATATCTCTTTTGTTGTTTTGTTCAATTTTATAAGTGAGTCCATGCATCTCATTCACGTTTGGTTATGATCACTAACTGTATTTTCCTCTCTCCCATTTTCTTGTTTCTTTTTAAAAATCCTGTCCCAGAGTCTGTTTTGCTTCCAACAATTGTCTCCCTTAATTTGTTCACCCTTTCCCTCCTTCCTCTTTTCTCTTATTCCCTTTATGTCCTATTTCCCTATTAGGTAAGTTAAATTTCTACATAAAATCAAGTGTGTATATCTTCTTCCCTCTTTGAACCAATTCTGATGAGAGTGAGGGTCAGTCATTACACACACACACACACACACACACACACACACACACACACAGATTTTTCCCCTTCAGCACAAAAGCTGTCTGCTTCTCCCTTCCGACTTCTCCCAGAAATCTCTCTCACTCCTCCATATTTTTAAATGAATCCAACATAATTGACATATCCATATTCTCTATGTAAAGCTCTTTTTTTATTAAAGCTTTTTATTTGTATAACACATGTATGGGTAGTTCCCCAGCATTGATCTTTACAAAGCTTTCCATTACAAATTTTACCCCCAGTCCCCTCCCCTGCCCTAGATGGCAGGAAGTCCACTACATGTTAATAATGTTGAAATACTTGACAAGTTGTGCAAGAAAAATCCTATCTACAAGAAAAAAAAAAGAAAATCAGAAAAAGGAAACACAATGCAAGCAAACCTCAATAGAGAGCATGAAAATGTTATGTTGTGGTCCATATTTCATATCCCTCTCTCTGGGTGTATATGGTTTTCTTCAGTGAACAATTGGAACTGGTTTGAGACAATTCTTTGTTGCAGAGAGCCATGTCCATCAGAATTGATCATAATGTAATGTTGTTGCTGTGTATAATGATCTCCTGGTTCTGCTTGTTTCACTCAGCATCAGTTCATGCAACTCTCTCCAGGCCTCTCTGAAATCGTCCTGCTGGCTGTTTCTTACAGAGCAATAATATTCCATAACATTCATATACCATAATTTATTCAGCCACTCTCCAATTGATGGGCATCCCTTCAGTTTCCAGTTTCTAGCCACTACAAAAAGTGCTGCCACAAACATTCTTGCACATGTGGGTTCCTTTCCCTCCTCTAAGATCTCTTTGGGATATAGGCCCAACAGAAACACCACAGGATCAAAGGGTATGCACAGTTTGATAACTTTTTGAGCATAGCTCCAAATTACTCTCCAGAATGGTTGGATCCGTTCACAGTTCCACTAACAATGTATTAGTTTCCCAGTTTTCCCACATCCCCTCCAACATTCATCATTATCTTTTCCTGTCATTTTAGCCAATCTGACAGGTGTGTAGTGGTACCTCAGAGTTGTCTTAATTTGCATTTCTCTGATCAATAGTGATTTGGAGCAACTTTTCATATGACTAGAGATGGTTTTAATTTCATCATCTGAAAATTGTCTGTTCATATCCCTTGACCACTTATCTATTGAAGAGTGGCTTGAATTATTATATATATGAGACAATTCTCTATACATTTTAGAAATGAGGCCTTTATCAGAACCATTAAATGTAAAGATGATTTCCCAATTTGATGCTTCCCTCCTAATCTTGTCTGCATTAGTTTTATTTGTACAGAAACTTTTTAACTTAATATAATCAAAGTTATCTATCTGGTGTTCAATTAGGAGTTCCAGATCTTCTTTGGACATAAATTTATTCCATCTCCACAGGTCTGAGAGATAAACTATATTATGTTCCTCTAACTTGCTTACAAAGTCCCTCTTTATATCTAGATCTTGAATCCATTTAGATCTTATCTTGGTATGTGGTGTTAAGTATGGGTCAAGCCCTAATTTCTTCCACACTAGTTTCCAATTATCCCAGCAGTTTTTGCCGAATAGTGAGTACTTATCCCAAAAGCTGGGGTCTTTGGGTTTATCAAACACTAAATTGTTAAGGTTATTGCCTAGATTGTCCTGATAACCTATCCTATGCCACTGATTAACTGCTCTATTTCTTAGCCAGTAGCAAATGGTTTTGATGACCGCTTCTTTATAATGTAGTTTTAGATCTGGTACAGCAAGGCCACCTTCATCTGCCTTTTTTTTTCATTAATCCCCTTGAAATCCTTGACCTTTTGTTCTTCCAAATTAACTTTGCTACTATTTTTTCTAGATCTGTAAAAAAAATTTCTTGGGAGTTTGATTGGTATGGCACTAAATAAGTAGATTAGTTTGGGTAGTATTGTCATTTTTATTACATTTGCTCTGCCTACCCATGAGCACTTAATGTTTTCCCAATTGATTAGGTTTGATTTTATTTGTGTGGAAAGTGTTTTGTAGTTTAGTTTGTATAGTTTCTGACTTTTCCTTGGCAGATAGATTCCCCAATATTTTATCCTATCATCCGTTATTTGGAATGGAATTTCTTTTTGTATCTCTAAGGTGGGGGCTAGGACTAAGTCCGAATTACTCTTTAAACAAGGCAAGTCTGCCAGAACACCTGCCCCCAATCAGGAAAGAGTGTCCTGAGTGCCTCAGATAAACTCCAGGTGTTTGGAGTTTGGAGTTTGGAGTTTCTGCCACGATGAGCTGAGTCCCACCCTCATTTCTGACCTGCACCGAGTCTACTGTTTATCCCTCTGTCCAAGTTAAACAAACCTGATATGAAGTTCTTCAGAGATATCTGAAAGCAATGTCCAAATATTTCTGGATTCGTTGAATTGGAGATCAGTTCAGAGGCTTATTTTATTGTTGATTTGAGAGATGGTCGGAGGAGGATGCAGAGAGTCATGTTTTCACTTCGTCATCTTGGCTCCGCCCCTATGTAAAGCTCTTTTGACTGCCTTAATATTCACACAATTCTTAAGAATTACATTGTATCATCTTCCTATAAAGGAATATAAACAGTTTAACTTAACTTAATGGAATACCTTATGATTACTTTTTCATAGTTACTTTTGTATGCTTCTCTTGAGTTTTGTGTTTGGATTTCAGATTTTTGTATTCAGCTCTGGTCCTTTCATTAGGAATGCTTGAAAGTCCTCTACTTCACTAAATATCCTTTTTCTTACCAAAAGATTATACTCAGTTTTGAAGGGTAAATGACTGGTTGTTATCCTAGATCTTTTGACTTCCAGATTGTTATATTTCATGCCCTCTGCTCCTTTAAGATTGATTCTTTTCATTTTACCCTGTGTTTCTAAGATAGCAGTTTTTCTTGATAATTTCTTAGAATATGATGTCTAAGCTTTTTGTTTTTTATCATGATTTTCAGATAACCCAATAATTCTTTTCTTCATCTTTTTGTCAGGCCAATTGTTTATCCAATGAGACATTTCACATCTTATTCTTATTTTTTTCATTATTAAACTTTATTTTATTGTTTCTTAATGTCTCATGATTTATTTTCCATGTGACTGATTCAAATTTTTAAGAAATTATTTTCTTAAGTGAGCTTCTATACCTTCTTTTCCATCTGGCCAATTCTGCTTTTTAAAGAGACTTTTTTTTCCTTCAGTGAATTTTTCTACCTCCTTTTTCATTTGGCCAATTCTGTCTTTTAAGGAGTTTTTTTTTCCCCCATGTCAAAGTACTTTTTTATAACTTTTTTTATTTTTTAAAATACATGCAAAGATAGTTTTCAAAGTTCACTCTTGCAAAACCTTTTGTTCCAAATTTTTCTCCTTCCCTTCCTCCCTGCCTCTCCTCTTCTCATGAAAGCAAGTAATCGAATATAGATTAAACATGTGTTATTATTCTAAACATTTTCCCACATTTATCATGGTGCACAAGAAAAATCAGATCAAAAAGGAAGAAAAAATGATAAAGAAAAAAACAAGCATGCAAACAATAACAACAAAGGCGAAAATGCTATGTTGTTCCATATTCAGTACCTTTAGTCCTTTCTCTGGATACAGATGGCTCTCTTCATCACAAATCTATTGGAATTTCCATGAATCACCTCAGTGTTGAAAAAATGGATCATCACATAATCTTGTTGTTGCTATGTGCAATGTTCTCTTGGTTCTACTCACTTCATTTAGCATCAGATGATGTAAATCTCTTCAAGCCTTTCTGAAATCATCCTACTGATCATTTCTTATAGAACAATAATATTTCATCACATTCATATATCATAACTTATTTAGCCATTCACCAACTGTGGATGATGGGCATCCATTCAATTTCCAGTTTCTTGCCACTATAAAAAAGACTGCTACAAACATTTTTACACACAAGGAACCTTTCCTCCCTTTTAACATCTTTTTGGGATGTGAACTCAGTTTGGACTTAGTTCCAAATTGCTCTTCAGATTGATTACTTCAGTATACAACTCCACCAACAATGTATTAATTTCCCAGTTTTCCAACATCCCCTCCAATATTTATCATTATCTTTTCCATCATTTTAGCCAATGTGACAGATGTAAAGTGGTACCTCAGAATTGTCTTAATTTATATTTCTCCAATGAATAGTGATTTAGAGCATTTTTTTCATAAGATTAGAAATGGCTTTAGTTGCAAGAAGTTCTTTTCTTAATTTAATTTTTGTGCATCTTTTAACATTAGGCCAATTCTGTTTTTGAAAAATACTAATTTCTTTAATATTTTTGTGCCTCTTTCCCCAAGCTGTTAATTCTCCTTTAACTTTTTTGGATGACTCTCATTCATTTTTTTTCCATTTTTTTCTCTGCCATTCATCTCCTTTAACTCTTCCAAGAATTATTATTGGGTTTGGGTCCAATTAGCATTTTCTGTGAAGCTTTGTAGCTGTTTTCCCATTGTTGTCTCCTGAGTTTACACCTTGATTTTTCCTGCTACCATAATACCTTTTCTGGTCAAGTTCTTTCATTGCTGTTTGATCATTTTTCCAGCCCATTTCTTGATTTTGAAATTTATTTATTCAAGTTGAACTTTTCTTACCTGACACTGGGGAGGCACTGTCCCAAACTTCTGACGTTTTGTGCTGATATTTTCAGAACTAAGTCTGAGTTTTTTGGTGTTTTCAACATGATTTGGTCCTGCAAAAGGTATAGTTGCTGCTCTGCTGGTCTGTACTCTGGTCTTTACCCAGAAACAACTATTCAGTTATTATATGTATTAGTACTCCTCTTTGTTATAAACATAATACCAGGGCCTTTGATTCTTTATGATCAGCTCCTTTCTGCCATGATACTATGATCCGTAATAGAGTTGCCAAACAGTGACAGATTTACCCAGTTTCAGCAAAGGGTCCCCTATAATCTCCTCCTGACAAGTTATCTAACCCTTTTACTATCTCTTGGTTGAAAGTTCCTGAAGCTGCTGTTGTTGTGGCTATAATAAGTGCTCTCTCAGAATGTGCTCTAGATTGGTGACCTCACCTACTAATATCCTAAGTTTTCTTAGGCTGGAAAAAATGTCTCACCCTGATCATTTGTTGGCCCTGTCACTCCAAAATTTGATTTAAGGAATTATTTAAAAATTGTTTGAAAGGAATGTTGAAAGAATGCAGCTGAGTTGCTGCCTCTCATCTGTGATTTTTGGTTTCAATGCTCCAAAATGCTATAATATTTATAAGGTATTTAGCACAGTGCCTGGTACATAATAATTGTTACTTAAATGCTTCTTAGCATAATAATGGTGTTAGCAATGATTCTATGATCATAGTTATCTATGTTTTAAATTCACATTTCTATTTCTCTTAGTGGTTTTGTTTCTTAAAATATGCTTGCTTTATCACAAATCTATAAGATAGAGAGAAGCCAGATTTATTATTATTGATATTTTTCAGAAGAAGAAAATAAAGACTGCAGATATTATATTATTTGCTCCCAGGAAACACAAATTCACTAAGTGGCAAATCTAAAATTTAAACTTATCTTCTGATTTCCTCTTCATGCAGCCAGCCCCATAACCTTCTCACAATCCCTTTATATCTCTTGGAGACGTGGAGCAGGTGGTATTCTATAGATATTCAGGTTGAGAACTGGAGGAAGCTTGGAAAAGAATTTTTCGATTCCATGAAGATTCTTTCATCCATTCTGGCCAGTTCTCTAAAACCAGGATCCCTAATGAAGTCTTAGTGTCAGGTTATAAAAACAGAAAGTTCAAGGATCAAGGATACCTCCCAGAAGAAATGAAGGAAGACTCCTGGACACAGATATCTTCATTTCTGCACATCTAGGAGCTATACTCTTATCCAGATTCCCCTCTAAATGAGGGAGAAATGACTATTCCAAACATGGAAAAGGGAATTCTACTTGTTTCATTAGTGAATGAATCCAAGATGGAGAATTAACCCTTTTCTGCCTCATTAGCCAGATTAACAAGGATTGCAGAGAACATTAATTGTTATAGCCTCTTCCCAGATGGAGAGTCAGTACTGGCCAGCTCTGCAGTAAAGTCATGGGAACAGTGCCTGGGGATGCCAGGGTGGCTCAGTCACCCTAACAATGAAGATGCTGGAAGCTACAGAATTCCAGCTCCTTTCAGGCTATGTCTGGGATCCAGACTGTGGAGCTGCTCATTAAAACATTATGCTCAAAGAGGGTTTTTAAGAGGCAGCCCATCTAAATAATGACAACCTAAAACAGTTTTTTTTTAAATTTGTGGGAGGAAAGGAGGAATTTAGCAGAGACAGAAAGATATTATGAGTTCCACTGACACTTCTGATGCATACTGACGTATGTGACCCTCTAAGATTATAAACTTCAGTGAAGGCACTGACCTGCATTGGTAAAGGGGTTTCCTACCAAAAAGATTTCTATGACAATAAATTAGAGATTTATTCTATCACTAATACCATAGCTTATTGGATATTGAACACAGTGGATAAACCATTAGGCCTGAAGTCAGGAAATCTAGATTCAAATCTGGCCTTAGACACTTCCCAGCTATGTTTACTCTGGACAAGTCTCTTACCTCTTTTCACCTCAATTTCCTCATCTGTAAAAGGAGCTGGAGAGAAAAATAATAAACCACTGTAATTTTTTTTTTGCTTTCTTGCTGAGGCAATTGGGTTTAAGTGACTTGCCCAGGGTCACACAACTAGGAAGTTTTAAGTGTCTGAGACCAGATTTGAACTCAGGTCCTCCTGACTTCAGGGCTGGTGCTCTATCCACTGAACCATCTAGCTGCCCCCCCACTGCAATATTTTTGTCAAGAAACTCCCAATGAGGATGATGAAGAGTTGGACACAACTAATGAAAGCTTGAACAACAACATATCACTTTATAACACCCAAAAGGCTTTTCTTCCAATGTTCCTGCAAGTTCAGTCTTATAGGGCAGGAATGTAAAATTGAGATAGAAACAAAGACCTTAATCTATATAAAAGGATCCCTGCAAGAGGCATATTGAATTACTTTTAAAACATAGTTATCTTTGTTTTGTTGTCTTTTTACTTATTTTGATAAATATTTTTCAATTGAATTCATTTTATATACAAGGAAACTGAGGCAAACAGATTAAATTCCTTGCCCAAGGTCACAAAGGTAGTAAATATCCAAGACTGCATTTGAACTCTGATCTTCTTGACTTCAGGCCCAGTGTACTATCCACTATGCCACCTATCTGTCTGCCCATAGTCATCCAACTGGCAAATAGTAGAACTAGGATTCAAGCCCAGAACTTCAGTTTTCTAAGCCAGTGTTCTTTACTGTATTTTAACATTGTAATCAATGTTAAAATGATGAGAAGTAAGGGAGGAGAAAGGCAACATGAAACCACTAGAGGAGGAGAAGGCATTTATTTTCATTTGTAGTAAAGATTTAATAAATGCATGTCAACTGATTGGTTGATCAGCAATTAGAAACATATCACCTACTTTTTTGGGTTGTTTCCTTTCTGTCTTTAAAAAAGGGCAAAAATAAGAAATTTATGTCATAACTTTATTATATATTTAAAAGCAATCTCAAGTTATACATAAGAGATTTACAGTTTTGTGTAAAATCATCTTTTTATTATAGTGCTATGGAAATGCTTGTTTTGTTCCATAAATTCACAATAAAATAAATAATTTTTATTCAACTAATTTAAATCAGTTCAGTTTGGTAGCCTTTGTTAAGCAGTCTGGTCCAGGGGAAAATTCATTGAGTCCAAGTCAAATTCTACCTCTGATGCTTTCCAGTTGTAGAATCTTGGTCATGTCACCTTCACCTTCTTGGGCTTGTTTCTTTATGTATAAAAAGAAGGAATTGGATTGGATGGCCTCTGCATTCCCTCTAAGTTCAAGGGCCCTGATCCTACAATCTTATGTGCTTGGCACAAAGAATTCAATGACATAAACAAAACAGATCCTTGGAAGCTCCCTAAGGTCCTGAGTCAGATGCTGTTAGGGATGTCCACAGGTTTAGCTCAAGGTTTTGTACAAAACTGTGAGTCAATAAATCTTATCGATTTATTTATTGTTAGAAAAGGAGTTGATGATGTCAGAAAGGAAATCAGGCCGCTGACATCTCCAATTCACACTATTACTTCTCTGGGTGCTTTGAGATCCACAGCCCAACTGGAGTTCTGGACAACTTAGTGGGTCTCCACTGTCACAAAGCACTTTTTTGGGGTGTCTTCCTCTATTTCAGGTTGATTCTTTCTGGGATCATTGCTGCTCTTCTTGTTTGGCTCCATATCCCAAAAATGAGATGGGAGGGAAATGGAAGGTGGGTCATTAATCAGACAGCGAAATTCTCACTGAACTGCCTCTTTGTGATGCTACCATCAGCAGCAGCTGCCACAATGACCCTTCCTTTTAGCCCTGAGAAGCATTCTAAGTAGCTAATTTCTATCCAGTTCCTCAGCTGGGCTGCAGGAATTTGCAGGCTTATACATCCTGAAATACTGCAACTTTAGTCTCCCTCCATCCAACTCTTTCCTAAATTTGTGTCTTCAGAGACTAGTGATTGAATCATGGGATCATAGATTTGGAGTCTGAAGGGGGCTTTAAGTCCTTCACCCCTTATTTTAATTGGAGAGTAATCTGATGTCTAGCAAGGGCCTTGCTTCAGGTCATAGAGCTGAGGGATAGAGTCAAAAATTGAATCTTGATATCCTGACTCCTCATCTATTAGAGCTAGTATCATTTAGAGGGGAGGTGCCTCCCCTTTCTTTTTCAGAGAACCAAAACAATACTGAGACCCTCAGTGACTTGCCTAAGATCTCCTAGTGAGTTCATGGTAGAATCAAATTAGAATCCATATAACCTATATCAAATTTCTTACCATTATAGGGGGTTGGCAAGGAAGGGAGGGAAAAAAAACCGATTTGGAATGCAAACTTTTTTAAAGACAAATGTTAAAAATTGTCTTTATATGTAACTGGAAAATGCTATTAAAAAAGAATTTAAGTTTTCTGACTTTAATCTGCTACATCAATGCTGCTTCTCCTATTAGAAATGGAAGAGTCAAGGAGCAAATCCAATCTTTGGAAGATAATTATTAGCCAGAGGACAAAAGCTTCATTAGTGATGTGCCAAGCAGGAGAACTTTGCCCTGGGGTTTCTATTCTTATGATGCCCAAATGCTGGATGGGATTGAGGCCCAAGACTGTTTTGAACACATCCAGACAGAGCTTTATTCCAATTCAGAATATGAGCAGATCAAGCTCTATTTCAACCAATTAATTATGAGCAAAGATTTCTTAAGTATCTGGGATGTGCTAAGCATTGGGCTAGGTGCTGGGGCTATAAATACCCAAAGGAAACTACCTCTGTCCTCTAGGTTCTTACATCCTATTAGGAGAAAAAAGTTCACGGACGTATAGAACTATATACAAAGTAAATGGAAGAACATTTTGGAGGGACAAGAGAAGGCACTAGACCAGATATTCTTGACTTTTTTGGTCCCAGACCCCTTGATAGCCTGGTAATAGCTATGTTTTAAATGCAAATAATAATAATAATAATAATGATATAATTTAGAACTACAAAGGAAATTAATTGTTTTCCAAAACCCATTCCTCTCAATGAAAGATGGGAAACCCAGGGCTAAGTGAGTTTGGGGATTGGGGAGGGGAGAATTGAAATAGAACACTTAATATCTTGGTACTATGTTCTATTTTGTTGATACAGAAGAACTTTTTCCTTCTTATAGACCCTGAAGCTGTCCTTTGCCCCATGAGATGCTTCAATAAGAGTCATTCAGCCCTTGAGTTTTTGTAAAGAATAAACCAGATGAATTAAAAGGGGAGAGTGGGGTGTCATCTTGATATTCACCTTCTGGTAGATTGTAGCTCCTTCTATATTGCACCTGACTATGAAAGCCCAGCAGGAAGCAGAGAAGCCTTGCTCATTCCTGTTCTTGCCCACCTCTCCTGCTAGCACACTCACTCTGCCTTGGTTGCCAGTTCTACAGTATTTGACTCCATTACTTTTCCTTTTATGCATCTCCATCACGGCCCATGCTCCTGGCAATGTAAGCCAGGTCACGTGCTGTTATTACAGTGATTCTGATTTTCCTTTGCATCTCTACATGAAGCAGGGGGATGGTTTCCCAGTGATCTCTATCATGTGGGAAAAGGGAGAAGAAGAGGATCCCCAGGAATATAATATTTTCAGTTGCCATGACAACTGTTGTTTGATGTCACTACATCTCTGAGTAAGTCACCTGACACCCCCCCAAAAAAAAAGTTCAGCCTTAGTCAAGGGGCGATATGAGAACCATTATGGGGGAGCTGCCCAGTTATGTTTGTGCAAGTCCATCAACAATAATGTAATAAATGACTAATTTAAACAAAGCCTTCTACTGCATTGTAACTATGGATAAGGTGCTCAATTTCTTTGGGCCTCAGTTTCCCTCCCCTGTTAAATATAGGAGTTGACCTAGATAGCCATTAAGGTCCCTTCCAACTATAAAACAAGTAATCCCATGAGCCTATACTAGACATTGGGTTAGGTTGGGGTGAATATTGAAAATAAATAGAAAAATATGGTCTTTATTTTCTTGTAGCTTAAAGTTGAATTAGGGAAACAGTGATGGGAAAAGGAGGGAAACAGTCAAGGGAAGGATCTGGCTAAGTGATAAGGAGGAGGAACTTTACAAATATATATATGAATAAAGGCTCCTGGCTCAAGGAGGAAGGATTTTAAGGCTGAGAGGGATATTAGTCTCATTTACAGATAAAGTGAGACCCACACAGGTTAAAATTTGTCCAAGGTCACACAGATAGTTGATAGCTGGTTCCTCTGTGCTCAATGGAGTCTTCATTTTACTGATTTTATTTCATCAAGGTTTGGTTTTTTTTTTTTTTTTTTTTGTTTTGTTTTTTGTTTTTTGCTTTTTGCTGAGGCAATTGGGGTTAAGTGACTTGCCCAGGGTCACACAGCTAGGGAATGTTAAGTGTCTGAGACCAGATTTGAACTCAGGTCCTTCTGACTTCAGTGCTGGTGCTCTAACCACTGCGCCACCTAGCTGCCCCCAAGGTTTGGTTTTGGAACCAAAATATGGTTCTTTATAGAAATTAAGAAATGTCTCTTGTAATGTAGGCATTCTCCTGGCTCAGACTCAAGGGGCTAGACTTCTTATCTCTGGCTCTCATTAATGATCAAGTACCAAAACAGAACAAAAATTTATTCCCCCTAGCCAAATAGAGGCTAGCTAATCCTACTTATCTTGAGTTCTGCCCATATTGGGCAACCTGAGCTTTCACATCCAGCTCTGAGATGAAAGGTCCAATACCCTGAATCTCCCTGGTTGGCCTCCTCCCCTCCAAAGTTCTCTGTAGCTCATCAGTGATTGAAACCATCACTTGGAAACTCTCTCTGACACATTAGTTTTCAAAGCCTGGGTTTGACAATCCATCTCATAGATTGAGTCAGATTTAGTTGACATCACCTAACATAGTGAGAATATTTCATCTCCGTCTAGATGTTTCACTTGGCCATTTAATATAGGGCATGAATCAAGAACATTTATAGGGAAGAAACACTTCTGTAATGTAAAATATTCGCCAAAATTTGTTGAACCCCTGATGATATTTCCCTCATCTTTTCTCACTAAAATATTTCCTTTTTAGGTGCCTAGATAAAAGGTTTGAGTATCCACAGTAAGACCATTTGTTTATAGTCCTTAGATTGTTAAAAGTAGTATCTTTTTTCAAGCCCTCCAAGGATAGGTGATTCCTTTGAAGTATGCAATACACGATCTGAAAACCAAAGACTGTATCAAAAAATGGCCTTCTTGTTACCTGATCAAATATGAAACTCTGGTACACAGTTAGATGAGACAATGGATTGAGCTAGTCCTGAAGTAAGGAAGACTCCTTCTCTCTTTTGTTCCTTCCTTCCTTCCTTCCTTCCTTCCTTCCTTCCTTCCTTCCTTCCTTCCTTCCTTTCTTCCTTCCTTCCTTCCTTCCTTCCTTCTTTCTTTCCTTCCTTCCTTCCTTTCCTTCCTTCCTTCTTTCTTTTCTTTCTTCCTTCTTTCCTTTCTTCTTTCCTTCCTACCCTCCTTCTTTCCTTTCCTCCTGTCAATATATCAGGATCCAACACAATTCCATGAGTAAAGGAGGGATGAGATGCAATACCCTAATATCAGAGCTGTAGTCAATATTCCTATATACTATGCAAGAGGCTTGTGTCTTCTATTCAGTCAAGGATGTGGGTCATGGAGGTCACTGTGGAAATCTTAACTGGGGTAAGGGCAGGGAGGGCAGCAGGCTTGGGTCAGGGATAGGAGGAACACATCAAGGATGTAGCTGACTGATGTGCCAGAAAGAAGCTGCCAACTGGTGTCTTCTTTTTTACAAAAAAGAAATTATTTCTATTTCTTCTTTTTTACCTTACCTGTATTTCCCAAGTATTTTTGTCCCTTCTTTTTCATAGAGAGCCAATTTTTAAAACAAAAAGTGAGAGAAGGAAAGAGGGGAAGAGAAGAGGAAAGAGGAGAGACAGAGAGACAGAAGGGAGAGATTAACCAAAATATAAATCAAGACTGCCATTGTACATTGCATTCCAAAATCCTCCACCTCTTCATAAAAAAGGGAGAGAGGTCCATTTTTCTATATATTTCATTCTTGAGAAGAGAAAACTAAGACCAAGATTGGTCTTTTTAATTTTATGGTATTCAGCTTTGCCTATTTTTCTTTTTCCTTTTCCTTTTTATTGTTGTAGTTTTTCTAAATGTTTTTTTCTAGTTCTGGTTATTTCACTTTGTATCTATTCATATTTTTGCCTATGTTGTTCTGCATACTTCATATGGTTTCTTCTAGTAAAGTAATATTAGATTCATATCCCACAATTTTTAACATTCTCCATTTCTTAAGCAGCCACTTTATTACTACTTTTTTTCTATTACAATAAGTGCTGCTATGAATATTTTGATGCACACACACACACACACACACACACACACACATATATATATATGAGCTTTCTTTTTATCATCCTTTATTTCTTTTGGGTTAGTCAGTGGGCCTTCTGGCTCAGAGAAAATGGATATTTTATTCATTTTCTTAGCACAGTTCCTAATTACTTTCCAGTATGATTGATCTAATTAATAGATTCACTAACAAAATATTATCATATGTCTTTCCACAACCCTTCTAAAACTGACCATTCCCATCTTTTTTTTTTCATCTTTAGTTTCCTGTTAAAAATATGCTTGCTAAGTCCATACTATGCTTAATGGGCTTCTATGCTGCTGGGAAGTTGGAGATGCTCTCAACACCTCTATAGATTTTGACACTCAGAAAGAAAAGCTCTGTCACTCTGTCCTAGTTATTGCTCTGTCTGAAAGAATCTTTCTAGGACTACAGAGAGATGGAGGAAAGTTCGTTCTGGAAACAGAAGAACAGATGGTGGCTACATAGGGATTAGAAAAGGATCTGGCCGCTACTATGTACATTGATTAGGGAGGGTTGCTGTGTAGAGTACAAATTGTGCTGAGTAATACTCAACTTGTCTGAGCCCAAATCTTTCTGAGATTTCCTGAGACCAATAGTTGAGACCAAAGACAGAAAGGAGACAATTCCTAAAATAAGAACAAAGTATTGTACTTAGGGCTTTTCCTACTGTTCCCTTAGATGGATAGACAGAGAAATACAGAGGCTCAGGCCCAACACTGCCTACCATATGGAAGGTAACCAGACATTGAGTTCCAGCTGTAGTTGGCAAGAACACACACACACACACACACACACACACACACACACACACACATTAAGTTTGTTGATTTTTCTCTCCTTTGTGGCTAATTACTGAATTGCTGGTGTAAGGACTGCTAATGAAGAATCACAGGCAAAAGGAGGGATGAACCTTCTAAAAGTCAGTAGTTCAGTCACCCTGAGCCCATGACAAGTTCCTGGCTGTGATGATGGAGGAAGGTGAGAAGAGATGGAGAGAAAGACAGACACAGAGACAGAGACAGCAGGAGACAGAAAGATAGAGACAGAGAAATAGAGAGACAGAGAGACAGAAACAGATAGACACAGACAGAATGAATGTATAAATAAATGGGCAACTAACAAAACAGAAATAATTGGACAGAAAGATGAATAAGAAATGAAAAAATAAGTAAATAAATGAGCAAATCGAATAAATGAATGAATAAGAGGATCTAGATTTGATTTATTTGCCATCAAAAGCAGAATAAGTTCCTAGAGGCAGAAATTACTAAACGGCTAGTTTAGGCTTGATGTAAAGAAGACTTTAATGAAATGAGGGATCAGCTAGATGGTGCAGTGGATACAGGGCCAGAAGACCTCAGTTTAAATCCGGCCTCAGACACTTAATACTGTGTGACCCTGGGCAAGTCATTTAACCCCAATTGCCTCAAAAAAAAAATTGAAATGAATTGTCTTTGGAGGTAATAGCCTTCCCTCCCTAGAGACCTTCAAGGAGAAACTCCTTGTCTGACTGGCAAACCTACCAACTGTGGGCATGAGGTGCCTATTCCTGGGATATTGTTTAGGACAAGGAACAGGCAATCCTTCCTCTCCATTTCCCTGAATCTATGTCAAGAAAACTGACCCTTCATTCACTCTACCCATTAGGTACACTTGGAAAGCTGAGCAGAGTGCCTGGATGTATTTAGTAGTAGTTGTTGTTGCTGCTGATCCTTTATTTTTGAAGAGGACCAATGACATCATGAATAATGTCGCTACTTGCTTGTGAATTGGATTTAAGTGAGGTAAAGTTGTGCAAAATCATCAGCCTTATTCTCTCTTCTGGAGTCACCAGAGTCCAGTATCTGAGAGTTTTAAAACTGTCTAGTACCTTAGAGGTCATGTACTACAATCTCCTGATTTCATAAATGAGGAAAATAAGAACCAAGGAAGGGAAGTGATTTATCTAACATCACCGAAAGCAGAATTAAGGCTATAAAAGACCTTTGTCCAACTGATCATTTTACAGGTAGGGGAACTAAAATGTATGGCAGTTAATTGATTTGCCAAGGTCGTATAGGGAGCAAATGCCCAAACTGAGATTTGCAGCCAGATATTATTATGATCCCAAATTCAGCAGTTTGCATGAATTCATCACAGGTTGGGATTTCTGTTGCATTATGGTTTGTCATTGGCTGAATTCAAACTTGAGCCTAACTCTACTACTTCCCTATCTAGTGCTTTTTGGACATTACTGTCCTTTCTACCTAGCTGTTGCCCATGTCATTATTCAGTCCATTTACATATCCTTACATATTCTGCCAAATTACATGAATCTCCTGCATCCCTGGCACTATAGGAAATGGAAAGAACTAAAGGATGTGATCCCCATCTTCCAAGAACTGCAATCTTTTCAGGTCATTGTTTAAATGGTACTAGATGGATGGTAATGGCTGAGTTCTTTTCTCTTCCTATCTGGCTCCCAGGTGTGAGGAGCTGAGAAGAATAGATGGCAGTATCCAGAGCACTTCTTGGTCTGGGAATGTCATCTCTGACCCTTTAACCAGAGCAAAAAGGGACTGAAGGAAGAACACCTGGGGAGTCTGATCTGATCTCAGAAAGCCTGTTGGCTTTGTGGAAGTTCACAGCTGTATGCCAGATGCAGGGTCAGACAGGAGGCAAGCGGCAACCTGACCGCCAAGAGATGCTGTTGCCATGGACACCCTCAGAAAAGCAAGATGTGGGGGAAGGGGGGAGAGAGATGCTAGACAGACAACATATCAGTGAGGCAGAAACAAAACACAAGCTTTTTTTGGCAACAAAAAGGAGAACATAGCACAACCCTGACCCCTATTTGTCCCAGCTGGCTGGGCTTACTTTGGTAGTTATACCATACAAGATACCCATGGTAGGTCTCCCAGTGATGTCTAGGTCTGAACTGAAAGGGCCCCCCATTATAAATATGGAGAGCTGTGTCATGGCAAGGAAATTAAGATGTCAAGGATTGAGGCTTACTGAACAAGTCAGGGAACTGTGATACAGTTCAGAATTTGATTCCCTCTCCTTCTCCCTCCATCGGAACTTTCTGCAGCTCCTTGAGGGCAGGAATTCTGTCATTTGGGGCTAAGTAAAACCAATGCTTGTAACAGAATCTGGCATAAGTTGCAGCTTAGCCAGACAACTAAGTGAGGTAATGGATAAAATACTAAGACTGGATCAGGAAGAGTAGCATTCGAATCTAGCCATAGATACTAGCTGCATTATCCTGGGTAATTCACTTTGCCTCAGTTTCCTCAATTGTAAAATGGGGTAATAACAGCAATAATATTTAGATCTCAGGGTTGTTGTGGGAAAAAAATAAGACAATATTGTACAGGTCTTAGCCTGGCACTTAGAAGGCACTTAGTAGATGTCTGTTATTTTCCCCTTCCTCTAGTCAGGAACATCTAAGTTAAATATGTTAGTTTTATGACTGAAGGCAAATCTTTTAATCTCTGAGAGTCTCAGTTTCCTCATCTATAAAATAGGAATGATAATTATAGCACTGCCTTCTCAGGGTTGTTGTAAGTACCAAATAGAAAGCATTTTGCAAGCCTTAAAACACAAATGCAAACTATTAATAAATCTGTGTTGATTAATTGCAGAGGCTGTTTAGTATTTACATCCCTGGAATTGTCAGAGTAGCAGTACAACAAAGGTATCTCTCTTGTCTTGATGCTTATCCCTCTCCATTGCCCTTGACCCTATTCTGATGCCCATCAAATGGAGCTCTTTGAATAATTATCCCCCTAAAGCGAGGAATAATCTTCAGGTAACAATATTGCAGCTTAAAAGGTTTAGTTGATGTGGGTTGATATATGAACATAGTATTTGCTTGAGCCTGAACACAGGTCTTTGTCAACACTGTAATTGTCTTTTGTTGACTAAGGAGAACCTTGGGCTAGGAAATAAATTATCTGTGATTTCTTGGTTATTATTCATTCACTGGATTTAGAATTGGAAGGGATAGCAGAATTCATCTAGTGTCAAGATTTTAACTTGGGGCCAGTGAACCTGTTTTTTTTTTAATACACTTTAACAATTCTATTTAAATATATTGCTTCTTTTATAATTCTAGGAATTTTATTTTATATTTTTGAAATTAATATTCTGAAAAGCAGTCTATAAACTTCATTCAACTACTAAAGGGTTCTAGGATACATGACAGATTTAAGACTCTCTGATATAGCCCAACCCTATAATTTTGTAGATAAGGAGATTGAGGGCAAAAGAGATTAAGTGACTTGATTGGTGTGCCCAGCAGCAAACACAGTGTAGGTATTTAATATATGAATGTTAGCTGAATGGTGATTTGTCCAAGGTCACACAGGTATTATATAACAAGCCAGGATTTGTGCTTTGAATCCCTTCCTCTGTATTCAATGGCCTTTCTGTTGAATTACACTGCCTCTTTAGGAAATAAGGAATGAGGTTAATAGGATGAGTGAAGAGTCTAGAAAGAGGAGGCAAACAAGGTTAAGTGACTTGCCCAGAATCACCCAGCTAGTAAGTGTGGCAAGTCAGATTTGAAGTCAAGAAGATGAGTTTTCCTGACTCCAAGTATAACACTACTCATTCATTGCACCACCTAGGTTCCCATGCCAAAAGGCAAATTTCACTCAATCTGACTATTTTTAAAAGGTGCAACACAGTGTCATCAAAGAACACTTGACTTTTGAAAGACAGATTTTAAGTTTGTATCTCAATTCTAATACCAAAATTCTTTGGGATGCAAAATCACATCCTTTCCATTTTGGGGGCCCTCAGTTTTCTCTTCTAGGATATGAGGAGATTCAATCTAATGATCTCTAAGCCCCATTCCTATTCTAGATTTGTGGATCTGTAATACTAGTTGCCTAGGGCTGATCTGGAAAAAGCCTTAATCCAAACTAATTTATATAAAAAGAACTTCACCCCAACAAGCACCCCTAAGCACTCAGTATTATGTTGAGTATACTACAGAGAAAGACATCTTAATAACAAAATATTTACTTTATTTAGCTCATTTCTTGTTCTAGGATCTATTTTAATTGAAATTCTCTACTCCCTTTTTTGATTTATACCCTTTGGCACTTTTCAGTCTGTTTTTGAGCAGTTGTGAGCAAAGGAAATTCTCCTTGATCTAAACTTCCCTGACATGTTGTTCTACTAGTTTTTCCAACAATCCCCCCTCTCAATGAATCCTGCAATGTTCCACTGGAAGGGATAACTATCTTCATGTACAATAGTTATCAGGTGAGATGAAATCTCATTGAATAAACACTCTCTCTTTCTTTCTCTCTCTCTCTCTCTCTCTCTCTCTCTCTCTCTCTCTCTCTCTCT
>JAJPUD010002517.1:89265-167331 GCA_023553655.1 Myrmecobius fasciatus
TCTCTCTCTCTCTCTCTCTCTCTCTCTCTCTCTCTCTCTCTCTCTCTGCTTTCTCTGTCTTTTTCTCTCTCCTTTTTCCATCTATCTCTCCCTATCTCTGTATCTCTCTTTTTGTCTGTCTGTCTTTGTCTGTCTGTCTGTCTTCTCTCTGCCCCTGCCTCTGTCTGTCTCTTCTCTCTGCGTCAGTGTCTTGTCTCTATCTCTCTTTCCCTCTTTGCTGACAGCAAGTTCAAGTAAATAGCCATAAATTGCAGATACCTCCTAATGAATATGCATCCATGAGTGTGCAGAAAAATGTTAGACAACAGCCTAGGGCAGGTGCTAGTAATTGTGCCCTTAGGGGGTTAATTACTGGCATGCTGGAAGTTCACTATCACTAGTGATTGTCAAACTGACCATGTTGTGTTGAACTATGTCACATAAATTATTTCACAGTTGGGGTGCAGTTGAGTGAGGTCAGATTGAAATAAACCTGATGGATCAGCATAGGATTCCTTGATTTTCAGGATCCATTCCCCTTTCTACTTTGTGTTGGAATTTTGTGTGGCTTTCAGCAATTTCTTGCTTGGGAATCAGCCACGGGCAAGTATGTCTAGGTGTGCTCTCCCAGAACATCCTACTTGGGATGGTGGGAGCAAGTGTAAAACTCCATCCAGGAGTGCGTAATAAAGCTTCAGTTCATTTCCTTCTATAGAAAAGCAGCCTCCAGGAAGAGAGCACAAGGTCTTCCTTTGCCCTCTTTCCTTTTTTCCTTGATCTTCTCATGTCTCACTCCTTCTTTTTATACATTCTGGCCCAATACTATTTCTATCCTAGTTCTTTGTTCTATAAACTGAATCATTTCAATAGAGTTAGAAGAAATCCCAGAAGTTACTTAGTACAGTATCCTAGTTTTACAGATGTGGAAACTGAGGCCCAAAGAGCTTTAATAAGTTGTCTAATATTGTAGGGGCAATAAAGCCAGAATTGAAATCCAGATTCCAAATCCACCATGTGTTTCAAAGTATTACCACAAAGTATCTCTAGACAGGGAATACCTCAGAATTATTTAAGGCAAAAGATAACTTGATTTAGTCTTTAGACAATTTCCTTAGCAATGACTAACCCTCTACTTAACCCCAATTGCCTCAGCGGGAAAAAAAAGGAAAAAAATAACTAACCCTCACAATCTAACTCAGATTAGCTTCCTACTGCCTACAGAAAGACATAGACGAATAGTTCCTCTTCTATGAAGAGACCTTCGCTCTTCACGGAACAGACAGAAAGGACATGGCTTCCTAAAATCAGACCTGATTTCACAGTTTCTTAGAGAGACATTTAAATGAGGTCTTCAATGCTGAAGGTGCATTAGCCAACAATTGATACCTGAGGCAGGCAGGGAGAAGACTGATACAGATCAGTTTAACTTCAGGGTGCCATCCTTTGGGGAGGAGGTCCAGTCTGAAATCCAATATGTCAAATCCCTGAAACCCATCCTCTGTAGAGGTGAGTAGTTCCGTGTTGCCATGCCCTGTCAGAAATCCCAGTCATGCCTAGCAGTGTGACTCTGGGCAAATCACTTAACCCCAATTGCCTCCACAAAAAAAAGGAAAGGAAAGAAAGAAAAAAAAAGAAAAGAAATGAAAAGAAAAGAAAAAAAGAAGAAAAAAGAAATCCTGGTCATGTCTCTGAGCTTAAATTTTCTCTATAAAATTTACTTATAAGCCATCCATGGCAGCTGTCTTCCTTTAAATCAGTCTGCCACTGCCCTCTGCCTCATGATGTTTTTCCCTTTCCCCTTTCCCCATGTCATGAAGTATCTTTTCTAACTCCACTATGCTTCTAACCCCTCTTCTCCTTCTTGCAACTAATTAACTCTTTTGGGATATTGAGTCCCTTTTGGAATTTGTTCTGCTAACTGAGGGCATGTCTTAACCTCGTGGGGTGCTGCCTTTCTATTGGGTAATTGTGAGTTCCACCAAGGTCTTTTTATATTCTCCCATTCCATTTCATATTTCCCATTCCTGGTGTCTATTGTATTCCTTCATTTTGTCTGTAATCTCTTCCCCTAAATAAATCTACCTTTTATACCAAAAACAATGGTCATTGTGAATTCTTCACATGACTGAACCCCACCTTTTGGTGCCTGCCATCATCCATTCTCTACATCACCCACACAGATTGTTTTGGTCCTTGAACTGCATCATTTGGTGCCAGATCCCACATCATAAACCACATCAAAACCAACTCCCAACAAACAACAGGAAGGAGCTCTGAGCTTTTTAGATGAGGAGATTCTTGGGTGAATATTCCAATTGTGAAAGATGGTGATATTTTAATTCATTCATAATCTACCTGGTCAAAGTAGAAGTAAATAACCATGTCAGATGACTGATTCTTATAGTTGCTATAGTTATAGGAAGGGGAAAGAATCAGCTAGTTAAAACTCATTTTATTTGTTTAGTTCTGATGTTTGAGATCTGTTTCTTTTGTTCCATCCCACATCTGTAGGCTTGTACTTTCTCTCCAATTCTATGTGTTTGACAGCCTTCCCCATGTGTGTCCTTGCTCAGGGGGCATGGCTTTCACCAACAGTACTTGGTAGTGCTTACCATCTGTCAAACTCCCTTGCATCTATGTTTGAGGTTGTTCCAACTATGCATCAATAACACTTTCTACCTCCTTCATTTCTCTGGCACCTAGCATGTCACCTGATCAAGAAATACAATGCACCACAAATAATGCTGTGGAAAGTTATATTTATCACTTTACCATATTCATTGAAAACATTATATATCCCACTCCCCCCAAATTGTAGCCTCTAGTTCTTTTCCAATTTTTTTGGTGTGCTTTTTTTCTCTTTCATGCATACTAGTTCTATCAATCTCCCATGTGTTTGTGTGTGTGTTTTCTGCATGACTGCATTTTGTGAATAGATATTATGATTTATTATATCTAAATTCATTGAATTTAGAGCTAGAAGGTGCATTAGCTACCAGACATCAGATCGCTCAATCTCCAGATGAGAAAAACTGAGGGCCAGAAAGGGAAAAGTGAATTGGGGGGAGGGTGTAGGTAATAATTAGTAGCATTTGTTGTTTAGTCATTTTTCAGTCATGTCTAACTCTTCATTTTGCCATTTGAAGTTTTCTTGATAATGATCCTAGAATGGCTTGCCATTTCCTTCTCCAGCTCATTTGAAAGTTAAGGAAACAGGGGCAAAACAAAGGGAAGTGATTTGCCCAGAGTAACACAATTGATAAATGTCTGAAGTCAGATTTGTTTTTTTTTTTTTTTTTGCTGAGGCAATTGGGGTTAAGTGACTTGCCCAGGGTCACACAGCTGTTACGTGTCTGAGACCAGATTTGAACTCAGGTCCTCCTGACTTCAGGGCTGGTGCTCTATCCACTGCGCCACCTAGCTGCCCCTGAGGTCAGATTTGAACTCAAGAAAATGAGTCTTCCTGATGTCAGGCCAGGCACTCTATCCACTGCAGTGCCATCTAGCTGTCCCTCTAAGTAGCAGAGTCAGATTTTATCTTAGGTCTTCTGATTCCACAACTTAGTTTCTGTACAACATCATATCTGTACATCCCACATGCAAAGTACTTACCTGTTTAAGATAATTTCCCCATTTTTGATTAGCGCATTTCTGAGCTAAGATTTCCCTAAGGTAATCAGTACATATGTTCATCCCTTTTTTTCAATAAACTCCTATTCTCAAGGAAGTCTCTCTCTCTCTCTCTCTCTCTCTCTCTCTCTCTCTCTCTCTCTCTGTCTCTCTCTCTCTCTGTCTCTCTCTCTGTCTCTCTCTGTCTCTCTCTCTTCTCTCTCTCTCTTGATGTCTTTCTCTCTCTCCTTTTCTCTCTTTCTCTCTTTTCCTCTCTCTGTCTCTCTCTGTCTCTCTTTTTCCTCTCTCCTTTTTCCCTGTCTCTCTCTGTCTCTGTTCTCTTCATCATTTTCTCATTCTCTTTTTCTGTCTTCTCTCACTCTTCTCTTTCTCTCTCATCTGCCTTTGTGTGTGTGTGTGTGTGTGTGCGTGTGTGTGTGTGTACGTATGTGTTTTGATGGATACAATCTGACAAAGTGCACTATTGCCAAGGTTAAAAGATAGAGAATTTATGAGACCTTTAGAACATACACACATAGAACAAACACTGATGGAGGAAGGCTCATTAACACTCAGGGAGATGAGGCATCCATACCTGAAGCAATTAGAATACAGTAGAGAAAGGACATAGTTCAGGAAGTGCCAAAATGAATGATTCCAACAATAACAAGTCCAGTAGGAGGTTATAGGAGGTTGAATTCTTGATCGGCCAGAGAAGGAGGAGGGAGTTGAGTGAAATTATAGGCTGACTAGACAGTATTGCTGTTGAGGTGTCTACTGGCTACGGATTAAGTCATTCTATAGTTTGGCTAGGTGGAAAAGAGGGGACAGATGTACTAGATTTTTAGAGCAAATGGTTTCATGTATTTGTCGAATAGAAGTGCTATATCATGGCTCTGCTTCTCCATCCCTGTTTCAATATTCAGAGTTTCAAATATTCAGAATTGGCTCTTGGACTCATCACTGTGTAAATGTGAATTCAGGCTGAGTACACCAAGCTTTAAGCCCTTTGGGAAGTTAAACTGAGCAACCCAGGCAGTATTGGGGTCACTATGAAAAGAGGAGAGAGGAAGTTTAGGTGCTTGAAGATCACTATGGAAATGTATGAACCTGGAAGACCTGGGAGGGATCTGTGGAGAAAAGCATGTTGTATCTAGCATTTCCAAGGTTGTGGTGAGCAGATCAGTAAGTAGTTATTCAAACATATCAAGGAGATTGGGATCAAGGTGAGTCTTAAAGAGATGTGATTAGATATCAGAAAGCAACTAGATGGATAGAGCACTAAACTTAGAATCAGGAAGACTCATCTTGAGTTCAAATTTGATTTTGGACCCTTACTAGATGTATGACCCTGAAGAAGTTGCTTGATTCTGTTTGTCTCAATTCCTCATCTGTAAAATGAGCTGGAGAAGGAAATGTCAAACCACTCCTGTATCTTTGCCAAGAAAACTCTAAATGTGAACATGGAGATTTAGGTACAACTGAAAATGACTGAACAACAAAAGAACAGACTAGGGTAATGAAGTGATAATAAAAATTAGAAATATGAAATAGATTTGGGAGAGCATAATTTTATAACATAATAGAGTAATGCAAAGCGTATGATTCAATCCATGTCATAAAGAAATTATGGCAAAAATATCTATAACAGGTTAGGAAGGTTTGCCAAAGATTTGTGAAATAGCTCAAGGGCTCAATCAAATATGACAAAGCAAGGCAAAACCATATTGAATGAGCAATGTGCTTTTGGGGGAAACAATTTTTAAAGTCTCAGGGGAAATAAGAGAGGGCAGGGCCCAGGGAGGAGTTTGATTGTTTAAAGATATGCTAATCAGTCTCAGAGGTTGGAGACTGATTGGATGGATTGGAATTTCTAACAATGGAGGCCAGATGAGGTAATCTGAAGCTCATTCTATACTAACAAGACAGTCCCATAATAAAAAGAAAAAAAAAATGTTTAGACAAGGTGTTGCCAGGTTCTGTGTATAAGGCCTTATACTCACCTCTTTAGTGTTACCTATTCAGAAATTTTGCCTTCATCCCTGTCTCCTTGTGTGCATTTAGAAAGAAGTAGCTTACTGATTTCTGTCCCTGTTGCTATTGTTGGTTGTAGCATTTGTTATTCTCCTGTATTTGTTATTTGGGAGGTTTAAGAAGGAAATAATCCTTTTCTGGTTTTCTTTCTAAAAAATATTTCAAAGGTCTCATTATTATATGTTCATCTTTTTTTATTTATTCAGCTCAGATTTTCAGGGTGGGTTACCTTGACTTGCTACAATTTTCTTTGGAATCTATTACTCCATTTCCTTCTATTTTTTTGGTGGATGCAGAATAGTCTTGCATTATTTAAATTTCATTTCTTTTATATCTGAAGGCCCTTCTGCTTCATATTAATAAGATAAATAGTATCATCATTTCTGGTAGAGGCATGACAATTGACTGCTCTGTGAAATAATTCCTATCCCTGTGACTACTACCCAGACCCAAACTCCCTTTCCTGGAGACCACTTTCCTCTATGTTTTGTTTTTCTTTATTGGAATATAAGCTCCTTGAATTCAGGGATTATTTCTCTTTTTGTGCTTGATCTCAGTACTTAGGTCAGTACTTAGCACATAGTAAGAATTTAATAAATGCATTTTCAATAATTAATTAAAATCCACAGGTGTGACTAGTCCACTAAATCATAGATATAATTGGGGATAAATGTAATCTTAGTAGGCAGCACAACCTGGAATTCAGTCAATAGGTAGAAAGGAGGGCTATGTCATCAGACAAGATGATCTCTCAGTTAAAATCTGAGGCATCATCAGGGAGCAGTTTCCAGTGACAGTTTCAACTAATATAAGAGATTAAAGATTCTCTTTGTTTTGGAAGATTTCCTTGTTGGCTCTCCTATGATATAGAATAAATAAATGTACATACACATATATGAGAGTGCACAGACACACATACATAATAAGCTTACACATTGCTGTTGCTTTTGTTCACTAATTTCAGTTGTTGCTAATTCTTGGGACTCCATTTTGTTTGTTTGTTTGTTTGTTTGGGGGGGGGGTTTGGCAGAGAAACTGAAGTGGTTTACCATTTCCTTCTCCTGGTCATTTTACAGATGAGAAAATTGAGGCAAAAAATATTAAGTGACTTTCCCCCAGTCACATGGTTATTAAAGAACTGAAGGATGGTTTTGAACTCAGATCTTCCTCACTTCAGAACAGGCACTCTCTGCACTGTGCCACCTAGCTGCCATATCTTTCATACAAAGCACATTCTATTTGGATTTTTGGTTGTTGTTATTTTTTATTTACATTATTGTAGTCATCATGTGTATTGTTTTCTTGTTGTTCTTGTCTATTTGTATTAGTTCATATGTTTTCACTTGGATACCTTTTCATTGGGGTGTTCTTCCTCTAAACAGCAACTCTATCTCTCCTTTCTTCACTCCAGATCTAGGTAGAAGTGCTGATCACTAAATTCCTGAATGAGTGATCAGAAGTACTAATTTCTGATGGGTAATATTCTTAAATTTATACAAGAACATATTATAGTACATGTCTTCTAAAAAATGTGCTTCAGGGACTAGGTATTCAAGACCAGATTTTGGGAATAAGGCATAAAATGGCCCAATTTCTAGACTAAATAGAATTTTCAACAGGTATTTTTTCCAGGGTATATGTGTGTTTGTAAGAATGTATGTGTGTTTGCATGTGTGTGACAGGCAGACAGATGACAGACAGAGACAAGGAGAAAGACAAACAGATTAACAGAGAAAAACAGTATGAGAGCAGGCAATGTAGAAATAGAGATGGAAAGACAGTGAGTGAGAATATAGATAAAGACTATGAAACATAAGCAGAGAAAGATAGAAATAGAGACACAGTGACAAAGAGAGAAAGAGAGACAGACAGACAGATACACAGAAAGAGGCAGAGACAGAGAGAATAGCATACTGGTATAGTGTCGCAGATAGAGACTTGTCTCAGAATCAGAAGTTGTTCAGCCATTTTCAGTCATGTCTGACTCTTCATGACCCCACTTAGGGTTTTCTTGGCAAAGATTCTGGAGCAGTTTGCCATTTCCTTCTCTAACTCACTTTACTGGTGAGAAAACTGAGACAAACAGGGTTATATGATTTGCTCAAGATCACACAGCTAGTAAGAGTCTGACGCTGCCTGGAACTCAGGAAAATGAGATTTCTTGACCCTGCCTTGACACTCCTGCCACTGTACCACTCAACTGTTCCAGAATCAGCAGTACTTGGGTTTGAATCTTGTGTCTGCCACATTCTACTTGTGTGATCACTTAATCTCTTATTGCCCCAGTCAACTCTCTGAGACTGTATTTTCATTGCTGGAGGAAGTTTGTACATTGGAAGTTCCCCACACCAATGGGAAGGACTGGTAGAAGTGTTCATAATCAATGAAGGCAGAATGGAAAGAAAACTGACTCTGGAGATAAGAGCATCTATCTGGGTTCCAAATCTACCTTGGGCACATGCTACCTATATGGAACAGATCACTTAATCTTCAGGTCTCAGTTTTCTCATGTGTAAAGTGAGGGAGTTAAACTAGACATGAAAATGGCAAAACAAGAATTCAGATCCAGATCTCTTGCCTCCAAATTGAGTTTTATCTCCTCTGTGTTACATGATCATATTCCAGTATTAGGTGTATAAGTGGTCAGCTAAAGGCAAGTCATCAAATATCTAGTGAGATAGATTGACATATAGGAATAGATATAGGATCTAAAGATCTAGATTAAGGGGAAAGTAAAGAGAAAGAGAGGGAAGTGTTTCATAGTGAAGCATCCCTTCTGCCTCATATAAGTTGGCTGCACTTAATGTTTTAGTGCCCTAGGCAATTTTATATAGTTACAAGTTGCAAAGAAAGTGCTAAAATGCAGTAGTAAAAGGGGTTTTGATCATTTGATGGTTCTTTGCAACAAGGAAATCGTAGGCCCTATGTATGTATACATGCATATATATGAACATTCACCTACAAATACAAACATACATATACACATATGCTAAATTCTGGACACTGGACTTGGAATAATAAGGTTTATATTCTAATTTTCCATTTCTTAGATTGTGGCAGTGTATAAGTAATGTCATCTCTCATGTGTTTCAATTTCTTCAGCTGTAAAATGAGGGGATTAGATTAGTTGGTTTTTCTCTTTGGTCATTTCAATAAAAACAATTAGCAAATTTATTGGCAATAGTTTTCTTAAAATTTCTTTTTTATGAATCATAATCTTCTGTTGGTTTAAAGGAGACTTTCCTTATAAATTACTCATAGATCTTAAATAGAAATGAATGAAGAAACAATATAGAATGATGATAGGGACAGGGACTGAGACTTGATATAAAAATATAGCATATTCTCTGGAGTTACTATTCTTACCTCTACTTCCCCAAAAATCCTGGTGGCAACCTTGAGAAGTTGGGGTTGTATTGCTAATACTATAGCATATGAGTACAATGTAGTATGTATCCCCATTATGATTATAAATCAATTCAATTAGTTAGATAGATTTAATTTGCTTTTAGAAAAGGGTATTTACTAGGAGGTTAAAGTGGGAATAGTTGGCACTACACAATCTCCCAAAAGTCTGTCCCATATTCCCAAACACGTATCCACAGAGTTTCTGGAAGGATGTAGGCTCACACTTAGTGAAAATTTGGCAATTTGGTAATTCAGTTTCTAGAAATCCTTTTGCTTGAGTCCTCAAGGTGTTCCATGGAGTAACTTTTTTGTTGAACTATTTGTAGAGCCTTAAATCCATTTTCCTCATCCAGTTTGTCTTTGACTCCCAATGAAAACCCTGTCATCAGCTGCTCTGTGGATAATGGACTGGAAGATGAAAACTCTGAAGTCCTCTAGAAAGTGTTACTTCACAAGATCTTCATCCAAACAAAGGGATGGGGATAGGAAGCCAAGAGAATGCTCTTCTCTCTCTACCCTCTCACCCTCCACCATTTATTTCTCCTCAAGAGTTTTCATGAAACCCTTCATATCACTTAATTTCATGTCATTCTTGTTCCAATTCATATAAGCACTTTCAAGGACTTCTTGTAGATAGTTTAAAGCCTCTGACTCATTGATATGTGTTATTGGCTTCTAAATGTATGATCCTATCATATGTTTATATCTTTGAATTTATATAATGTTAGTGGAATAATTGATTAATTGATTTAGTTAACTCTGGTCATTCATTATATACTAGAGGGATTTATAAGATAAGGAAATTCTCTTCACCAATGCAAATTGAAAAAGTCTCAGAATGTTTCCTATCCAGAGAAACTATACGACTCAGCTATGGTTCAATCACCAATATATGTCAGAAGCCACACTTGAATCTATGCTTTTTTTGGTTCTGAGGATGGCTGTCTATTCATGCTATGCTACCTAATGGGACAATAAGGAGACCAATTCTAGCCCCAGCAGAGGCTCCTTTAGGGCAGTAATAGGAAATGAAATTGAAAAGACAGATAACAGCCAGACTGTAGAGAGCTTTGAATTTCAAATCAAGGAATTAGGACTTTTATCAATTCCACTAAGATTTTTTGAGTAGGGGCATAATATAATGAGACCATAGCATTAGGAAATCTAGTTTTGCAGTACTCCATGGGCATATCTGAAGGAGAGAAAAGCTAGAATCAGGCACAACAGTTAGTAAGCTCACACAATAGGGCAGGTACGAAGTGATATGAGTCTGAAGATAGCAATAGTGGGAGTAGAAAGAAAGGATAGGTGGGAATTAAAACTTTATGATTGTATTTGAGCATCCCTAGAAAATGAGGCTGGAAATCTTATGTCAAGAAGTTTTATTTCTTTGGCATCTACCAAGTCTTTTGGGATTCTTCAGACCAAATAGACTCTGGGCCCCAGTGAACCCATTAAATGCAATGGTTCCCATTCAAAAAGTTCCAATTTTTTCAACTTGTTTGGAAATTTACAAAATTATGTCCTTGCCACTTGTTATTGCTAATTTCACACTTTGCTGTCACTTGTTATTAGGCAAGAAAAAATACAGCCTCACTAGCAAATCTTCATTAAATGAGGAAAAAAAAAAGAAAAAATCCACTGATTCTGGCATCATTTAAAAAAAATTACCATGGGGATATTGTCATGTGTAACTCATGATTTTAAATGGAAAGGGAGCATGCAGTATGAGACAGATATTCTTGGTCCCTAAAGGATGACATCATACCTAAAAGCTTTTATTTTTTCTCTTGACCAGCTCTCCCATTTTGCTTGAAACTGAGACTATTCAGTGAACTCAACAATACCATGTAGCAATACAGATGAATTGTTTCTCAAATCACGAGTACCAAAACCCCCAGCTAATTAGTTGTGATTTACTATTTGGATCTCAATGTAATTTGATAAAAATTGATCCTAGAATTATTGCTAGTGATTTGCTAGTGATTGCTAGTGATGTCTCTCTTCCCCCTTGTGTGTGTGTGTGTGTGTGTGTGTGTGTGTGTGTGTGTGTGTGTGTAGGAGTTGGGTGGGGCAGTATTAGAATTATGTACCTAGAATCAGGAAGATCCAAGTTCAAGTCTGACCTCTGATACTTACTAGCTGTGTGACTTTGGATGAGTCACTTAATCTTGTCTGCCTCAGTTTCCCCATCTATAACATGGGGATAATAATAGCATGTATATAGCAATATTATTGTGCAGATAAAATGAGATAATATTTATAAAACATTTAACATGGTTCCAGATACATAGTCACTATTTAATAAATGCTTCACAAAAGATCTTTTTTTCTCAAGTCCAGCACTATATTTACTAAGTTATCTAGATACTATTTGTAAGCTGTGGCCTTGGGAAATTCATTCAGTGTCTATGGACCATGTTTCCTCAATTGGAAAATGAATGATTTTCTGGTTCAAAATCTACGATTCTCAGATACTCTTATGGGTTTAGTCTAAAAGATAAAATTTAACAGCCATAATTTTAAAGTCCTAAATTTAGATTAAAAAAGGCTGAGTGTAGCAGTACAGGATATAGAAAACAAAATTCAGTAGCAATTCTTATTTTTAAGAAACTTGGGGTGGGGGTGGATTGGATATTATGATTAATTACAGGTTCGACATGAATTAACAAAATAATGTAGCATCCAGGAAAAATATAAACTAATGGTGTGTTAGTTAATAGAAGCGTTGTATGACATCCAGAGGAAGAACAGTCCCACTATTCTGCCCTGGTCATGGATCACTGTGTCAAATTCTGGGCACCATGTTATAGGAAAGACATTGATAAACTACACTAGACACAGTAGGGGTTGTATAGAAAAGGGAGAAAAGTTGAAGGCATTTTGTAAGGAGTTCAGTTGACGAACTGGGGATATTTAGCCTGGAGAAGAAAAAACTTGGGAGAAGGAGTATGTATTATTATTATTGTTATTATTATTAATTTGACAAGTATTTATTTTCTTTTCCTTTCACCTTTCCCTTCACTGGAAAAAGAAAGAAAGCAAGAAAAATGATATCCTAATAACAAATATGCATAATCAAAGAAAATGAATTCTCATATTGAGCTGGTCAAAAACAGATTTTTTTACTCTGCCTATTTAAGTCCTACACCTCTATTTCAGAAGATTGGTAATGTGCTTTGTCACCAATCTTCCCTTGGGATGCTCATTGCATTGATGATAGCAATATTACATATTTTTCATTGTTGCTCATTTTTTCAATGTTGTTATTATATCTGTTCTTTTCCTGGTCCTGCTCAATTCACTTTCCATCAGTTCAAACAATTTTTCTGAGGTTTTTCCATATTAAAAATAATGGCTAATGTGTGATATTTGAAGGATTAGCATGCAAAGGGGGAAAAGAATTGTTTAGATGCACCAGAATTTGAGCAATATTTGCTCTAGTTGGTTGAAGTAAGAAGGTGACAAATTTCAGGTCATTATCCAGGCCAGATACTTTTAACAATCAGAACGGCTCAGAAAAAAAAATTCTTTTTTTAATTTTTATGTAGGCCTGAATGCAATCAAGGCTTTCAGAGAAAAGGTCCATTGACAAAGGGGAAACATGTCAAGTCTCTGATAAAGTAGAAAGAGATGCAGAGCTATGGAAATTACTTGCAAGAGGAATATTAAACATCTTATACTTAAAAAAAAAGAACTGCTTAGTAGTGAAACATGCTTCTCTATGAGGTTGTGAATTTGTGTTATCTCTAGAGATAGAAAGGACTTCCCTTTGCTCCTATGTACAATGAAGAAGCCTGATTAAACAATTTCCAAGTTGCTTTATGGCTTAAACATAATCCTGACTTTGTCATAAATAAGCTCCATAGCCTTAGGAAAAGTACCTTCCAATCTCTGGGACTTTGGTTTTCTCTAATATAAAAAGGAATTAAGTCTCTCATTAGAGGGACATCTGCATGGATGGGGAGGGACATTGTGTGGACTAAATGATCATTAAGGACCCATCCAATTCTTGGGTTTATTTATTGAATTTATAATTCAAATGCTTTCCCCACTCTTCTATAGTACTTCCAAAAGATGGAATGCTAGGTAAAAGCTGAGCATGTCAGCAAAAACTTAGTCTCCTTGGACCCCACATCTAAGAACTGAAAGGTACCTCAGAGATCATCTAGTCCAGTCCCTTTACAATTCAGGAAAGTGAAACTTAAGGCAATTTAGTGAGATGATCAAGGTCACATAGGTCATAAACATTAGATGCAAGATTCAAACTCAGGATTCTTGACTCCTGAATACTTTTGCTGTCTCACACAGAAGGAGTAAGATAAGGCTTGAGGCTTACAGAAATGTTGTAATTTATCAAAAGAGGAAAAAAAAAGTGAAGGGGAGCATTCTGGAATGTTGTAGAAGGTGTTCTCTGAGATTCACTGAGCATTAGCAAATGACTTTTACAGATCACTGGCTGTTTCTGAGGTCAGGCAGAGATCCAACTTAATGCAGAAGTTTAGGCTGCATTCCATCTTGGACAGAATGCAGATTTCTCTCCTAAATTTCATCTTTAGAAACCATAACAATTTTTTTAAAAACCAGTCTAGAGAATAAAGCTAGATAAAATACCATCTTACAATTCCAGATCTGAATAAACTGCAGAATAAATTATTTTCCTTCTGAGCTACTATTACTACCACTACCGTTAAGCTACCCCGAATGTTCATAGGGACTATTTGTGTCTGACCTATGGTAGAGCATTCCAAGCTCATCTTGGTCTGATCAGCCACAGTTGGACAAACTGTAAGTCAACTCTAAGATAGTGATGTCATTTTAGTCCTCTTTAAGTATGAAGGACAACAACCAACTATTATCATTACCTCTGTCACTACTACTGCAATTGGCTAGCTAGCATTTGCATAGCATTTAAAGATTTTCAAAATAAATTACAAATATTATTACTTTTTATATTAACTTTTTATTTTTCCAAATACACACAGATAGTTTTCAACATTTACCTTTGCAAAACCTTGTGTTCCAAATTTTTCTCTCCCTCCTCCCTCGCCTAGACAGCAAACAATCCAATATAGGTTAAATGTGTGCAATTCTTCTAAATATCTTTCCATATTCATCATGCTGCCCAAGAAGAATCAGATCAAAAGGGAAAAAAAGAAAAACATAAGTAAACTACCACCATCAACAACAACAACAAAAAGGTGAAGATACTGTACATTGATCCACATTCAGTCTCCAGAGTTCTCTTTCTGGATGTAGATGGCTCTTTCCATCACAAGTCTATTGGAACTGCTTACAAATATTATCACATTTGATCATCATAACAACCCTGGGAGGTAGATACTATTGCTATCCCCATTTTATAGATGAGGAAACTGAAGCAGAGGTTAAATGAATTGCTTAAGGTGACTTAGCTAGGAAGTATCTAAGGTTTGGTATGAACATAAATCAGTTAGATGATGACTAAGTAGTACAGTGGAAACTGTACTGGGGATGGAATCAGGAAAATCTGAGTTCAAGTCTTGCCTCATATGCTTCTACCTGTATGACCTTGAGCAAGTCAATTAACATTTGTCTGTCTCAGTTCATCTGTAAAATGAAAATAACAATAGCCCCTATCTCCCAGGGTCATTGTGAGAACCAAATGAGATAATATTGATAAAGCACTTAGTAGGGTGTCAGGTACATAGTAAGTGTTTCATAAATGCTTTAAATAACAAACAAAAAAAGGTACTTAAAATAGGAGTAGTGCTTAATACATAGTAGATGCTTAATATATGTTTTAAACAAACAAACCAAAGTCTTTCTGACTCCAAGTCTGTTGTACCCCTAAGGGCAGATAGAAGTATTCCTTAGTTGTATGACCATAGGTAAGTCATGTTTCTTCTTGAGGGCTCCATTTTCTCCCCTATTCTGCCTTTGAGCCCTAATTCAATTTAGGTAAAAATCATGCCACGTTCATAGTCCTTGACTGTAACATGAAGGGTAGAGAATAAATGGTTTCAGAGTTCTTTTCCAATGCTCAAGCTTTGATTCAGTTTCTGTGTAGGCTCTCATCCTTCTCTTTCCCTTTTAGCTAGGTTTTAAGAATTCAGCCATTACATCTCTGCTCTTTGGGAGCTATTTCTTTTAGAGGTATCCCTGAGGAGTTGAGGGATGTTTTTCTAATGCTTTAGTTCATGGACCACACTGGGGTTCTTCCCCTCTCCCTATGCCTATCAATTGATATTAACTAGTATAATTATATAATTAGGTTTTTTGAAATGAGGATTTATTATGTGGTATAATCAGTTCAAAATGCCTCCCAAGTCTGTGACCCACTCTTCTTCTAGTACATACAGAATCCGGAGGAAGGGAGTTGCAAGGTTAGAGCATATATGGCCAAGGGAGGATTTTTTTTTGGCTAGTATTTTCAGGATTTTCTCCTTAGCTATGAAATTTTGCCAGGCTCCTTGTAGAGTTTGTGTCTGTCTCTACTCTTCTTGTCCTCGAGGATCCTGGGATTTCAACAAGGACTGTTGCCTCTTGGAGTTCAGTCCCCATTACCCCAGTGATGATGCTGGCACAATGCTCAAAAGTCTAACTTCTCTGATTTTCCAAAGTTCAAAAGGGAGGAAGAAGAGTTCAAGTTCAAAGTACTCTTCTTCCAACCTCCCAAAGTAGTTTCTTCTTGGGAACTTGGTTAGAGGCTTCTGCCCCAAGCCAGCAGACACTAGAATCTCTCTGCTCCAAACTAACTTGCTATTTTATAGATGATCTAAAGGGCACAATCTAGTTTCCTTATATAAGATCTGAACATGGAGAGCAATTTGGACCTATGCTCAAAAAGTTATCAAACAGTGCATACCCTTTGACCCAGCAGTGTTTCCACTGGGCCTATATCCCAAAGAGATTTTAAAGGAGGGAAAGTGACCCACATGTGCAAAAATGTTTGTGGCAGCCCTTTTTGTAGTGGCAAGAAACTGGAAATTGAAAAGATGCCCATCAATTGGAGAATGGCTGAATAAATTATGGTATATGAATGTTATGGAATATTATTGTTCTGTAAGAAATGACCAACAGGAGGATTTCAGAGAGGATTGGAGAGACTTGCATGAACTGATGCTGAGTGAAATCAGCAGAACCAAGAGAACATTATACACAGCAACAAGACTATACGATGATCAATTTTGATGGACATGGTTCTCTTCAACAATTATGTGATTCAAACCAATTGTGCTGCAATGAAGATAGTCATATACATCCAGAGAGAGGCCTGTGGGAACTGAGAGTGAACCACAACACAGCATTTTAACGCTTTCTGTGAATATTTCCATGCATTTTGTTTTCCTTCTTAGGTTGTTTTTTTCTTCTTCTCTTTCTAGATCTGATGTTTCTTGTGCAGTAAGATAACTGTATAGATATGTATACATGTATTGTATTTGTCATATAATTTATCCTATCTAGCATGTATTAGATTACCTGTCATCTAGGGGTGGGGGGTGGGGGGAAGGAAAGGAAAAGCTTGGGAAAAAAAAGTTTTTTTTGCAAAGGTCAATGTTGAAAGGTCACTCATATGTTTTGTAAATAAAAAGCTTTATAAAAAAAAAAAAGATCTGAACACACTTCCTATGCAATGTGATTCCAGTTCATCCAATGGCTTTTAAACATCTCGAATGACCAAGGACTTATTTTACTCTTTGTCTAAAACCTATGATTGATTGATTTAAAAAAAATCAAAACAAAACAAATTGAGATGTGTTCTCTTTCATTGTTCTCTGGGATCAGCTCTCAGATCTCTAACTTTCTTTTTTCACCATGACCCAGCAGTGGCTTCAACCTGTTCTCTGCTCCAATAGTCTTTTCATTGATTGATCAATTCCTCCAACAACCTCCACTTTAAGGAAAGAGCTCAGGTCTACCATAAACAATTCTTCATTTGTCTCTAGGTTCTGGTTTTGACCCTTTTGATTTCTTTCTCCATAATGCACCAGTGCAGATACCTTGTCCTTCCTTCACTTCTTTACAGCTTCCTTTTATATATTTTCTCCCTCATTAGAATATAAACTCCTCAAAGTCCGGGACTTTCTTTTTATATATGTTTTTTATTCTCAGTGCTTAATACAGTGCTTGACTTCATTTTCTCCTGCTGTAACATTTTAAGAGGGACAGAGTAATTGTTTAGGTTGATCTCTACCTTACTTGATGATCCTAGAAAATGAGTGAGAGATTGCCTTTTCTCTCTTTTAGTCCCAGTTCTTGTTGTTCTGTCTAACTCTTCTTGATCCCATAGGATTTTCTTGGCAGAGATCCTAAGAGTGTTTTGCCATTTATCTCTAGCTCATTTTACAAATAAGGAAACTGAGGCAAGCAGGATTAGGTGACTTGCCCAGAGTCACACAAATTGTATGGATCTGAGGCAAGATTTAAACTCACAAAGATGAGTTTTTCTGACTCTAGGCTCAGCTATCTATCCACAAAGACACTTACCTTCTATTCAAAGATGGAAGTATGTTAATTGACCTCTAAAGTATCTTTCAGCTCTGACATTCTAGAATTTCTGTTATATTTCATTCATTTCCTTTGGGCCTCAGATTCCTCCTCTTTGAGGTGAGGAGATAATACTATATATTTTCAAGTTCCCCAACAATTCTAGTGACAGAGGATACTAAAAAAAAGAGAGGAAAAAGTCCTCATCATACAAAAATGTTTACTCTAACTCTTTTTGTGGTGACAAAGAAGTTGAAACTAAGTAGGACTTGCTTATTGTTAATTGGGCAATGGTTGAACAATTTATAGTACATGGATATAATTGAATATTATTGAACTATAAGAAATAGAGGAAAGGTTTCAGAGAGACCTGAGAAAACACATAGTAATTGATATAAAATCATCAGTAGAACCAGAAAAGCAATTTATAGTATTGTATCAACATTGGGAAAATGAACAAATGTAAAAAAAAAAATTAGGGGATTCTGATGTAGGGAATGGTCAAATATGATTCCAGAAGATCAATAATGAAGAATGCTGCCTACTCTTTTTTGTATGTAGCTAGTATGTAAACCAATTTTGCTTGATTATCTTATTTGTTATTTTGTTTTTCCTTTTCCTTCTAGTAGGTGGAGGTAAGAAGGAGGATAAAATGCTTCACAATTAAAAACAAAAATAAATTTTAAAAAGGAAGAAAGAAAAAGGAAAGGAGAGAGGGCAGAAGGAAGGAAGGAAGGAAGGAAAAAAGAAAATAAAGCAGGGAAAGAGGGAGGAAGGAAAGAAGGAAGGTTGGGAAGAAAGAAGAAAGAAATGAAGGAAGGAAGAAAGGAAGAAAGGAAGAAAAGAAGGGAGGGAGGGAGGGACGGAAGGAGGAGAGAAAAAAAATAAGAAGCTGATCAGAGATCCTGCCTGACCTTAGACTTCTAAATAGAGCATTATGTTGAAGATTAATATTAATATGAAATTATCAATAGGGATTTTGCCTATTAAATGCCAGCCAACTAGGCTATGTGAGAGAAACTGAATTGAAGCATAGCATTAATTACCAATGTGATAGTTTGCCTTCCCCAACCCCAAACTTATTAGAAGTCAAGAAAGGAAAATATCTTTCTAACATTTAAGAGATTTTTGTTTATATTTAAAAAATCATTTAGGGTGACAGAGAACTTCTTATATTTTACAAATATGAAGAATGTGTTTTTCAATCATATAGATGGTGTATCTTATACTATTATTTGATGTGCCTTGTTGGATGGGGAGCTTTAGGAGCCAAGAGCCTGGTTTCCTAAAATCATCTCCATCAGCCTAAAGGTATCTGCTTAATTCTATTATCCCAACAGTTATCATGTATTAGGGAAAGAGCCATATATTTGTAATCAGAAGGCATGAAGTTTAAATCTTAGATAAGTCATTTCTCTTCTGGCCTCAGGTTCCCTTAGAAGAGATCATCTCAAAGGCCCCATCAAATTCCCAAGTTTCTGTTTTCCTGCTTTTATATTTGAATCATAAAGATGCTTGTTAAACTTCTCTGTGGTTCATTCAGTTGTTAAAGGACTGATGCTTCTCATTTTATTAATAAAGGAATGGGAGAAACATTTGAACTTGTCTTACTGGGGAAAGATGGTGCATATAGAAAAAATAATTTGATCCAGCACCCAGATTACTCATCATAAATAAACCAACTGGCAGTGTAGGTGACCATGAGCTGTACATATCCATAATTGAGTGGAAAATGGATTACACCTCTGGAACAAGCAGGAAAAATAAAATGTACCAATACTGGGTTTATAGTTAATGATCTCATTAGGTTAGCAATGCAATTAGAGACACTACCTGCCTTTTAGACCAAGAGGCTATCCTAGAGTGTTGTTTTGTGAAATAACAGGGAAACTTGGTAAGGAGAGCCCTGGTTCCTTTCAGGACATACTCCTGTTGGGCACAGCTGCCCTTTGGAGAGAGGCCAGAAACTGGCATTATTGGGAGGGGGGATGCAGGGGAGTTTATCACTCTTTGGGATGTCTGAAGATGGGGCTGGTTTCTTCCTGTGGTGATAGCTCATAGCTTAGAATTTCATTGCTATAAAGACTCTTTGGCTTCTGCCTTAATTCAACTCATTTCAGGAAATATTTATTATGTTTCTCCTATGGGCAAGACATTGCATGTATCAAGCTCAAATGAGCTTTAAGGATCCACTCCTCCAAGGATATAACAACACACACACACATACACACACACACATTAAAAAAAAGATATATAAAAATACAAAGTAAATGAAATGAGTGAGATGAAACAGGAAAATTAAGGGAAAAAAAGATGAAAGGAGATAGAAAGATATGAGGAAAAGGGAGATGGAGAGGAAGGGAGGAAGAAAAAATAGAGGAAGGAGAGATAGAGACAGAGACAGAAATGAGGGAAATAAGGAAACATCAAATGGGATGCAATAAATAAACTGTGTCTTAAAGGAAGGTAAATATTCAGAAATGAGGAGAAAGCTGATTCCAGACCATCTCCTTTATTGCTAAGACCTGAGTTTGATTTGACAGGAGGAGCAGCCTTTCTGTTCATAGAAAGGTTGCCACATTAGTATTAGGAATGAACATCAGATTTTAATACCCAGAATGGGAATCCTTGATTGGCTATTTGGTACATGTGTGAACTCAGGCAAAACAATTAACCTTTCTAAGCCTCTGTGTTTAGCCTAGGTTTTCCCCCCTCAACTGTTCAAAGAGACATTGAGCTAATAATAATATCCTTCCCATTTCTGGATCTTATAAGCTATATCCCAAGAAAGGAAATAGCCACTGAAACTGAGCTTCAAATTACAGATGGGAGTCTTTTCAATGAGTAGGTTTTAATTCGTAGTGGAGTAAGATGGAGATTTGGAAGCAGGAAAGAATCTGAGAACACAGAGAGCTTTAAAATTCCATTGCAGGAATGGGGATCTGGTAGGATTGGGAAGTGACAAGAGAGGAGGCTGTTTGTGGTGACTGGGGATAAATTTCACTTACATTGTAAATTAGTCAAAGTCTGGTCATACTGAAAAGATAATTAATTGTTGAACCATCCATCTGCTCGACTTGAAGGTCAGTAGGGAGGTAGAACATTAATGGGTCACCATTTTCTCACTGATGTATGAATCTGAACTCTGACCAAGTATTGAAATAATCAATATTATCTTCTGACCCCTTCTATTGTGCCTTCTCCCCTTACCTACTGCTTATGAGTCAAAGTTAATAATTTAGAACTGGAAGTGAACTAAGAGGTCTCCTAGTTCTCTTAATTTTTTATATTTGTAAAATAAGTCCCAAAGAAGTTGTTACTTGACCAAGGTCATACAGACAGCAAGAGATAGTGCTAGAACCAAGTCAGGGCCCTTTAATTCTTGTTCTAATATTCTTCACTACATTGGGTATCTATAAGCTCTTCCTTTTCCTCTTCATTATAGAGATTTGTCCTCCAATCAAGCAAGCAAGCAATCAACAAGTATTTATGAAGTTTCTAATATATGCCAGGCACTCTACCTGGCACCAAGATACAAGTATAAAGAAGGAAACAAATCTCTACTTGTAGGAAGTTTCCATTCTAAATTGGGAGATGTTACCTTTACCAATTTAGAAGAAAAGAGTTTAAATATAAAGTGATTAATATAAATATATACAAAGTAGTTAGTTACAAGATGATTTGAAAGGAAGACATATCTAATGACAGTCTCCTGTGTGACCTTGGACAAAACTCACTAGACCATTCCATGTTTTAGTAAGCCCTTTAGGTTGCAGAGAAGGTCTTGACCTATATATATATATATATATATATATATATATATATTTTTTATGTCAATTTAAGTAGTTTATTTATTTATTTATTTTTTAATTTTATTTTATTTGCATAACATATGTGTGGGTAATTCTTCAACATTAACCCTTACATAGCTTTCTATTACAAATTTTCCCCCCAACTCCCCACTCCTCCCCTAGATGGCAGGATATCCACTACATGTTAATTATGTTTAAAAACTTGGCAAATCGAATATATGTATACATATTTCTACACTTATCATTGTTGTGCAAGAAAAATCATAGCTACACAAAAGACATATCAAATAAAGGAAACACAATGTAAGCAAACATCAATCGAGAGTATGAGAATGTTATGTTGTGGTCCACATTTCACATCCCTCTCTCTGGGTGAATATGGTTTTCTTCAGTGAACAATTGGAAGTGGTTTGAAACATTTCATTGTTGAAGGGAGCCATGTCCATCAGAATTGATCATCATATAGTATTGTTGTTGCCATATGTAATGATCTGGTTCTGCTCATTTCACTCAGCATCAGTTCATGCAAGTCTCTCCAGACCTCTCTGAAATTGTCCTGCTGGTCGTTTCTTATAGAACAATAATATTCCATAGTATTCATATACCATAATTTATTCAGCCACTCTCCAATTGATATTAAATTATTATTTTAAATTATATCATATTATATTATAATTATATTATATATTATATAATGTATAATGTATTATATACAATATATATTATATTATAAATTATATTATATTATATTAAATATTATATTAAAGGTGAGGAAACTATTAAGTGTCAGAGCCACAAGTCAGATCTGTGCCTTCTGGCTCCCAGAGCAGTAGGCTTTCTTTCTTTCTTTCTTTCTTTCTTTGTTTCTTTCTTTCTTTCTTTCTTTCTTTCTTTTTTAATTTGCAAAATATATGTATGGGTAATTCTTCAACATTAACCCTTACAAAGCCTTTTGTTACAAATTTTTCCTCCCTACTCCCTACCCCTCCCCTAGATGGCAGGATATCCACTACATGTTAATTATATTAAAATACTTGACAAATTGAATATATGTATACATATTTCCACACTTATCATTGTTGTGCAAGAAAAATCATATCTACAAGAAAAAAAATCAGATAAAGGAAACACAATGCAAGCAAACATCAATCGAGAGCATGAAAATGTTATGTTGTGGTCCACATTTCACATCCCTCTTTCTGGGTGTATATGGCTTTCTTCAGTGAACAACTGGAAGTGGTTTGAAACATTTCATTGTTGAAGAGAGCCATGTCTATCAGAATTGATCGTCATATAGTATTATTGTTGCTGTGTATAATGATCTCCTGGTTCAAGCAGTAGACTTTCTACTAGTCCTCATCAGCTGTTACAGTGGCACTTTGTATCATTTCTTATGTGGTTTCTTGGCCAAGATATACATGCCTATGTGATCTGTAATGGAACTAATTGAAATATTGTGCCAATGAGTACTATTTCCTTTTCAGAGATTTGGACTGGTTCCTTTTTTGATAACAACATTAAAATGAGTGATGAGGAATATCCTCTGAGTAGAGTATATCTGGATTTCATCAAAGAAGGTAATAAATTAACTCGTTTTAGTAGTTTGGTAATTGATTCAATGACTGTAACCCAAATATCTAACCCAATGGATTGATGTTAACTTGGATAAAGACCTTTGTTTAAAAAATATTTATTGATATTTCCTTTAAAAATATTACTGTCAATTACTTTATCCCATTCCCTGCCTTTGTAAAAAGAAAAAAAGATATACTCAAGCAAAAAAAAAAATCACAGCAAATTGATCATGCCTGAAATATATATACCTCACCCTGCACTTATTACTAATAAGTGGGAGGCATGATCAAGTTCTCTGAAATTATTTTTAGGTATTCCACTGCTCAGTTTGACAGTCTTTCAGTGTTGTTTTCATTTTATTATTGAGGGTGTCATAAAAATTATTCTCATCCTGCCAGCTTCATACTGTATCATTTCCTACAAGTCTTCCCAACTTTCTCTGAATTCTTCTTATTTGTCATTCCTTACAGTACAATAATATTCTATTGTCTTTATTTAGCACATTTTTGAGCTATTCCCAAACTAATGGGCACATGCTTTCATTTCAAGTTTTATTAGTATAAAAATTGCTACTGTAATGGATCCTTATTCTATGTCACTGATTTTTATGACTATTAGTGACATTGCTAGGACAATGACTATACCTAATTTAGTCACTTCTTAAATGTAATCCCAAATTGTTTTCCAGAATCTTGAACTAATTTATAGTCCCACCAGCAATTCTTTAATTTGCCTGGCTTACCAAAACTCTTCTAGTACTTACCACTTTTGTTATCATTTTTGGATTTAGGACTATAGAGGAGTACCATAAGACTTTCTTATTAGTTCCTAATTCAGCATTTAAAAAAAAATCAGTGATTTGCCTGAATTCAGAGAGATAGTATGACACAGATTTGAATCTGATAATGATGATGATGATAAAATCATAGAGGCATGCTGATGATAAAAAAACAGTTAATATTTATATACCACTTTCAAGCTTGCAAAACACTTCAACTATATGATCTCATCTGATCATCAAATCGATCTCTAAGGTCAGAGGTATAATGATGATCATTTTCAGATAAGGTAACAGAGTCAGAAAGATTAAGCAATTTGATCAGGGTCTTAGAAGAAATAAGTGTTTAAGATAAGATCTGAACTCAAGTCTTCCTGACTCTAAGTCCATCAACCTATCCACTGCTGCCCAAGAAAAAATGGAATCAAAATTTGTCTCTTACTCTTTGTTGTATGACTACAGACTAATCTCTTACCCTCCTTTAATCTTGGGCAGTGTTCTAAGATTTTTTCAAGTCTGAAGGGTTTTAGTGGATTATAAATTTAATCCATTAATTAACTATAAATTAGTTGATTTTGTGATATGGTTACTGAAATAGCTAAGACAATCCAAAGTGGCATTAATGGAAATATGCTATCCAGGGTGAAGGATAGGATATAATAGTGAAAAGATGGAATAGGTTAGGTTCACATGACAATAATCAATGACTATAGTAATATAGTGTTTGATAAACCCAAAGACCTCAGTTTCTGGGATAAGAATTCACTATTTGGCAAAATTGCTGGGAAAATTAGAAATTAGCATGGCAGAAACTAGGCATTGACACACACCTTATACCCTATGTTAAGATAATGTCAGAATGGGTTCATGGTTTAAACATAAAGAGTGATACTAAAAGAAAATTAGAAGAATGAAGGATAGTCTACCTCCCAGATCTGTGGAGAAGGAAGGAATTTGTGGACAAAGAAGAACTAGAGTACATTAGAGAATGCAAGATGGATAATTTTGATTATATTAAATTAAAAAGGTTTTATACAAACAAAACCAATGCATAGAAGATTGGAAAGGAAGTAGTAAATTGGGAGGAAAAAAATGTACATCCAAAGGTTCTGATAAAGGCATCATTTCTAAAATATATAGAAATGACTCAAATTTATAAGAATACAGGTCATTCTCCAACTAATAAATGGACAAAGGATATGAACAGACAATTTTCCGATGAAGAAATTAAAACCATTTCTAGTCATATGAAAAAAAAAATGCTCCAAATCACTATTGATCAGAAAAATGCAAATTAAGACAATTCTGAAGAACTACCACACACCTCTCAAATTGGTTAAGATGACAGGAAAAGAAAATGATGAATGTTAGAGGAGATGTGGGAAAACTGAGACACTTATACATTGTTGGTGGAGTTATGAACTAATCCAAGCATTCCGGAAAACAATATGGATCTATGCCCAAAGGGCTATCAAACTGTGCATGCCCTTTGATCTAGCAGTGTCTCTACTGTATCCCAAAGAGATCATAAAAAAGACCCCATGTGCAAAAATGTTTTTGTAGTGGCAAGGAACTAGAAACTGAGTGGATGCCCATCAGTTGGAGAGTTCCTGAATAAGTTATGGTATATGAACGTTATGGAACATTATTGTTCTATAAGAAATGATCAGCAGAATGATTCCAGAGAGACCTGGAAAGACATGAATTGATGTTCAGTTGAAGTGAGTAGCACCAGGAGCACATTGTACACAACAACACCAAGATTATATGATGATCCATTTTGACAGATGTGACTTTTTTCAACAGTGAGGTGATTCATGTCAATACCAATGGTCTTATGATGAAAAGAGCCATCTGCATCCAGAAAGAAGACTGTGTGAACTGAGTGTGGATCACAACATAGTATTTTCACTTTTTGCCATAGTTTGCTTGCATTTTGTTTTCTTTCTCATTTTTTTCCATTTTGATCTGATTTTTCTTCTGTAGCATGACAATTGTGGAAATATGTATAGAAGAATTGCACATGTTCAACATATATTGGATTACTTGCCATCTAGCAGAAGGGGTGTGGGGAAGGGAGGAAGAAAAAAATTGGAACACAAGCTTTTTCAAAGGTGAATGTTGAAAATTATCTATGTATATGATATTAAAATAAAAAGCTTCAATAAAAAAGATAAATACAAATAACTGTGAGATAGACACCATTATTGTCCCCATGATACAAATGAGAAAACTGAAGCAGACATGTTAATCAGTTTGTCCATGGTCACATAGTTCCTGGAAGTTTCTGGTCTCTCTAACTCAAAGTTCAATGCTCTATCCATTGTGATACAGAGTTGGTCTGTATTTCTTTTTCTGCTTTTTCTAACACCTTAAGGCTCTTCAGTTCCCAAAAGAAATGGGATGAAAGCCAGGGAGGATAACCTCAATCAGCAAATCATACTTTGAGATTTTTTAGAAAGTTGCAACCAATTTCAATTTTTTTAAAGACATAAAGATTTAAGTCATACACAATGTAGCACTTGCCAACACATAATTAGTAGAAAATGACAGAGGCTGTAAATATATAATTAACTCTTCTTAATTCCTCCTGCTTGTATTTTCAATGTCTTTATGCAAACAGTAGAACCAGTTGTCTGGGAGTCCCAAGCAACTAGAGAACTGTGATGATTGTGTTAACACATTAAAAAAAACATACTTGTTCGTGTGTATGTTACTCAGATATACCCACACCTGTATAACAACTCCCTTATTAATCTTCTTCAATTCTGGTTAAAGGAGGGATCCGGTCAAGTTCAAGTAGAATGTAAGTCTTCTGCAAAATCACAAACAAGGTCCAAAGATAGTCAAATCAAGTCCCCCCAAACTTCATGCATGTTCTTCATATCATCTAATTTGGTTTGTCATTGCTTTAATTGTTTTGGTCATGTGTATCCCATACCAGCCTCTGAGATCAAGACATGTCCATATCTATTCCCCCACTACTACATAATGTGAGATAGGGCACACTGAATATAAGCAACTAATTGTTGAATGGAAATGATTAAATGAAGGGGTGATATTGACATTAATCAAGTAGATATGAAGCCCAAGATAAACAAAAAAATAGAAAAAAAGATGTGTGTGTGTATGATGTCTTTTGACATCAATGTAGAATAGAAAAATAAAATTTTTAAAAGAATAGAAAAAAAGACATATACATGATATCTTTTTAAGTAAGGTCAAATCTCAAATCTATTAGTGACTTCAAATAGACAAATTATATTCTAGAAATATAGAGCAAAAAGGTCATATAAAGTACAAATATTGACCTCTAGTAGAAATCTTTTAGAAGTTACAGAGAACAAAGAAATTCAAAAAGACCAGAGGGAGGTTAAGCATTGCTCCAATTCTTGGGGCAGAGTGAACAGACAGATATTGAAAATGTCTCCTTAATGTTTGTCCTAGCCAAAATTTTGCAATAGATTGTTGAGATGCTTTTAAATGCTTAAAAAAGGAAGCAGTGATCACTAGGAATTTGTATGGGTTCATTAAGAACACTTTAAGCCAAATTTAGCTAATCATTTTTTTTATTTTATTTTATTTTTGCTGAGGCAATTGGAGTTAAGTGACTTGCCCAGGGTCACATAGCTAGGAAGTATTAAATGTCTGAGATCAGATTTGAACTCAGGTCTTCCTGACTTCAGGGCTGGTACTCTATCCACTGCACCATCTAGCTGGCCCAGCTAATCATTTTTAAAAAAAATAAAGTTGATGTTCTATTTATTAAATAGCTGCAGATGCTGTAGTTAGAGGACATGTTTCAAATCCTAGCTCTGTCACTTGTGTGACTTTGGAAAACACTCTCTCACTACCTCTATTTTTCTTTTCTCACACTCTCTTCAATACTCTATAAGTGATTTATGGTATCACTACTGAAAATCCTCTATCCAAAGTCATCAAAAAATCTCTTAATTATCATATCTGGTCAGCTTTGAGTCCTCGTTATTCTTGATCTCTTTTCTTCATTTAGCACAGTTGACAACCCTCTCCCCATTGCTATTCTCTCTCAGTTTTCATGAAATTTCAAGATTTTCTTCTACTACTTTTCTCTGTCTGACCACTCCTTCATAATCTCCTTTGTTTGACTCATCATCCATATCCTGTTGCCTAAAGTTGTCCTTTGTCATCATCAGAATCAGAATCATCATCATCATCATCATTATTGTGTTGTCATCATAGTTATTGTCTTCTCCTCCATATACATCTCTTTCCCTTCCTTTTCTTTTTTCTCCTTCCCTTCTTTTTTTATTCCTTCTTTCTCTGCCTCTGTATATCTCTTTCTTTGTTTCTCTCCTATCTCTCAGTCTCCTCTGTGTCTGACTTTCCATCTCTCTCCACTCTGAATCAATGTCTCTTTCCTTGTCTGTGTATCTTTCTGTCTCTGTCTCTATGTGGCTCTCTATCCTATGTATGTGTCTCTGTGTGTCTGTGTGCACACACATGTACATGCATATATGTCTCTGTATGTGTCCCTTTCATTGTCTGTCTCTTTCTGTTTCTTTGTCTCTCTTTGTGTGTCTTTCTCACTCTCTTTGTCTCTTTAATTTCACTTCCTCATTACCTCTTGTGGTATTGGTAAAAGTAGACTTGGAGTCAATAAAGACGACTGTAGATCTTGGTCAAGTAATTAATATATATATATATATTATATATGTATATAATATATATAACAAGTTTAATAGCAAATGCATTTTCTATCTCACATGTTTATCAAAAGATATACATACATACAAAGGACTTTATAAATATCAGATATTATTATTATTATTATTATTTTAGTAGGTTGAAGGCTGTTTGACTCAATAGTGCGATATAGTAGCCCCTCATAATAATGTGATTGAACAACTTTATTTAATATCCTTGGACCCCAGTTTCCTTATGTGTAAAACAAAGAGGTTTCATTAGATTGCCTGTGAGGTCCCTTCAGCATCTAAACCAATGACTCTGTGCTCCTGGGAAGGTACAGCTCTGTCCTATTTTGTCCTGTTCATCTCACATTATCATAGGATCATAGATTTAGTAATTATAGGGACACATAAGTCCATTTTGTTGACTCCATTAAAAAAAAATGAGAAAGCTAAGACAGAGAGGTATTTAACTTGGCCATGGTCACACAGATAACACGTGGCAGATCTTCTTGATGTCCCACTGAAGAAGGTCATTGGACACCCAGAGCTTTTCCAGAGAAGGGAGATTTGGTTGCTGAGTGAACATGGACTCATGTGCTGTCATGGTGCATTGAGAGAAATAGGAAAGTTTAGCTGAGAGGGGAGAAAAAAAGATTTAATGGTGACAAGATAGCTGCCTTCAAGTGTTAGAAAGGAGGTCTTTTGGAAGATGAATTGGACATGCTCTTCTAGACTCCCAGGGTCAAACTTAGAAGCAATGGGCAATAGTTCTTCACTTTGACTTAAATAGAAGTTAAGAGTTATAGAGTTAAGATTTAGGCTTAATGTGAGTCAAAACTTCCTTATAGTCAAGGATGTGTAAAAGTCAAAGGGATATTTGAGAAAACAAATTTCCTGCAAGTCCTCTTGAGAAGGTTGAAGGATCATTTGCCAGCTATTGTAGAGGAGGGATTCTTGTCTAGGTAGGCATTTTGGCCCAGTTTGGAGGAGATACTGTCTGAGTTTGCATCCTACTCTGAGATTCTGTGATCCTAAGATTATCCAGGAGACCTGAAGATTTCTCTGGCGTTTGGGAAATGAATGACTGGAATATGTCTGATTAATGACCTGTAGTATCGGAGTCTTGCTCATAGCCCTTAACCCAGTCAATCCTGGCTCCTTCCTAAAAGTGAATTGGATTAGAACCACTGGATAATTGAGAATTATACAAATTTTACTTACATGCACACACACACATGCACACATGCACACATACATACAAGCAGTGTCCCAAAGCTTAAACTGCACTAAGAATAATATTTTGGAGTGATCTTGTGGATACATACTATATTAGAAGCTCTCTTGAGTAATCTCTGGGCAACCAAGTCAGGGAAGTAGAATTGTCTCTACATTCTAGAGCCCCTTTTGGAAGGCAGATTTTGCTGGTGTTTGGAAAATGAATGATTGGAATATATCTGATTAATGACTTGTAGTTCCAGAATCTTGCTCATAGCCCTTAACCCAGTCAACCCTGGCTCCTTCCTAGAAGTGAATTGGATTGGAACCACTGGATAATTGGAAGAACCACTTAATTAGAAACAGAGTTCCAGAGGAGATGGGAAACTTCCTAAGTGAAAGGCAGTCTGACTGGAATCTACTTTGGTCAGAATTAGAATGTTCATTCCATGAGCAGGAAGGAGCAATTTGAGTAGAAGGAAACAGAACTAGATTGGGAATTAGGAGATCTGAGTTGTCATGCTTATTTTATCACTTATTTATAGCCCTTGCTATGTGAACTTAGACAAGTTATTTCCCTTGGCCTCCATTTCCACATCTGTAAAAATGGGTAGCTTAAGACTAGATCCCACTTAGAATTCCTTCTTCCTCTTGATTCTGTATGAAGACTAGGGATAGAACTATATGGCCTACCTAGACCTAAATCTCTCCATCTGAAAAATGGATAGTTTTTTCTAAAAACTGGACTAAATGGTCTTCAAGATTGCTTCTAGTCAGTAATTCTCTCTGAAGTCGAGCCCTTAAAAAGTGTGAGGATGTAAACAAATGGAAGGTATTTTAGTTACTTTAAGATATGAAATAAAAATTCCCCAATTTCCGAATCCAGATCCCCCCAGCAGATTGGGGAGACACCAAACTAAGGATTTCACATCTGGATGATCACTTTTTCCTCTCTGGCTCCTTTGAGACCAATTCATCCTTAAATCAGGCAGATGCTGAATGTAACATATCGGGAGGAGGAGGAATGTTTTTTTTTCTCAAGATGAAAAAATATTATTAGGTGTATTGCTCATCACCCACAAATCCCTGGGCAAGAAAATGGCAGAGAAAGCTAGTACCCAAGGGGAAGGCTAGAACTGACTACCATTCCTGAAGTATAGAAATGCCCACCAAAGAAAGTGGGGATTCTTCTTTCTCTTTTTTGTTGTTTTGGGGGTGTTTTTTGGAGGGGCTTACCAAAATTCTCTCCTTCCTCGATTACCAGATCAGAATTAGGACCCAGAGCTGCAGAATCTTTATGTTGCCATTCCTCAAAGCTTTAACCTGTCTCAGGTTCCAAAAAGACAAATTGGAAGGTGACCTCCAGGTCCATTAAGAAACCAGGCAAAACTCTGTTTCCCCTGTGACTGTCTGCAGCACCCTCGCCCAGGAAGCAAAGACCAGTTAATTGTATGGTAAGAGCTATGTACTAGTGGAGTATCTAATGTAGCATGTAATTGCTGGGTAAATAAATACAGGGCTATTTCCAGCTCTCAGCCCAGTGCTGCATGGTGGGTAATTATGTTTCTGGACCTGCTTGCTGCAATTTCTAAGCAATTGCTTCAAGTCGTCATAGTGCCAGTCTCTCCCCACCCCCCCCAACCCCATCCGCCTTGGGATGAGCTGGACTATTTGGTTCTGAAGGAGAACAGAGTCTGTGGCACCATCCAAGCTCCCAGAGGCCCAATGGCCATGCAGCTGTTTCATTGGCTTGTTGCCCTGGGATTCCCTAGAACACTCTGTTATCCTCCTTTCTTCAGCCCCAATGTTTAGCTACCCTCAGGACTTATCCAAGCTTTCCTTGGACCTGTTCCTTCTTACCATTCTGAAGCCAAACCAGCTGCCTCAGCATAGGATTTTGTCTTCTACCTTATCTCTGATTGCTTCTTTCCCATTCTGGAGCTCTTTGTTGCCTTGTCTCTTCTTCTTGTATACCTCTTGGTACTTTTTGTCTTGTCCATTAAATCACGCCTTTATTTTCAAGTCTCATCTTAAGAAGGTTTCCATTTATATTGACCAGAATCTGTGGTGGAGAGAGAAATATAAGAGTGTATATGTTGGGGACTGGAAAGGCCACTAAAGATGCAATCCCTGGCAAGTAAAGAAGGTTAGAGCTGTAGCTGTTCAGAGGCACACTGCTGAATGTGCCTGAAGCATTGGCTAGTTAAGCTGATCTGGTTTGGGGCAGGTCCCTATAGACAGATCCTGCTTCAAAGAATCTCACCCCCCCAATTATCCCACCCCTGCCAAATGCCTGAGACCAAAATCCCTCTCTCTGCACTGACAGAGTCCTACACATTGCATGGAATATTAAGTTGCTTGGGTACTGGCTGGCAGTGCCAATCAATCAGCTTATTCGAGGCTGCTGGGAGATGGATGGCGGGCAGCCGATGTGAAGGCTTCATGCTGAAGAACTCTGTGAGTGTATGCACATATACATGATTATTCATATTTCTGTATATGTGTGTCTGTATGCATGTGTCTATATATGTATGTATTTCTTCATTTTGAAGTCACATATTGGTGAATATTCTATCATTCTGTCAGGCTACCAGTTTTCAGGGGAAATATGACAATAATAACCTATTTTACAAATATAGAGGGCTCTGAAGCCTTTTTCCATTTGTTATCTGTTTTCTCGCTTACAACAGACCCATGAGGAAAGTAGAAAAGCCATTATTATGCCCATTTTATGGAAGATAATCAATCTCAGGTTAGGAGAAGCAACATGTCCTAATTGGTCTTTAGCTTCATAGATTGTGAGAACTGAGCAGTATCTCAGAGCTCATCTGATCTTTATCTTCAACCTCATCAATCAATCAGAAAACATTTATTAAGCACCTACTGTGCACCAAGCACTATGCTAGACACTAGGCCTATCAAGACAAAAATTGAAAAATGAGGAGCTTGCATTCTACCTAGGGAGAACACATCTACATACATAATTATATTATAGAATAGGTTCTAAATAAATAAAAGATCATTTGGGAAGTAACTAGTATTTAATGGGACTCGGAAAGGCCTTATGCAAAATATAGTCCTGTATATTCTAAAAGGCAGAGATGAAGGATTATATTTCAGGCCTGTGGGATATCCCTCACAAACACACAGATGGGAAATGGATAACCTCTCAGTGAACATCTTGCTTGATAAGAAATCTAAGGCAGCTTGTTTTACTTTGGGATAGCATGAATACTGAGTTTATTTTCCTTAACTTAGAACCTCTGCAGATTTCTCTCCAACTTTTACTCATTACTTCTCTTCTGCTTTCTGGAGCCAAGCACAAAAAGGCTCACTCTTCTTTATGATAGTCCTCAGAATTCTTGATTTCAATTGAATTTAAGAAACATTTCTTAGCATATTCTCTGTTCAAACATGGTGGTAGGGACAAAAGATGCAAAAATATAAATCCAGTCCCGTCCTTCAAGAAGTTTACAGTCTACTGGGTGGATATAACATGCATTCATGGATAAAAAAAAATGGACTCAGAAAAGTAAATACAGTATATATGTATGGACTTAATTTCAGGAGATGGAGAACACTAACAAGTGGGAGAAATTGAGGAAAGCCATTTCTAGAAGGAGACATCTGATAAATCGGAAATTACTTAGACCATAATCTTTTCTCTCTTCCCTCTTCTCCGTTCCCTTCCCCTTCTCCTCTTTTCCTTTTCCTTCTCCTCCTCTCCTTCCCTTCTTCCTTCCTCTTCCCTTCACTCCTCTTCTCTCTTCCCATGTTTTCCCCCTTCTCTTCCACTCTCTTCCCTTTCCTCCTCTCCTCCCCTCCCTTCCCTTTTCCTCTTCCTTTCTCTTTCCTTCCCTTCCTTCCTCCTCCCTTCCCTTTTCCCTCCCCTCTTCTCCCTTCCTTCCTCCCTTTCCTCCTCTCCCTTCCCTTCTGCTCTTCCTCTGTCCTCCCTTCCCTCCTCCTCCCCTCTCTTTACCTCCCTTCCTTTCCTCCTTCCTCTTCCCTCCCCTCCCTTCCCTACTCCCCTTCCCCTTCCTTCCTCTCTTTTCCTCTCCTGTCCTGTCTATCTCAATCACCTTCCTCTGAACACATTCCATTTTTCTTTCAATTTCCTTCTTAAGTCAGGGGATGCTGAACCGAACACAGCATCGATCCAATTTATATCAAACTCAGTTCCCCATGTGGTCTGCTGGAGCTGAGTCCAACAGAAGGATCACTTTTTTGTTTGAGATGTCATACCTTTTTTCCCGTGGACACTGTTTCTATTTGTATGGTCTAAGATCATGTTTACTATTTGAACAGAACAATCAGGAGATTTGGAAAACTTGAAGCTAAGCTTGTTTCAGTGTTTTTTGATAGAAACATCTAAATAGCTCAGAAGAGAGTATTTAACCTAGACTCAGAAAGTCCTAAGTTTAAAGAGGACCTCAGATATTTCTTAGCTGTATGAGCTGGTGCTCTGGCAAGTCACTTAATCTGTTTGCCTCAGTATACTCATCTGTAAAATGATACAATAATAGCAGCCACTTCCAGAAATTGTGGTGAAGATCATGAGATACTCTTTGAAAAGTGCTTAACATAGAATCATAGATATAATATATGCTACATAATATATACTTGGTAATTGTTTCCTTTGCAAGTCACTTAACCTGTTTGCCTCAGTATACTCATCTGTAAAATGATACAATAATAGCAGCCACTTCCAGAGATTTTAGAGAGGATCATGAGATACTCTTTGAAAAGTGCTTAGCGTAGAATCATGCATAATATATACTACATAACATATGCTTGGTAATTATTTCCTTTGTATTTACTTTCTGCCATTTCTCTCCCTGTCTTAGGGAATCACAATTCCTTCTGTATCCCTGACACAGTTTGTTTTTTATATCCTCCACTTCCCCAAAGAAATGACATGTATGGCAGTGGGCAAATTGTATAACATCATTGTATCTCAGTTTCCCCATTTGCAAAATGAGGGAGTTAGAGCAAATGGCTTCTGAGATCCCAAGGAGCCTCTAGGCTAATAATCTACGTACTAAGCCTCTTCCACTATACCCACCATCACTATTTACTTATCCTATGTCTCATGTCTTTGGGTCCTATACATTGCTAGGTGACATTTAGTGAATCAATTAAGCAATACTTCACTAAGTACTCTGTGCTGATGAATCAAATTGTGAGAAATTGGTGCCCAAGGGTTTGTTACTGAATATAATGCATTCATATATGGTAACAGGTGCTTTTGGTAGGTAAAGCCTAAGCCCAAAGAAGTCATTTTAATAGTGAGTAACACTTGGAGACAGCTATATGCTTCAGTGGATAGAGCATTTGGCCTCAAGTCAGGAAGATCTGAGTTCAAATTCAGTCTCAAATACTTACTAGCAGGGCAAATCACTTAACCTGTTGACCTTAATCCACTGGAGAAAGAAATTGCAAATACTTCCAGTATATTGGTAAAGAAAACCTCAAATGGGATTATGCCCCAGTATAAAGAGGTGGATATGACTGAGCAACAACTCTTTAAAGACGTGGGTTTAGAATCTGCCTCAGTCATTTATTCTCTCTATGAACTTGTATAAGACTTTTTACTTCCTTGCCTCAGTTTTCTCAAGTGCACAATGAGCTTGTGAGTACTTACAAAGAGGAAGCAGACATCAGTAAGGATTATCATTGACTCAACATTTTTTTATGAGATAGATTTTTTTTTTTTTTTTTGCTGAGGCAATTGGGGTTAAGTGACTTGCCCAGGTCACACAGTTAAGAAGTGTTAAGTGTTTTGATATCAGATTTGAACTCAGGTCCTCCTGACTTCAAGGCTGGTGCTCTATCACTGCACTACCTACTTTCAAACACATTTGTAGGGGCCTCCTCAGAGCCACCAGTATGAGGAAGGGGTTTGTTGTGTGTGTGTGTGTGTGTATGAGTGTGTGTGCATGAGCCCACTCAAGAAATGCATAGAATTTTTATATTCCGATGCCTGCCTACCCATAACCCAGCAAGGAAAGTAAAACTTCAGAATGAGCTATGCCTTTCCTGATCTTCCCAGATGCCTGCACCCCCAGCTGAGAGATTTCTCACCCCCCTCAAAGTCCTTGTATTTATTTTGCATATATGTCATTGTGTATAGGTTATCTGCATTCTTCCTCCCCCCCATATACACCCACATGAAATGAGGGAAATGAATATTTCATTTTCATCTTTTTATTCCTGTGCTTGGAACACAGTGGGTAATTTAAAAATTTCTTGTTAACTGATTGATAAATGACATATTTTTTTTGGCAGATCTCTCTCTTTCTCTCTCTGTCTCAAATGGGATTATGCCCTAGTATAAAGAGTTGGACATGACTGACGAACTCTTTACAGATGTGCTTTCAGATTCTGCCTCAGTCATTTATTCTCTCTATGAACTTGTGTTTCTGTTTTTGTCTCTGTCTTTCTGTTTCTTTGGTTCTCTCTGTTTTCTCTGTCTCCTTCTCCCTCTTCCTCCTCGTCTTCCTTTTCTTCTCTCTGTCTCTGTCTCTCTCCCTCTCTCTCTTTACCTGTCTCTCTCTGTCTCTGCCTCTGTCTCTGTTTCTCTGTCTCTGTCTCTGTCTCTCTGTCTCTCTGTCTCTCTCTGTCTCTCTCTCTCTCTGTCTCTCTCTTTGTCTCTCTCTCTCCCCTTCCCTCCCTCCCTCTCTGTCTGTCTCTCCTCTCCCCCTCACTGTCTTCACATTTCTATGGATTTATTTCTCTCTGGTTCTGTATATCTCTGTAAGTAAATATCTGTTTGTGTCTCTCTGCATCCAAATGTCTGTTTTTCTGTCATTTTCTTTTTCTTTCTGTCTCTGGGTGTCTCTCTGTCTCTGTCTATCTGTCTGTCTGTCTTTCTCTTTCTCTTCCCCCTTCCCCCTTCTCTCTGTCTCTGTCTCTCTTCTTGTGTCTGTGTGTTTCTCTCTGGGTCTCCCTCATGCTTTGTATCATAGTCTGTGTCTCCATATGAATGCTTGTGGCTGGATTTCTATCTCTCTGCCTCTCTGGATGTGTCTCGGTGTGTGTGTCATTTTTCAGTGTATCTACCCATGGCTTTCTGTCTCAGCATGTCTGCACGCCTGGCTGTCTCTTCCTCGGTGTTTTTTGATCTGCCCTTCCTCTTTGCTCCACATTTCTTTCCACATTTTCAGGTACCTTTTTATCTCTATCTGCCACCTGTCACCATAGGTCCTCCATGATTTACCAAGCCTTTCCTACAAGCTTTAATGGAAAGAGATTTGGAGGAAGGCTTCCTCTATCAGCCAAGGGCAGAGTTTCTAGCTCCTTCTCCTTGCCATTCCTCCCTCCCCCTCTCCATCTTCCCAGTTCTGAGATACTGTGTCTTTCCAGTAGAATCAGTGACTTTGACACTGAACATCTTCCTCAGACACTTGAGGACATGGCATCCAGAGACCAAACAAATGAGATGTCTTGCCTAGCAACCCACCCCTGTGGGAAATGGAGAGAAACTGCAGGGAGCCAGGACTGGCCTTTTGCTGGGTCATTCCCATTCAGTAATCCTGCATGGGAAAATTTGGAGTCCTAGCCATACAGAAGTTCTCATTTTGTCAGTTCTTGGGACTGTAAAATCCTAAAATGCAAAATGAGAGGAGCCCTTAGAGTTTATTTAGCCCAATATCCCAATTTTACAGTTGGGGAAACTGAGGCCTAGAAACATGTCCAAAGTTACATAGGCAGTTAAGATCATAACATTTTAAAAAGTAGATTTAGAATCAAAAGAGCCTCTGCTAGTGAGCATCTGGTTCAATACCCTCATTGTATAGATGGGGAAACAGAGACTCAGAGAGGTCACATAGGGATGAAATAGCAGGAGAATTTGAACCTATATTCTTCAAGTAGCCAGGTGGTATAGCCAGAGAGGCTTAGAGTCCAGAAAAGCCTGAGTTCAAATCCTGCCTTAAACTTTTACAAATTATATTGCCTTGGGCAAATCACAGTATATTTGCTTTAGCTTCCTCATCTGTAAAACGGCACATATCTTCCAGGATTGTTATAAGGATAAAATGAAATAATATTTCAAAAGGTCTTAGCACAAGGCCTGACACAGAGTAGGAATTACATAAATGCTAGCTGTTATTATTATTACTCTGATTCTTTCCACAATACTGCCAGTGTTTCCTTACAACTACCACCACCAATCTATGTAGCCTATGTCTCATTCTGATTTTAGGGACTCTTCCTCCTGCCAAAAAACAATTCTGCCTCTATTTACTCAGTAAAATCAAAATTCCTTTAACTAGGGACCAATTCATTCATGCTGCAATTAAAGATTTAAGTTCCCTGTGAGTAAGACATTTAAACTTACTTTCAGAGGTAACGAGCTAAAGCTAAAGAGCCTTTTCTAAGAGCAATTCTTCTAAGGGGAAGAGATGAGAGATTCTTAAGTTCAGAGAATCACAGTTTGGAGCTGGAGGGAAACTCTTTGTTCCTCTCATCTCATCCCAACCCTCATGAAGAAAGCAAGTCCTGGAGAGATGAAATCACTTGTCCAAAGCCCAACAGATAAGCTGGATTGGCAGGATTCAAACCCTGAGTCTGGCTCCAAAGCTAGGTGTCTTCATGCTCCATCACACTACTGCCTCCCTAGGGAATGGGGGGGGGGGAAGGAAGGTTGAGAGGATGTGAGAAGGGTTGAGAAAAAAAGAAGTCCCAAGACAAATACTGTCTATTTTCCCAATTCTCCCTAGAGCCTGCCCTGGGATCAGGGCCCTTTGTCTGACATCCATATTTAATGTGCTTCAGTCATTGTTCTGGGTTAATTGGCTTGGACAGAGCAGTCCATAGGAAATGCCCCCGATAGAACTGACAAGGCTCTTTGGCGCACAAAATATTTCTGGCTTAAAGCTGTCTGATACTCCCCGTTTGCTGGATGGTCAATGAAGACAACAGAGCCAGGATACAGCTGCAGATCGCTTGTAACGCAAATACCAGGGGCCAGCTGCCCAACTTAATGAAATTCTGAGCATCCTTTTTGAGATTCCAACAGCATTGCCATGTCGAGGTTAAATTATAAGTTGATGATGACAAGCAGACGCTCTGAAAATGTCAAAATTAGCATGACTGAATACACAGAGATGCGCCCTCCTCCAGCTCACAGTCTGGGCACGATCACAGGGCCTGGTTTTTAGCTCTAGTATATAGTTGGACCTTTTTTCTTTCCCCCTTAGCCATCTTCCCAAAGAGCAAGGTTGTCTCTCTTCTCCTCCCTGAAACCCACTCTTGGGCAAGAATCAAATCAATAAATTCATACTAGATCATTCACAGAGGTCAGAGATGTTAATCAGAAGAGACTTTAGGCACCATCCACTCCAACTGCTTCGTTTTAATTCAATTCATTTCATCAAGCATTTATTAGGTGCCTTAAATTACTCTTTTCACTGTTCTGCCACTGTCTCTTTATGTCACCAAGGATAAATGGTTAACACATCTCTCTGCTTTTAGGGATTCTTTCTTCCTCCCTCCCCAAAACGCAGGATTTTCGTAGTAGCAGTCAGTGGAAACCTGTTCAGTAAAATTAAAATTCCTTTAAGTAGGGACAGATCTGTTCATGCTTTTTTTGGCATTTAGTTGTATCTGATTCTTTAGAGGTTTTTTTTTGGCAAGAGTGGTTTGCCATTTTCTTCTCTGGCTCATTTTACAGATGAGGAAACTGAGGCAAATAATTAAATGACTTGCCCAGGATCACACAGTCAGTAAGTGTCTGAAGTAGAATTTGAACTCAGGTCCTTCCTAACTCTAGACTCAGATCTTCTGTCTACTTTAACATCTAGCTTCAACTTACTCTTGGTACAAGTAAAGATTACAGGAAAGAGATAGCTATGAGATATAATCAATGAAGTGCTGCTTTTGGTATCAGGAAAACCTGGGTTTAAGTCTCTTTTCTGACTCCATGATCTTAGGTCATTTGTTTAAAACCCAGTGTACTTCAGCTACCTTATCTGTAAAACAGGGTTAATGATAGTTTTAGGACATTCACGCAAGTTTATTTGTTAAGGGAGTCCATTCATTGGCAGTTGATGGTTGACAATAAATAGTAGGAGTAGCAGCAGCAATAGCAGTTGCAGCAGCAGCAGAAGTATTACTACTAATTAGTACTACTGCTAATAATTAGTATTACTACTATTAATAGTACTAACAGCAGTAGTAATAGTAGAAGCAGCAGTAACAGTAGTAGTATTAGCAATAGCAGTATCAGTAATAGTAGCAACAGTAGTAATAGCAGCAGTAGCAGTCCCCAGCAGTAATATTAGTAGTAGCAGTCAGCAGCAGCAGTCAGCAGCAGTAGAAATAGCAGCAGTAATAGCAGTCAGCAGCAGCAGCAGGAATAGCAGCAGCAGCAACAACAACAGCAGTAGCAACAGTCAGCAGTAGTAGAAATTGCAGCAGTAATTGCAGTCAGCAGCAGCAGAAGCAGTAAAAATAGCAATCAGCATCAACAGCAGGAATAGCAGTAGCAATAGTAGTATCACTTAGCTGCAGTAGAGATAGCAGCAGTGATAGCAATCAGCAGCAACAGAAGTAATAGTAATAGCAGCAGCAGCAGTAGTAGTAGCAACAGCAATAATAGGAGCAGCAGTAGTAGTAATAGTTAAAGTAGTGGCAACAACAGTAAGTATTCGGATACTGGTTTAAGATTTACAGAGCATTTTAGAAATTTTGTCTCATATTATCCTTACAAAAATCTTGGAAGGTAAATGAGGCTATTATCCTCATTTTACAGATAAGGAAACTGAGGCAAACAGCAATTAAATCACTTGCTGAGGGTCACAAATAGTTGTGTCTGAGGTTGGATAACTGCAATGTTTTTTCCACTGTGTCACCTAAGAGCCTATTCCCAAAGCATGTTGACTGTGGGGCAATATACAAACAAAACTAGAATGACTTTTGCCCTCAAATTGTTGTAGTTCTGGTAGTATAGGTAAATATGCTTTGTATTCACAAACATGAAATCATTTCTGTTATGGAACACTTAACAACCAGGAATTAGAGATCTCTTAATTGAGCCTTGAAGAAAACTTGGGGATCAAAGGGATGAGATTGAAGAAGGTCATCATTTTAGGCATGGGGGCAAACTGTGAAAGGTACAGAGATGAAGGGTGGGATTTCAAATTTAGGGATTTAGCTACTTTTGCAGAGAAGGAAACTGAGAATTAGAGAGAAGTTTCCCATTTAAGATCATGAAGGGAAAGAATTGAACTCAGAATTTCTCTCTCCTAGTCCATCTTTTCCCTCTATACTTCTTCAGTAACAAATTAGTAAATTCCAGTTCCCAGAGGAATTGTATTTCAACAGGAATTCAAGTCTAAAGCTAAAGCCGTAACAGGTGGGATTTCAGATGTGAAGGAGTTTGGGGGCATGTGGAGCTTCTTCCAACAGATGTAGCAAAAGACCTCTCTTTACTAGCAGGAAGGTTATTTGCATTTCATATTCAATGTGTGCATCAAGAGAATCCTGCAAAAAACAAAATGATGCTTTAGGGACTCAATGAACTAGTGAGATCATCCATTCACACCTAGAGGAAAGGGTGGAGAGATGAACGTGAGACTAACAAGATAGAAGTAAAGAGTACATTTGGAGGTGTCTGGAACTCTTCAAGGTGGACGTAACAATTGTCATTGCCATCTAAAGAAGCATCAAGGGATTGTGGAAAGGGCACAAGCCCCAATCTGAGGACTTTCTGCCATTTTCATATGAGTCCAGGTTTTGGCTCCCTGATAGAATGTAAAAGGATAGAGGGATTGAGGGTGGGGACAATATATTCTTTTTACTTTTTATGTCCAGCACCAAAGACATTGGCTAGAACATAGTACATGCTTACTAAATGCTTATGGATTGATTGCTTGATTACTCCCAGTGTGCTCTTGGCTTCATTTGCTTTATCTGTAAATTGAGGGCTTGGCAATAGAGTTAGAATGTTTTCTGGGAACACTGAGGGGTTAAGCATCTTGCTTCAGGACAGGACTTAAACTCTGGTGTAAGACAAACCCCATTGAAGAAGTGCAGCCTCTCAAAGAGTAAATTCTGTGAAAGAAGAATATGGGTCTTATGGAAAGAAACAAGAGGGCAGCTGCAATCTATGCAGTAGTGAATAATTAGAACTTCAAGTGATGGCATTTTCCCTCTTCTGAACCTTGATTTCTCTCTCCCATTAGCACGGGGTCACCACTTGATATAGCATAGACTGTGCTCCTAGCTACTATTCAGTAAGTACTTCAAGAAGGGGATTGTGAGGAGCAGAGACAGTCAGCCAAGTGAAGCTTTTATAATGTAGAGATTTTATAGCACTTTGGGAACTTCCCTGATGAAAGAGGCCCTTGAAAATGGAACTCATAAATTCATTATGTTAATAGTGGCAGAGCAGACATAAAGGGATGCTGATTGCAGCAAGAACTTCCAAGAGATGGACCATTCCAAATATGTCACTAGGTTTCTGTATGAAAAAACATGCAAGTGACAGCTTTGCCTATGTGCTACCTTTGGCAGTCATAAAATCAGTTTCTTCATCTGTAAAATCGAGATAATAATAGGACCTACATCTAAGGTTGCTGTGAGGATCAAATTAAATAATAATTATGAAGCACAGTCTGGCTCATAGTAAGAGCCATATCATCATCATCTAGACCTAGAAGGGACCTCATAGGCTATCTTTATAACCCTCTCATTTTATAGATGAGAAAGCTGAGGCAGATGACTTGCTAAAGGTGACACAGGAAATAAATGGAATCATTGATTTAGAGCCATAAGGAGCCAATGAGGTGAACTTCTCCAATCCCACATTTTACAGAGGGGGAGGAGACAGAACACCAGAACAGTCAAATGACCTGCCCAATATGGCCCATGTAGTAAATATGACAGAGCCAGGATTTAAAGCCAGGTCATCCTCACTCCAAATCAATCTAATCCCTTTTTTTTACCGTACCTATACTATATCTCAGTCCAAGACTTCAATCAATAAAAATCCACGAAGTGCTATGTTCTAGACATTCTACTAAGTAGCTACTTTCCTCTTGAGCTCCCCTCTACTGAGATTTTTAGTTCAAACAGGTATTGGGGTCTAGAACTAGAAGGATTCACAAAGATATGATTTCCTCATTTTCGAATTGAGGAGACTGAGATCCAGCTGATAGCAGCATTTGAACTGAGGTTCTCTAAACCCAGATCCAATATTCTTTCCATTATACTAGCCTTCCTTGGTGTGTGTGTGTGTGTGTGCGCGTGCATGCGCGTGCAAGGGGGGGTGTGTGTCAGAATTCCTAATCAGGTCTAGCTTAACCTTAATCCAATTCAACAAATCAATCTGTCCTAGACTTTGTCCTGTGATTTCCTACAAGTAAGATTATTTGGAAAATGAGCATTTTGGGGAGCCTTGCTTCTGATCATCAGGGCCATTTGAAATTATTGCCTTCAATTCAACTTTCACTCTGCCATTACAGCTGACTCAATCTTTCCCATTGTGGGGGGGTCTGTAAAATTTAAGGAATTTTAGAGCTATAATTAGAACTATAGTCAGTTCTAATCTATATATGGGGAGTCATAGCAAAGAAATCATTTTCTGGAAAAGGTGGCTAGTACTGCCACTTACTAGGAACTGTGAGGACTGCTGGAAGAGCAATGCCTCTAGGAACTACACAAAGTAGAAAGAATCAATGTTTTGAGGAACTATGAGCTACAGAAGATAGAATTAAGAATTTGGAACTGGAGACTTAGTCCAACTATCTGACTTTAAAAATATGGAAACACATTCCCAGACAGGAGTGGTAGCTTTCTCAAGTCAAATATTCAAACTCAGCTCTTCTAACTTCAAATCCATTACTCTTTTCATTGTAATGCCTCCAATATCTCTTAGTTTATATTACTTCAATCTCTCTCGGGGAACAACGAAGCATTGTAAGAGGCTTCTTCCAAATTTTGCTTTTTCATCTGAGAAGAGGTCTTAGGAGATTCCAAAGACAAAGTTTAATACTAGTGCTCAATAGAGAGCAGCCATAACTACTGTAGGGATATATAGGGGAGAGGTAAAAGCAGAACAGAATGAAAATTGCACCTGTTAGAATGGAGATCACCTACTAGGAACTAACTGTAAAGCTCTAGCTTGGGAGCAGAGAACTGAAGTAGGGTCAGGATAACCCATTGTGCAGATTTACAAAAGATGATTGCTGGCAAACTGAATTTGACTATTGGTAACTAACACTCTTCAGGTCTCTTGGGAAGGGATGCTTACTGGAGGCGATTTTCCATGGACTTTGGTATAAATTCCATTTATTTTCTTTGGATTGTAAAAATCTTAAGTTTTTTTCATGTTTTGTGAACCATGTGCTTGCAAGGGAAGTTAATGACAAAATATTGGATGCTTCCATATTAAGATTTTTATGAGTCAGAAAAAGGAACTATTGAGATGAAATTTCCTGCTCCCCATATTCTTCCTCTTGCATGAAACTATAGTACAAAGGGATGAGGGAATAGTCTAGATCAGAAATGCTAGACCTGCCAGACATCCAAAACCCAGTCTGATTCTGATTAAAATGCCATGGGAAAGCATGGAGCAAAATAAATAAAATACAATGGAATATAGATAATGTTGGTATGTGGTTTTCTAATTTAATTAACAACCTACAAGGATCCTTATGCAGCCATTTATTTGAGTTTAATACTATTAATCCAGATAATCTCTAAAATACTATCTCTTTCCCATAAAACTTAAGCTCTGAAGTTTTTCATCCTAAATTACAATACATAATATTAATAGTAGGAAGGATGATGGGCAGAACCTGGCCAAGTCTTTTCATTTTACAAAGGAGTAAACTGAGACCCTAAAAGGTCCTGTATTATTCTAAAAAGATTATTTAATATTTTCTCCAGTTACATTCAAAACAGTTTTTTACATTTGTTTTAAAGATTTTTGAGTTCTAGGTTCTCTCTCTTATCCCCACCCACAATGTGAAGTTATGCAAAACATTTCCATAAAAGTCAAGTTGTGAAAGAAAACATAGATCTCTCACCCTAATGAAAATAAAAACCCTCAAGAAAAATTAATTTAAAAATAAATAAAGTAATAGAGAAATAGAGAATGTTTCAATCTGTATTCAGATACAATCAGTTCCTTCTCTAGATAGGATTTTTCATCATAAGTCCTTCACAGTAGTTGTGGATAATTGTGGATGATAGAAGTCATTTACAATTGGTCATTCCAGAACATTGCTATTACTGTGTATACCATATATTTCACTCTGTTCATGTAGGACTTCCCAGGTTTTTTTCCCCTGAGAGCATTCTGCTCATCATTTCCTAGGAACAATAATATTCCATCAGAGATACTTGTTTCAAATTTTTTTACATTAATATTGATAATTTTATTTCCCTCCTTAATTCTCTCTCTCCTTTCACTCTGTCCCTCCTCAAAAGTGTTTTGCTACTGACCACTCCCTCTCCCATTTTCCATGCTCTCTTTTAGCATCCTCTCCCTTCCCATATCCTATGCTCCTCTTATTTTCCTATAGAGTAAGGTACATTTCTATACTCCTGTTGAGTATGTATGTTATTTCTTATTTGAACCAATTTTGATAAGAGTAAGGTTTACTCATTCACCTCTTCTCCCTTTTTTCCCCTCCACTGTAAAAGTTTTTTCTTGCCACTTTTTTATGAAGATATGAAGATAATTTGCACCATTTCACCTCTCCCTTTCCCTTTCTCCCAATACATTCCTCTTTCACCCCTTAATTTCATCATTTAAAAAATATTATCTCTTCATATTCAACACACACCCATGCTCTCTGTCTATATATACTCCTAATTGCCATAATAATTAGAACATTCTATTGAGTTATAAATATCATCTGCAATGTAGGAATGTAAATAGATAAATCTTATTAAGTCTCTCATGATATCACTTCCCTGATTACCTCCTTATGCTTCTCCAGAGTCCTGTATTTGAAAATCAAATTTTCCATTCTGCTCTGGTCTTTTCATCATGAACGCCTGAAAATCCCCTGTTCCATTGAATGACCACCTTTTCCTCTGAAAGATTATACTCAGTTTAGCGAGGTAGGTGATTCTTGGTTGCAATCCTAACTCCATTGCTATTCAAAATATCATATTCCAAACCTTCTGGTCCTTTAATGGAGGAGCTGCTAAATCTTGTGCTATCCTGATGATGTCTCTACTATAATTGAATTGTTTCTTTCTGGATGCTTGCAATATTTTCTCCCTGATCTGGAAGTTCTGGAATTTGGCTATATTTCTGAGAATATTTATTTGGGGATATCTTTAAGGAGATGATTGGTGGATTCTTTCAATTTCTATTTTATCCTCTGATTCTAGAATATCAGGGAAATTTTTCTTGATAATTTCTTGAAAGATAATGTCCAGGCTCTTTTTTTGATCATGACTTTCAGATAGACCAATAATTTTAAAATTATCTCTCCTGGATCTATTTTCCAGATCAGTTCATTTCCAATGAGATATTTCACATTTTTCTATTTTTTTGGTTTTGTTTTATTGTATCTTGATTTATCATAAAGTCATTAGCTTCCATTTGCTTGATTCTGTTTTTTAAGGAATTATTTTCCTCAGTGAGCTTTTGTAACTCCTTTCCCAATTGGCCAAGTTTGTTTTTTAAGGCATTCTTTTCCTTATTAGCTTTTTGTATTTCTTTTTGTCCCCCTCTCAATTCTTTGCTTATTTTTCCTCTATCTCCTTTACTTGATTTTCAAAGTCCCTTTTGAGCTCTTCCATTGCCTGAACCCAGTTCTTATTTTTCTTGGAGGCTTTGGATGTAGGAGCTTTGACTTTGTTATCATCTTCTGAGTATGCGTTTTGATATTCCTTGTCACCATAATAACTTAAAATGGTCAAAAACTTTTTTTGTTTTCTGCTTATTTTCCTAGACTATTAATTGACTTTAAACACTTTGTTAAAGTAGGGCTTTGTTTCCAGGATGAAGGGGGCTCTATTTCCAGGATGGAGGGTGCGCTGTCCCAAGCTTTAGAGGTTTTGGGCAGCTGTTTTCAGAAATTCTTCTAGGAATCTGACTACAAGCACTCTTTTCTGCCCTAGAGCTATTAGGTATGTATCCACCTCACTGTAGCTGTAAGATCTAGGATGCTGCCCTGAGTTGGGGCTCAACTGACTGGGGCTGTATTGATACTGAACACCATATTCCCATCCTGTTACCACAGACCCTCTCCACTGCTCTTCCAAGTCCTCTCTTGTATCCCTGGGCTGAGAGGTCCAGAAGTCTCCAGCACTGCTGCTGATTCAGAGATCCAAGCTTTGCTGATATTGGGGTCTGGACAGGAGCTGGGGTCTTCCAGGTCCTCTTTAGTGTGTCTGGACTGAGAGGTCTAGAAGTCACTAGTATTACTGATGATTCAGAGGTCGGCCAGGAACTGGGCTGGGGCTGGGTCCTGGGCTGTACCAGCTTGCCCTGCATTGAGACTGCATGTTGGATTCCAGTCCTAGTGTCACAGACCTTTTCTGCTGAGCTTTTAAGTTGCCTAAGGATAGAAAATCTTCTACTCCATGTTTTTGGATGTCCTAAAGCTCTAAAATTTGTTTAGAGTCATTATTTAGAGGAATTTGGAACAGTTTTGGGGGAGAGGTTGGACAAGTTCCTGCCTTTGCTCCACCATCTTGACTCCACCTCAGATAATGTAATTTTTCCATGGTCACAAAACTAATTAATGGCAGTGACAGATCTGGAGCTAAGAACCCAAACTTCCTAATACTCCTCTGCTTCTAGGACACAGACTCTTTGGGCTGAATCATGTCTTCCAGTCCTCCCATTTTAAAAGGGAAACTGGATGAAGAAGGATAAAAAGAAGAGAGGAGGGTAGAATGAAGAAGGAAGGAAGTAGGACTTAATAAGGGACAGAAGGTCCCATCCTGGGACTCTTTGAGGGATAGTCTTCTAGGCTCAACAAGGGGTAGAAAGCTAGATTCATCCTCCATGAACCTTTCTTTCTTCAGCTTCTTTTGAAATCATTAAACCGATACAATCAAAAAGTCCAAAAAAGTCGGATGCTGGTTAAAATTCCCAGCTTCAGGCAAAGTGGTTCCAGTTCTTAGGAGAAAGGCACCTGATAAGGTACAGGAAATGAAAACAAAAAGCTCTGGCTGACTAGGTCCCATTTCAGTGACAAGTATTCCATAGTTAATGCCCAGAGAGCAGACCCACTTACCCTAAAGAGAACTTGCAGTCAATCTGAGCAAAATCCTATTTGCTTTAATGAGTTGGTGTGTAAATATTGTTTCTCTGCTCAGTTCCCTGGGCAGCCCAGTCAGATAGCCACACTGATCTCAGAATATATATATATATATATATATATATATATATATATATATATATGCATATATATAATATATATATTATAGTGTTACAGGTTATAGTGCTTCAAATGCAAGGATAACCCAGGCTACCGGGACAAAAGAATCTTTATGTGAAGGTGAAATTTGAAAACTAGAAAAATTGGATCACTTATATTGAGAAGTAGCCTTGTCCTACCCTTAAATATCCACATTTTTTGTTTGGTTTGGTTTTGTCTTTTTTTTTAATGCTTAAATATGTTTTGTTGTTGTTGCTATTTAGTCATTTCAAATGTGTTCAACTCCTTGTGATCCCATTTGGGATTATTTTGGCAGAGATACTAGTATGGTTTGCCATTTCCTTCTCCAATTTATTTTACAGATGAGGAAACTGAGGTAAACAGGGTAAAATGACTTGTCTAAAGTTACACAGCTAATAAGTGTGTATATGTGTATGTGTCTGAGTGAAAAGGAGAGAGAGGGGGAGAGAGAGAGAGAGAGAGAGAGAGAGAGAGAGAGAGAGAGAGAGAGAGAGAGAGAGAGAGAGAGAGGGAGAGAGAGAGAGAGAGAGGGAGAGAGAGGGAGAGAGAATATCTCTTCTTTATGTCTTATAACAAAAAATAATTTTTCAAAGGGCAAGGAGATCAATTCAACAAAACTTATCAACATATCAATTAAGTCCAATAATGTTTGCCATGTTCTATTCTCAGTTTTTCACATCTGCACATAAGGAAGGATAGTAACATCTGTTTTGAGATTTAATCTCAGTTCATTGCCAATTATTAGGCTTCTATCTTATTACCAGGGCCTGAAGCCAGGGACATCTCCCTAAAAAATATTGAAGTAGGTGAAATTTGCCCTCAGCCTACCTCATTACCCAAAGCCTTGATTATAATATCAGGGTGCTGTGTGTCCTTTGGTAAATCTCTTGAACTGAGCTTCAATTCCTTCTTTGATTAATATAAGGGAATAATAATATTTTATGCAATATTTTGAATTGTTTTAGAATAAAATCTTTGGAGATTGTAAAATTCTTTTTTATGGAGGAACTTTCAAAAATTTTAATAGTATTTTATTTTACCAAATACATGTAAACATAATTTTCAACATTTACCTTTGCAAAACCTGATTAATGGGTTTTTCTCCCATTCTTCTTTCCTTCCCCCTCCCCAACGCAGCAAACAATCTAAGTTAAACATGTGCAATTCTTCTAAACATATTTTCTTTTTTTTTTAATTTGCAAAACATATGTATGGGCAATTCTTCAACATTAACCCTTACAAAGCTTTCTGTTACAAATTCCCCCCCAGTCCCCACCCCTCCCCTAGATGGCAGGATATCCACTAGATGTTATTTATGATAAAATACTTGACAAATCGAATATATGTATACATATTTCCACACTTATCATTGTTGTGCAAGAAAAATCGTATCTACAAGAAAGAAATATCAGATAAAGGAAACACAATATAAGCAAACATCAATCGAGAGCATGAAAATGTTATGTTGTGGTCCACATTTCACATCTCTCTCTCTGGGTGTATATGGCTTTCTTCACTGAATAATTGGAACTGGTTTGAAACATTTCATTGTTGAAGAGAGCCATGTCCATCAGAATTGATCGTCTGATAGTCTTGTTTTTGCAGTGTATAATGATTTCCTGGTTCTGCTCATTTCACTCAGCATCAGTTCATTTAAGTCTCTTCAGGCCTCTCTGAAATCATCCTGCTGGTCGTTTCTCACAGAACAATAATATTTCATAACATTCATATACCATAATTTATTCAGCCACTCTCCAATTGATGGGCATCCATATAGTTTCCAGTTTCTAGCCACTACAAAAAGGGCTGCCACAAACATTCTTGCACATGTGGGTCCCTTTCCTTCCTTTATGATTTCTTTGGGGTATAAGCCCAATAGAAATGCTGCTGGGTCAAAGGGTATGCACAGTTTGATAATTTTTTGAGCATAGCTCCAAATTGCTCTCCAGAATGGCTGGATCCGTTCACAGCTCCACCAACAATGCATCAGTGTCCCAGCCTTCCCACATCCCCTCCAACATTCATCATTATCTTTTCCTGTCATTTTAGCCAATCTGACAGGTGTATAGTGGTACATCAGGGTTGTCTTGATTTGCATTTCTCTGATCAATAGTGATTTGGAGCACCTTTTCATATGACTACAAATAGTTTTAATTTCATCCTCTGAAAACTGTCTGTTCATATCCTTTGACCATTTATCGATTGGAGAATGGCTTGAATTGTTATAAATGAGACAGTTCTCTATATGTGTAAAATTCTTTTTTAAGGAATTTTGAACTATTCTGTAATTTTTAAAAAAAATTTCAACTATTATATAACAATATATTTATAATAGCATTTATTTCTTTAATAATAAAGAATTGGATACAAAGGAGATGTCCATTGATGGGGAATGACTAAACAAATTGTAACACATGAATGCAATAAATGGAGCAATAACTGTGTTGTGAGAAACAAAGAATTTAAACAATTATGGAGAAACATAGAAATATTTAAATGAACTGAGGTAAAGTGGAGTGAGCAGAACCAAGGAAACGATCTTCACAATGGCTACCACAATGTAAATATTGTGTTTATTGAGTCATTTCATTATCTGACTCCATTTGGGGTTTTCTTGGCAAAGGTACCAGAGTACTTTGCCATTTCCTTTTCCAGCTTATTTTACAGATGAGGAAACTGAATCAAAAAGAATAAATGACTTACCCAGGGTCATACAACTAGTAAGTGTCTAGGCCCATATTTGAACTCAGGAAGATTCTAAATCCAATGCTCCATCCACTGAACCACCTAACTGATCATACAACAACATGAAAGTGAATGTTGTATGATTGATCACATTTGCCTCTGAGAGAAGGGGAGAGGAAGAAAGGGAGAAAGAAAGACAGAAAGAAACAGACAGAAAAACAGAGACAGAGAGACAGAGAAAGACATCGAGAGAGAGAGAGAGAGAGAGAGAGAGAGAGAGAGAGAGAGAAAGAAATGCATTGTTTCCCTTCTTTGTAAGCATGGAAAATTAAGGCTTACACAGTCCAAGGATAAAGGTGGCATTCCAACCTCAGTTCCCAATCTTGGAGTCTTGAATTTGCTAAATTGGTTCACCACTTGACTAATTTACTATTAAAAAGCTACTAATGATTTAAATCTCCAAAAGTATTGTTGCCCAATTGCAGTTTCTCCTTCCTGACCTAAACAAAGAGGTTTGTACCTCATAAAGTAATGACAAAAATTAGACAATCTTTAAACATACACACAGACATTGAAAAAACATAATCATTTCCTTTTGTTGATTGTTTTGCTTGAGATATTTGGTCCACCAATTAATTATTTAATGGACAATATCTGGTTTTAAAATTTAAAAATTTTAAATTTAAAATAAAAATAAGATTTTATGCCTTGATTTGCCAACTTCTTTGGATCAAGCAGGGACAATCATTGAGTATTCAAGCAACTAAAGAAATTTGAGCAGTGAGTCATTCAAGCCACAGGTCATTCAAATGATGTAGTACTCCAGACTCAGAACCATATTGAGGAAGCAGACCCTTGTACCTGTACTAAAAGGGAGCAAGGCAAGGTGAAGAAGTGAGTGCTGAGAGAGTATAACATTTCTCCACCCTCTGTGACTTTGTTATTGAAGAACTTAGCCAAATAAGGATACAGTTGATCCTACTGGGAGCAGAAAAAGATATATCAAGGCGAAATATAGAGTCAGACAGATATAGAAAGATGCCGTCTCCAGGGAGGAAGCAGCATCAAGGTTTCAACCCCTCAGAATTACCCCAAAAATCCTAAGTAGAAAGCATAGTGCACTGGGGACCCAGTCTGTGAATGTGAGTTTAAATAGGGGTGCTACACTATACCGTCAGATTCAGTCAATGTGTTAGTAAGTTTTGCTAAATTGCTTTCTTTAGTTTCTCTTTTTTATGTTTTCTTACTAGGAATGGCTCTCTGGGGAGGGAAGTGGGAATGGATAAGTTGGGAAATGAAAGTGACAAAATAAAATTGTATTCTATGTTTTTTTAAAAGGAATGTGAGGTATTATTATGCTATTATAACCTTAATAACCACCTTCCTCTTTATCCGTCAAACTGCTGCTCAGGTTTTTTATTGCAATGCCCTACAAAGCTCTGTTTTTCCCTTCACCATGTCCTATGATCTGGACTTTTCCTCATTTTCTTTCCTACATTAAAGCTTATCTGCTTTCTGTCCTGTTCTGCCATGTGACAAGAGTAAATTAGAAAAACATATAAACCATACAAGCTAAAATGTTAATAGCTTAGTGTATCATCTTTCTCTGGTAATAAAATATAGTTTAACAGAGGTTTGCAAAGGAGTCATAAGAAATAATGAAGGTGATGGTTTCAAGGAAACCTTGGAAACCTGAATGAACTGAAACAGAATGAACTGAGCAGGACCAAGAGAACAATTTATACTATCCTAATAACAGTGGTAAAATTTTTAGTGAGTTAAGTACAAAAGAGTTGAGTTGTTTTCAGAGAGTTTCTTCTTCTGGTTTCTACAGAATAAACTAATTGGAAAGGTCTTTAGAGTTAATCTAGTTAACTGTCTTTACAAATGAGGAAACTGAGGTCTAGTGAGATCAAATGACTCCTCAAAATTCAGATACAAAAATTGATGCATTTACTTTGAATTCCCTTGGGTTTTGATCCCCTATATTCCTCTATGACCTTAGATAAAGTCATGATCTTTCTGGACTTCAGTTTGCTTATCTGTAAAATTAAGTGGTTTGAACTACATAACATCTGATATCCAGTATATGACCTTACAGCTAATTTTTGTTCTCTGGGCCTCAGTTTACTTATCTGTAAAATTAAGGGATTTGGATTAGATAACATTTTATAACTAATCCAGTCTATGACCTTACAGCTAACTTTTGTATTCTGGGCCTCAATTTTCTCATATTCTTAATAATGGAATTGGGCTGTTAAGTCCCTTCTAGCTTTAAACCCTATGCTTGAAAGATCACACAAACCTAGGTATCCCAAATCTCAGACCAATATCCTTTATTCTTTTCACTATTGTGACAGAGAGGCAACCCTATTCTCATACCTATTAGTCCTGGATGAGAGGTCCTGGGGGCTATAATGGAGTATTCTGACAGATGGCTTTGGAATTTACAGCTACAGATTTCTTGGGTGTAGATTTTCTTAAAGATCATCTAGTGTTTAGTGGTAAATGGAATAGCAGGCTCATAACATCCTTAAAATGGGAAATCCAATTACCAAGAACCTAGATGGAGTCATAAGCCATATAAAAGAAACTATTGAGATTTTAGCTTAGAAAAGGAGGTTCTCTAGACATACAGTGAGAATGAAGAATGATAGATAAGCAGCTGTTTTGCTTCCTTGATAGCCACATAATATCAAGAGACTTAGAAGAAAATGCCAACTTATTTAAGGGCAACTCCCGGGAAGAATTAATAGATACATTTGAATAAGAAGAGTAATTTGGGAGCTACTCTATGGGATTGTCAGTGAGATTGGACATTCAGTGACTTTTAGAGAATTGCCCCCCTAGTCCCTATTTTGATGTGGGTTTGAATTATTCTGATACTTGCTTTGAATAGTGTAGCCATTATTTCAACTTAAGCTTTTTGTTTTTGTCATTGGCATCTATCCCCCACTCCTTTCTGAATCCATTTCTTGGTAATATTCTCCCCTAAAGTCCAAGTAACTAGTGCTTTCATACTGCCTACCCTCTAGTGAATACTCTTAAAATATTCTATCAATTTGTTTTTAGAATAAATATTTATAACTTCTGTTTTTTATATTATCTAAATTTACCTCTGTATCCTCCCTACTCCCAGAGTCATCCGACCTAACAAGAATTTTTAAAAGGAATAGAGAAAATTTCAGAAAATATATGCAATATTGCACAACCATGGATCTCCCATCTCTTCAAGTAAGCTCCTTTTTACAAAGAAGCTCCTACTTGGTGTAACAGGTAGAATGCTACTTTTGGAATCAGAAAGACCAAGTTCAAAACCAGTCCCAGCAACATATTAGCAGTGTGACCCTGGACAAGTCATCTCATTCCCTCACTTCCACTTCTTGCAATCCCTAATTCTTCTTGTTCTTGTTCTTGTTCTCTCACTCCCTCACTCCCACTTCTTGCAATCCCTAATTCTTCTTGTTCTTGTTCTTCTTTCTTCTGTTAAGTGACTTGCCCACGTTTACACAGCTAGGAAGTATTAAGTGTCTGAGGCTGGATTTGAACTCAGGTCCTCTTGACTTGAGGGTCAGTGCTCTACCCATTGTGTCATCTAGCTGCCCCTCCAACAGGACTTTTTTTTGCTCTTATAAGATCACAGTCCTCCCAATCTCCCTTAGTTTGTATTTGATGAGTTCCTGGGTCCCTGGAGTAGGCAGAGAAAGCCTGAAGTACTGATAAGATTACCCCTTGAGGCAAGCAGAGAAGGGCATTGATGGAGATCACTCCAACGTTAGGATCCCAAGCTCTGTAGAGATCTTGGGTAGCCCCATCTTGCTGTGTCCAGTCAGAAATCCAAATTATAGCAAACCCCTGAGGTTAAATTTCCCCTGTAAATCTGTCCATGGCATATGCCATCTTTTCTGAATCCCTTTTTGGGTTAACTTGCCACAACATTCTGCCACTTGGTGTCTTTCTTCTCACTCCCTCCCCATGTCTCATTGTATCTTTCTCTTTCTTATAGCTAACTAACTCTTTTAGGTGCTAAAGTTCTCAATGGATTTAGCCTGCCAGTCAATCACATACTTCCACCTAATGAAGTATTTTCTTTCTTCTGGCTAATTGTGAATTCCACATGGAACTTCTATTTTCCATGATTAATTGTCAAAACCCCTTTTCTTGCTAACTATATGCTCTCCCAAATCCATTTCACATTTACCATTTCTAGCATCTGTTGTATCTCTTCATCTTGTTCTGTAACCTCTTCTCCTAAATAAGCCAACCTTTTGCCAAAGAGAATGACCACTGTGAATTCTTCACATCACAGAACCCCAATATTTGGTGCTTACATCAATCTCATTATCTGGTGTTGAACCTCAAGCATGTCAGTATTTGTGTAACAGAAGACTAATAATTCTAGTATTTAATGGAAGTTGTATCAAGCAAGTACTTTGTACACCCTCATAAAGAATGGCCTTTTTGGCCAGTCCTCTATTATATTTACTTTGATTATCTGTAGCTACCTTGATTTACCAAAAGAGAATATAAACTCCTTGCAGGCAGGGATTATTTGCTTCTCAGAATCAACCCCAATCATTTATCAAATGCTTATAAATAGAATTGAAATCTTTCTGAGGATTCAGGGGTAGGTTGCCCAAAATCTTAGAGATTAGCAAATACAAAGAGAGACCAAGTTTATTAGAGCCTTGTCATTTAAGGACCTGAAACATGGGGAAACCAATTGCAGGAGCAGGTTGGGAAGTCAATATTGTACCAAGAGGCAAGATTCTAGATATAAGAGGAGAAAGCGACATTTATCTAACTTTATCTGTGTCCCTAGAGCTTGAGTCTTTTATGGCAGTTACTTGCTTTCTGTGTTCTCTTATCTCAAGTCACAACCCCTGAGGCCAATCCTAACTCAAAAATTATAGTAAAGCCAATATAGAATTGTTAACATTTATATAGGACTTTCAGGTTTGCAAAGAGCTTTACATATATTATCTCATTTGATCAAATAATGTCATCAGCTTACAGTCAAGTAGTAGAAAAAGGAGATGAAGTAAAAGATAACTTTTAATATGATTTTTAGAATAAATGCAAATATTTCTTATGCCCAGAGATCCTACTCAATATGGTCTGTGGTAATTTGTTTCATGATAAGTCAAGTTTTATATCCTACATTTCATACTCAAAGCTTGGGTGGGCAGTAATACAAAGGAACACAATTCCCCAGCCTTTGTCAGAATGATCATATAGCTTTTTCATCTTCGAGTACTCATAGTCTGTGGAGATCTCATTGAGAGCCCAGAGGATAAGAGAGACTCATGAAAGATATCAAAAGGAAAGTGAAATGTCTAAGAGTTATTTATATGGTTGCCCAAATGATCATTTGTAAACCAGTTATTTGGATCTTTAGAAGGCATTTCCCCATAGAAGTAACATTACAAATGATAGTCTGGTTCCCAGGCTAGTCCAGAGTTCAATGTGAGCTCTGCCTTACAAAACCACAGGATCTCTCAGTTCAAAATAGAAGCTATTGAGTCTAATTTGTACCTGAATAGTCAGTTGGTAAACAGGCACTTATAAAACACCTACTGCATACTAGGCAAGGGACAGAATCTAAGGAACTAAAGTCAAGAAGACCTGAGTTCAAGTCCAGCATTTGGCACATAGAGCTATGTGGCCCTGGACAAGTCTTACCCTCTTAATGTTCCAGGCAACTATTATAAATTGTAGAGCAAGTACGTGCCATATTGGCAGAGAGGGTTTCCTGATCTAGGAGTCACTATGACAATGTCATCACAAATCTATTTTTTTGTGTCAGTTTCAATGCTAAGCTTTTGTTGTTCAGTCATTTTTCAGTCCTGTCTCACTCTTCATGATTGTATTTGGGTTTTTGTGGCAAAGATACCGCCATTTCTTTCTCTGATTCATTTTTACAAATTAGGAAACTGAGGCAAACAGGGTTAAGTAACTTGTCCAGAGTCACACAATTTGTAAGTACCCGAGACTGGATTTGAATACTGGTCTTCCTGACTCCAGGAACTGAAATCTACTATTCACTATCCACTCTATCCATTGAACCACCTTGCTGCCCATTCCTTGGTATATGTGTGTGATATGTATGGATATATATATACATATATGGATGTATATATCCATATATGTATATATATATATATATATATAATTCTGATGACTGAGCAAGAACAGTTTTGATTGAATTAACATAGGATGTTAGTCCTATGGAAGTCAGTAGAGACAGATTCTGAAGAACTTTTCAAAAACCTTCAAAAGTTGATGACACTGGTTCCTTCAGGGAATTCAAAAATGCTTTAGGGAAGTTTAGAAGTTGTCTTTTTTCTAGAAAATGTATTTCAGAGAGAAATAAGTAGGGATGGGTAATAGAATGAACAAGGAGAGACAGGGTCTAGACTCCAGGCAAGCATCCCATTATGTCACCTTGATGGCAGTAAAATCTGACAGTAGAATCAATTAACCTCAAGGATTTAGGGTCCTTATTGCCTCCTTGGGTCCAATATCCCCTCCCATCCCTGCCCTAAGGACATGATACTTTCTTTAGTAGGTATTACTCTGAACAGAAGGTAGAGAAGCCTCTATTGCTATTTCTTTATCTCTTAGGGACTTTGATACATTGATCTTTTAAGACTGACGTCCAGCCCCATACAGTGCTGCCTAGGAAGCCCCAACTTTCTCTCATTAAATGACTTGTCAGCTCCCCCTCTGGGATCAATTGAAGCAACTTGGCCCAGCTCTCTACTTGCTTAACTTCTTTGCTTTTCCAGTTTTGATGACACATGGAGTTGTCTCTCTCATTCAATATTCCTTCATCTGCAACCTTCCTTAGTTGGCTCCTTCTAACTCTGAGATTCTAGGATTCTAATTTACAAGAACCAGGTAGCTCTCCCATTGCTGAATCTGCAAATATCCTTTATAATTATAAGTGGCTTTTATATATAGTTATATGAAGCTCTTGAAACTTTGGTAAATGCCACGTGTATTTGTAAGTATATATGCATAATTGTATATATAATATACATGTGTATTTGTGTAGCTGTATATATGTATACATATTTGCATGATGTATATACCCTACCTTCAGTAGAAAGTATATTTCAGAGAGAAATAAATAAGGATGGCTAAACAAAGCATCTTATATGTATAGCATATGTATACATTTTCACGTTTCAAGCCTTCTTATAATCCTGGGAGATGGGCATTCCAAGTATTGTTAACTACATTATTTTATAGATGATAAAAATTACATCTGGAAAAGTTTAAAGACTTACCTATAATCATATGGCTACTAAATGACAGAGGCAGGATTGGAATCCTAGTTCCTCTTACTACAGTCTAAATTGTTTTCCATTAAAGATACCACCTTTGGGAGCCTGCAGAGAAAGGGCAGGGATGGTTTTTTTTTTTTTTTTTTTTTTTTTTTACAAAATCCCTTTCCCCAAGAACAAAACAAAGCAGTGCTTCTGAAAACCACTTCCTGAACCTGTAGGTCATATTCTTGATTACCCTGGAAAATTAATTGATGTTTATTAAGTACCTGCTACATATCAAGCACTGACCTAGATGCTGCTGATAAAAAAACAAAATGGAAACAGTTCCTCAAGGATCTTACTCAATACTCTACTCATATGTACTGTGCTAAGTACATTACAAATGATTAATTCATTTGATTTTCATAACAGCCCTGTGGTGTAAGTATTATTATTTTTTTTATTTATTTTTTATTATTATTTTATTTTATTTGCATAACATATGTGTGGGTAATTCTTCAACAATAACCCTTACATAGCTTTCCGTTACAAATTTTTCCCCCCAACTCCCCACCCCTCCCCTAGATGGCAGGATATCCACTACATGTTAATTATGTTAAAATATTGGCAAATCGAATATATGTATACATATTTCCAAACTTATCATTGTTGTGCAAGAAAAATCTTATCTACACAAACGATATATCAGATAAAGGAAACACAATGTAAGCAAACATCAATCAAGGAGTATGAGAATGTTATGTTGTGGTCCACATTTCGCATCCCTCTCTCTGGGTGTATATGGCTTTCTTCAGTGAACAATTGGAGGTGGTTTGAAACATTTCATTGTTGAAGAGAGCCATGTCCATCAGAATTGATCGTCATATAGTACTGTTGCTGCCGTGTATAATGATCTCCTGGTTCTGCTCATTTCACTCAGCATCAGTTCATGTAAGTCTCTCCAGGCCTCTCTGAAATCATCTTGCTGGTCATTTCTTACAGAACAATAATATTCCATAATATTCATATACCATAATTTATTCAGCCATTCTCCAATTGAAGGGCATCTATTCAATTTCCAGTTTCTAGCCACTACAAAAAGGGCTGCCACAAACATTCTTGCACATGTGGGGCCTGTATTATTATTACTTCCATTTTGCACTTGAGGAAACTGAGGAAGAGATGGAATATATAGAAAATTCATTCAAATCTGATTTTTCTTGTGCAGAATGATAAATATGGAAATATGTTTAGAAGAATTACACATGTTTAATGTATATTGTATTACTTGCTGTCTAGAGAAAGAGAGAGGTGGGCAGGGAGGGAGAAAAATATGTAACAAGGTTTTGCAAAAGAGAATGTTGAAAACTATCTTTGTAGGTATTTTGAAAAAAATTAAAAGCTATTATAAAATTAAAAAAGGAAAAAAAATTCAAAATAATTTTGTTGAAGTAGAGGACTAGAAATTGGAGAAATCAGGATAGGCCTACTGTAGGATATGGAGCTTGAACTGATCTTTAATAGAAGCTAAGGAATTTGAAAGGTAAAGGTGACAAGGAAGAACATTCCAGGTAAAAGGAGACGTCTTATTCAAGGGCAAAAAGATGGGCAATGAAATGTCACATGTGAAAAGCTCATAAGAAGGCCAGTTTGGCTTAGCTATACAAAATATGAAGAGGAGGATGTATAAAAAAGTATGGGAAGGTAGGTTGGAGATAAGGTGATGAGCCAGATAAAATTTGTAATGTAATGATGGGAGAGTTGAAATATTTGGCTTTTTGCTCTTTCATTTGAGTGATGGGGAAGGGCAAACAGTTTTCTCACTCAAAAGAAATATGATGTGGTAACAGTTGGGTTCAATAATTAGTGGAGACTGGGAAGAGAAAAGGAAAGAATGAAAAAGAAGGAAAAGTCAACAACGAATGCCAACCTAGGGCCCATTGCTCAATTTCCACTAAACACTAAACATTTCCTCCCAGATTCCCTCGTCCATCCCTATCACTACTGGAGGAAATCTAGAGCCCTGTTATAATCCCATGCTCAGGCCCTCCATTCCTCTTCCAACAGTTATTCATTGGAGACTTGACCACTCATATCTCTCAGTGAGAAGGGAATAACTAACTGCAGTATCGTGGGTAAGATGGAGAGCCATTTGCTTTATCACTTGCTCTGTCATTGCTTCCTAAAGTCCAGTAAGCCTTATGATCTGCCCACACTGCTATACCTTCTGGTCTCCTGGGTATTGCCAATAGTTCTTCAATTACATTCTAAAGACTCTTAGATTTTTTAATCTATCCTGCCTCTGAACTCTAAGACTACCCATTCTTTCCATCAGCATTGTAGTTGGACTGTCCTTTATATAACATCTATGCTGTTTAGATTGTGAGTTCCTTGAGAGCAGGGGCTGTCCTTTTCTCCTTGAAATCCAATACTTAGCACAGAACCTAGTGAACATTTAATAAATGAATTTTTAAATCATTCTATTCACATGTACTATTTTAGAGTAGTCAGGAATAGGGCTGAAGAGTCAGGGCCTAGGGAGGTGGAGGGTGGAGAGTGGTGGGAAGATTCATAAACTTCCTTTAATTTTTTTTTGTTTTCAGAATTGTAAATAACTGAAAATTTATATGCATCCATGCATTCCAGGGGATCTATTTTGTTTTCCTTCTTTTTACAAAAAATTCCCAAAATGTTGGGTAAAATGTGTTTAGGAATTAGATGTTAGTCTCAGCATAATTGAAGAGGGATATAATTTGTAGGCACCCTTCCAGATTTTTTGGGATGAGTGGGTAGACAATGATCCAAAGGAGAAAGAAAATTTCCCAAAATGTACCCAGTCCCTTTGTGTCAGGAGGATCTCACCTTAAGAGGTACATTGTCTACTTTGATGAAAAAGATTAATATCATCATGTATATGGCATTATATATGTATATGATATAGCTGACGGAACATATTCCCATGCATTTCCTTACTTGTTCCTCACAAGAACCCAGCAAGATTGGAAGAGCAAGAGATTGTTATCTTTGTTTTACAGATAAGGAAACTGAGGCTAGAGAGGTTATATGACTTGTCCAAACTTACACATTAATCTGCTCAAATTTTGATTTATTTTGGGCAGACAAAGCTTCCCCATAGATGAAAAAGGGGAAAAATTTTTTAAAGAGGGAGACATTAAACAGGTAAAAAAGGCTTCTGCCAGTTGCCTTATTTCAGAGGCTCAGCTGGATCTGTGCCCCCTCATCTGTACTGATGCTACATCCCACTGGCCACAGATTTTTGCCCTGAATCATTCCTGCCAGAAGATTGACTACAACTGTGCACTCTTTGGTTGGGTAAATTCATCTGGCGGGCTTCCCAGAGAGCATCAGAAAGAACAGAGGACTAAGGCCAGGGGACAAACAAATCCTCCCATGACTATGAATTCAGTTTTTCTTGGTATGGTAGAGAATAGCTGATCAATCATTGGATGGTAGATGGGTGATGGTTTAATGAATTCCTTCAAGATAGTGTCTCTGATTAAATTGCCTTCTATTTTTAAATATCATATGCATTGAACATGCATCCCTGCCTCTCTGTTCCCCACTTCCATATTGTAAACTTCTTGAGGAAAGGGATAGTTTCATTTTTGTCTCTAACTCCCTAGCATCTAGCATAATATTTTGAAAATTAGGTGGAAATGGTGGAGAAATGGAAGGAAAAGAAACTCCCACTGCAGAAATTCCCTGAATTACTACAGAGCTATACCTATTTTGCAATGTAGAACCTTCTGGATTCTGAGGAATTAAGGGAAAAGTCCAGGGTCACACAGTCAGTATGTGCCAGAGGTAATACTTGAACCCCCAACTTTCTGTCTCCAAGATCAGCTTCCTGTCCAAAGCAGCACTATGCCTCATATACACAGCTTCTATGTAGCTATATAATGAAAGATTTATCTGTAATAAAGGCCAAAATAAATCAAAATTTTAAGACTATTGTGTAAGTTTAGAAAAATCAGGTAACTTCTCCAACCTCAGTTTCCTTATCTGTAAAATAAAGATAATAATACCTTATAATAGCTATTTAATAACTATTTATTCAATTAAATTAGACAATGAACTAGCCTATAAACTTGTTGAATATAAACATAGTTTTCTTGCTTCTCCCACTCATCTTTCCCCCAACCCCAATTCTGGAGACATAATAGTTCTCAATGATATTTATCAAATGGAATTTAATATAATTAAAAAATTGTATAAAAACTCTAATAAGTCTGAGGAGAGTTTAAAACTCATTAAAGAGTACATCATTACTTATCTCCCATTTCAACAATAATGGTTTAGTAGAAAGATCCATAGTCTTACTTTCTGCCACAAATAACTATGCTAATCTCTATACTTTTGTAAAACAGTGATAAACCACCCCCTTTCCTGTTTACCTCCCAGGATTGTTGTGAAGATAAAGTGGGATAATAGTGGGATAATAGATTGCCTTTTCAAACTGTAAAACATTGTTATATAAATTGTTACCATTTTAATTAGACTTTTAAAACTTCTAGATCATCAGAAATATTCATATTAATATTTATTATGTCCAGAGTTCTTCAGTAGATAGTGTCAAGGAAAAAAAAATTAAACCCTTGAGGAGCTCATAACAGGTCAATGAAAAAAAAAATGGAAAGGGAAATGTCTTGTGGTCCCTTTTATTTTTATATCTGGTTCAGTTACATCCTTCATAGCATGCCTATGTCCTATTCACCCTTGGTAGTTATTAAGTATCAAAATAAATCAGAATATTGAAGATGATGGGGAAAACAGAGATTAAAATACCCAGAAATTTATAGAGAAAATCCAAGAAAGGAGCTAGTAGTCAAATTCATAGTCTGGTCTCAAAAGCCTACATATAAATGTCCTAAGTTTACATAATATACAGGATGAATCAATATAAGAAGAGAAAGAAGAGAGAGAGATTAGAAATTAGACTAAGAGAAGAAGAGTAGTGGAGTAGAAGCAGATTACTTCAGTTATGGATCATTAGTGTTAAACACTAATCTTTCATCACTTTCTTCCTTGTAAAAAGATGGAGGGATAAAAGAAAAGAGAAGAGAAAAAATTAGAGTATAGGAAGAATGAGTGGATGGTTGGATGAAAACATGATTTCAACATACTTATTCTGTACAAAGCACTGTGTTAAGCACTGAGGCTAAAAATTGAAAAATAAGACAGCTTCTGTTCTTAGGGAACTTACATTCTATTAGGGAAGAAACAACACATATGAGAGGCTTCAATTGCAAATGAAATGGAAAGGCCCAGTCCTTAGGAGGTAAATAAACAATGAACGATCATAACCATGAATATGAAGGGCATGAACTCACTCATAAACGAGAAGAGGATAAAAAATGCCTCAAAAAGAAAAATTTAATTATATGCTGTTAATAAGAAACACAGTTGAAACATAAATAACCAAGCAGAAGTAAAATAGTGATCTAGAACAAAACTTAATTTTCTTCAGGTGAGTTAAAAAAAGCAGAGGTAATATTCATTCTCACAGATAAAGAAACAGTAAAAAATAGACATGATTAAAAATAGAAACTACATTATGCTTAAAATTGAATGACAAGTAATTTATCAATATTCATGCTAAATATATATGCATTGAATGGCAGAATCTAAATACTTAAAATAAAACCACATTATAAGGAACAAGAGACAATAAAATTATAATAGTGAGGAGCTTCAGTATCTTTCTTTCATACTTATAAAAATCTAACAAAAAGATAAACAAAATGAAATGAAGCACTGGGATAGAATCTTACAAGAGTGATATGTAATAGATCTCTGGTAATTATGTGAGAATAGAGAGGAAAATATTCACACATATATTTGTGTATGTCCATATATATACATGTATGTATATACATATATATGTATGTATATCTAACCATATCAGCTGTGCATGTTACCTTTACATTAAATAAGAATTTATTATAGCATAAAAACTTAACAAATGCAAAAAGTAGAAATATTAAACATATCATTGTAGGAATAAATTATATTCAATAAATAGCCTTTGAAAAAGAAATACAAATCAATTTTTACACTAATTGACTCTTAAAGAATTGGTAGAAAAAGAGTAAATCATAAAAATAAATAAATAATTTTAGCAAAGAAGATGAAAACAATGAGAAGGCATATCAATAATTTGGATAAAGTTCAATAGCTTATTGGGAGAAAGCATAATTCTAAAGAGTTTTATCAACAACAGAGGGGGAAAGCAGATCAATAAATTTGGTGTGTATTCAAAAACCTAAAAAAACCTGATGATGGTGATAAAATAACTACATAGCACATAAAAAAAAAATTGGGGGTGGGTGGGAGGAAGGAACAAAGAAAACATTTAAGTGATGAAGAGAAGCAATTTTGCCTTTGCTTAATACTGCAGATCCTCTGGACAGAACAAAAGGGACAAAGGTGAGGAGTTGGGGAAATAAATCATTAGTCTTGCATAAAAACATAATATGAGGATGAGAAGTGACTTGAATTATCTAGGTCTTTGCTAGAGCTCCTTATATATGCCAAAACAGGGTAATTAAAAACTTTTTCACTTTTGTTAATTATAAGTATATCCTTTAAAAAGTGAATATTACAAGAAAAGAGAAATTGTATTGTGAATCTGATATTCACTGAACAAGGAAGGGTGTGTGGGGTAATCAGGGAAGACTAGCAACTCAGGTATGAGAAGTGTTGTTCAGTTGTTTAGTAATGTCTGACTCTTTGCATCCTATTTGGAATTTTTTTTACAAAGATACTGGAGTGGTGTGCCATTTTCTTCTCTAGCTCATTTTAAAGAATAAAGAAACTGAAGCAAACAGGGTTAAATAATCAGCCAGGATCAACCAGCTAGTAAGTTTTAGAGGCTGGATTTGAATTCAGGAAGATGAATTTTTTGTCCTCCAGACCTGGAACTCTATGTACTTTATCACCTATTTGTCCCCATCTGAGGGCTTGAGGAACCCTTCTCAATGTTGTTTATTCAGCTTTGGAGTCTACCTTCACTCAACTCCTACCTGTGGCTCTAAGAAACTATCTCATGCATAGTAATTACATTCTGATATTGAGACCTCAAATCTAGCAATGTCTGCCACAAAAGCATGAAGATTTCTGGTGACTGGGTGAATTAGAACAATTTGTTCCAACAGCCATGAAGGTGACTGAAGCAGGTATCGTGGAGTAGTTAGAGCTTGATCAGACATCAGACACCAAAGTCATGTGCTATATCTTGGACTAGTATCAGTAATTTTGACTTTTGCTTTGCCATTGGACATCAATGACTCTGGAAGAAAGAACAAAACCGAGGATTTTGTTCAAATTGGACTCACTTAAATCCTATTAACTTACAAGTCAAGACATCACCTATGATGTCTTTAGCTTTTTTTGAAAATGAAGAACAACCAATAATAACAGCAACAACAACAACAACAACAACAGGGAGGAATAAGTTGTCAGAATGAAAACGATCCTTGGAGGGAAGTAATCAGTTCATCCTAGAATATCTAAAAGAGAAGATGAAAACTAGGCAATATGTGACATGTACATTTGATTTGAGGAGAATAGATTTCAAAAGGTTCAGAGGCAGGATAAGCAGGTTTCCATGAAATAAAGGAATGTCATTCTCGGAAAGATGAAAAATGTTGAGAATGAAATTCTAAAGATACAAAGGAGAGAAATACAGACGTCGGCTGAAAGATTAATGTGGATGCCCAGAGAACTCTTCAACAAATTGATATCTAAAAAAAAGGAATATAAAAGATAGAGGCAAAGTAAAAAGTACAAATAGAAAAGTATTTAAGAATAATGTTGGGAGAAATAACTTGGGATGAAGAAGATGAGCAAGAAAGCAACAGTAAGTAAAAAATAATGAATGTGGTTGTTTAAAGCTAGTTGGAGGAAATAAGAGGATCAAAGAGGGAAGAAGTTTGTCATTCAAATGGCTGTGAGAATAGAGAAGAATACATTCACACATATATATTTGTGTGTCTGTGTATATATATACATATACATATATATACATACATACACTAAAAAGAGAGACAAGTAGTACTGTCCAAGCCATATTTTGCTATTTTCTTTGTGCTAGAGGATGACCTTTTACTCTGAAAGTGACAGGATAAAAATGAAAAACATGATGCTGATAACCAAGAGAAGTAAAGAGAGAACACTGAGCTAGCTTCCCTTGATGAATTCAATTCAGCTGGCTCAAATGAACTGCATCTGCTGATTCTGAAACAACTGGCCGAAATGATTGTTGAGACACTGTCATAGATGTTTGAGAAATTACGGAGGAAATGGGAGAGTTACTACAAAATTGAAAAAGGCCAAATTATGTCTTCATTGTCAAAAAAGGGGGCGAAGAAAAGAAGATGGTCTAAAAATTGCAGGCTAGTGTTCCTGATTTTAGTTCTTAGGGGAAATTCTCAAAGATATGATTAAAAATATCATCATTGAACATCTTTAAAAAAAAAAAGAATGATGATCTCCAAAACCCAACATGGATTAATGAAGAGCAGGATTGCCAGAAAAGCCTCTTTTCTTTTCTTTCTCTTTTTTTGGACTGTATTATTAAGCTAGCAGATCAGGGGAATACTGTAGACATACTTTACCTAGATTTTAGTAAATCATTTGATAAAGCATTTCTTATGGGAAAGATGGAGCATTATGAGCAAGATAATATAATTAGATGGATTCTGAGTCAATTGAATTGCCAGTATGAAAGGTAATCATTAATGGTTTGATGTCATCTTGGCAGAAGGTCTCCAGTGGAATGCTAGAAAGCCATGATTGACCCTATGTTGTTTAATATTTTTTTTAAATTAATGATGTTTATAAATAGACAGGTGGTAGTCTTATCAAATTTAAAGATGACATAAAATTGGGAGGGAACTCTAACCCACTCTATGACAGAGTCAGGATCCAAGAAGAACTTGGCAGGCTAGAACACTGAGCTGAATCAAATAAGATGAAATGTTATAAAAAAAAATAAAGGTAAAGTCTTAGATTGAAAGACCAACTTCACAAGCACAAAATAGGGGAAGAAGGATTAGGTAGCAGTTTACCAGGAAAAGAGCTGGGGATTTTCATGGATTTGAGGTTCAGTGTGATAAATAAGCTGACAGAGCAGTCAAAAAAACTAATTTAAACTTTTGTTGCATTGAAAGAGGAATAGCTTTAAGGAATAAGAAGATAGTTATCTTCCTGTACTTGGTCCTGGTCAAACTCAATCTGCATTATTGTATTCAGGTCTGAAATTGGAGATTACAAATAATATTAATGAAATGGAGAACTTTTAGAGCTGAATAGTGAAGAGTCTTGAATTCCTGCCATGTATGGATCAGTTAGGAACTGTGAATCTCTAGCTAAGAGAAAAGTCCAGGGGATGTGATAATTTTAAGTATTCAGAGGAAAATCTTGTGAAGAGATTATACTTGCTCTGATTGTAGCAATAGATTTAATTTGCAAAGTGGTCAATTTAGATTTGAGGTTTAGGAAAAAAAAGAAAAACTTGCTAACAATTAACACTGTTAATTCCAAAATGGAATGGGCTTTATCTTGAAGTAATGGGATTCTAGGTCATCATGTGGTCATCAAGTTTAGATAATGTTGGGTATGTGCTAGTGGAGTTTTGTTTGGATGGGGGAGGTATGGGTTGCACTACATGGTCTTCCAAAATAAATCCTGCAAGTCTATGATGATATCCTGTGAGGTAAACTATTCTGCAAATATCTTCATCCAGATCTGAAACAAGATGCCCAAACCAATCTCCATCAGCCATGGACAATTTGCAAGAGTCTAGGAATAAAACTGCTCCCCATGTAGAGATGAGCTCATCCCTGAAAATTATTTTGGACATCCAAGTCAGGGGAAGACTCAGAAGTCCATCTAAGGAAGAGTCTGTGTAATCAAGAGGGGTTACATATTGAAACCAAAAATATCAACAAAACTAAGAAATGAAATAAGATATACCTGAGTAGGTTCACTGCCCTATACTTTAATACACAGAGAATAAAGAGGCACCTAAGTCTCCTTGCTTGATAAGTCTGTCATTGGTCAGAACCATACCTCCAAGTGGGTGCAAGGTCTTTACAGGCTGATATTTTTATCATACTCAATCAATTAATGCACCAGTCAATCTACAAGCATGTATAAATCAGTGCCTACTACAATCAAGTCACTGTGGATTTAAAGACAAAACCAAGACCATCCTTCTCTTAAGAAGCTTATATTCCACTAAGTCAAAAGGCCTTAGCTTTGGGTCAGTGGCCATCCAAGGGATCCAGAGATGACTTTGAAGGAATGTTTAACGTTTCTTTAAAATAAATATATTTTTAAAAATGTGATGCTTAAAAAGAGTACATAGGTTTCACTGGATTGACAAAGAGGTTCACATGCATACACATACACACTCACACACACATACACACACACACACACACACACACACACCCTTACATACCCCACAAACTAATGTTAAAACTCTAAGTTAAGGATATGCTTCATGTTCACAGATAAGTACATATAAAACACATAAAATATAGATGTCTTAATTTGGTTAAGGACATTTATAATTGGGGTGAAAATGAAAGATCTTTTAATGGAGATTGTGCTTGAGTCTTGAAGTAAAGAGGAAGGGAGAGATAAACAACATCTCCAAGCCACCATACTCATCAGATAAACATTTTATTTAGGTGACATTTGAACATTAAAGGCAGCTTTGAGGGGAAGTGTCAAAGCCACTAAGGAATACTTAAAGGACAAGGAAAATGGATGTCTGCTCATTTTGTTTTCTTCTCATAGCAGCATTAATTTAAAGATGGTGGCCATCTGATTTTAAAAAGAAGGAAATTGTGGTTGAGAAATGTGAAGGGATTTGTCTGAAGTCATCTAAGTAGATAGTAATAAAGTAGGGCTCTCTCTAACTCGTGGCCCAGTGGTTCATAGGAATTAGGGCACTCTTTAGAGATCATTGTTACCAAACTCCTTTTAACAGAAGATAAAATGGAGGTCCACATGCAAAGTATCTTGTATGAAATCATAATAATAGAACAGAAACACTGAGATTTAAACCTGGCACTAAAGCACCAAATCCAAAGCTATTTCTCTTTCATCTTTATAGTCTCTGACTTTGCATTGCTGCCTATATGGATTACCCAACTCCAGTTCTACTGTCACAACAATAACCCAAAAGGTCAAGGATTCTTAAGCTTCTTTGTATCATGGACCCATCTGTCAGTCAGGTGAAGAGCATAGACCTCTCCATAGAATGGGGTTTTTAATGCATAAAATGAAATATACAGGATTACAAAGAAAACCAATTCTATTGAAATATAGTTATAAAAATATTTTTTTAAAGTTGAGAACTCTTCATGTAGATGATAAACAAAGATCGCTGAACTTGGAGTCTAGAGATTTAAATTTAAATCTTAGCTCTTGACACAGTAACTATATGACCTTGTGAGCCTCAGTTTCCTACTTTGTAAAATGAAGGAAATAATTCATTTACTACCTACCTCATGAGGTATTATGCAGAAACTTGGAAACCTACCAAAGTGTAAATTTGTCTCATTATTTTCCTGGTATTTGAAATAGACCTGTGGTAAGGGAGTTGTCAATTTGGTTGACGTTAATCAGGGAAAGTATCTCAAGGGAAGAGGGTAAAGAAAAGGAATGGAAAACAAAAAGCATTACGGACTTGAAAGCTGAATTTATAAAAAATGCACATTATAGTGTTGGACCATTGGCAAGTTTTCCATGGAGAGGTAACAAATTCTGTGCTTACTGACAAGATGAAGAGTCATATCTCAGACTTTTTTTCCCCAGATGAAACAGAAATGGTTGTGGGGGGGGGGGGGGAGTTGATTGTAAAAAGAGAAGCAGTAGCACAAAAAAGAATCTAATGATGGGTGCTGCTATGCTGGAAGGAGTGATCCTCCCATATCTCTTATCAGAAAACTGAAAGATGAGGTACAGAAAAACTCAGCCTAGGGTGAAAGTACAAATTTTTGTATATTGGCATCCTGGGACACAGCCCCATTGGCACTGTGCTAGTTATAGCTCTGAATGGATATTACAATTTCCCAATTTTCTCTTCTTTCTACAGCATACTCTTTTTTTAGAAGTATTCCCTCTCCTAGATTTCAGATTCTCCAGGGTATGTAGATATCATGATCTCAAGGATAGTTGCAATATTTTCAAAACAGAAGTCAAATGTACTCCAATTATAAAAAGATGCACTTTCTAATACTGTTGGAGCTAGGTAAGGGAGGGACTCTTGCATGTTGTAACATTAATAAGAACTGGCATAAATATGGCATTGTAAGTTTTACAAAGTGCTTGGATTACATTATCTCCTTTGATCTTCACCATCCTCTGAAACAACTAATACAAATTTTATTCCCATTTTATAGATGAGGAAATGGAAACTCAGAATGTTGCAGCAGTCAGCTAATTTAGTGTCAGAGCCAGGACTAAATCCCAAGTCTCCTAATTCCAAATCTAGTAAACTTTCCTCCTTACCACACATTGTTTCATTTCCATTCCATCTTGAGTCTTAGAGTTCAAGTCTGGAGGGAATGTCAAATAAAATGTTGATTGTTAGATTATGTCACGTCTATCTGCCTTCCTTTCCATCAAGCTTAGCCTTGCTGGGATGGCAGAACAGTGCACCATCTTTGTCCTCCCACCGTTTGAGACAATTTGGCCCATCCATTCTTAATTCAGTTTTGTACATGTAACAAGCTAATGAACTGCAGAAGAAGTTGGGAAGTTACTCCATCCAGAAGCTTCACTGTAAGATACCACTGCCTGCAAAAGCATATTCTTTTCACAGCGGATATTAAATGTTTGTTCACTGGCTCTCTCAGTGGCATTTTGGATTGTCAGCCCAAACTCATCATGGCACAATCACATTTTCCATCTCTCCTGGATCAATTCCTAACTCTCCAGAATTTTTTATTTTTTTGCCACAAGCCTTACAATTGTACATCCCCCACTCTTGTAGATTCTCTGAGAATTGATGATTTCTGGATGAAGTCATCCATTTCAGAAAGTGACCAAATCATCCATCCATGCTCACTTTCCCCAACTCCATCACTGATTCTCTTGACTTTTCCATCTTCATGTCTTTCCCTATTTTTCAGTTCTCTTTAATATGTAGTCTCTTTATTATGTATATGCATATCTCTTTAATATAATTCACATATTAGAATATAAGCTCCTTCACAATAGGGGTTGTCTTTTTGGGGTTTTTGTGTATGTTTTTTCCCAGAGTTTAGCCCTGCATCACATATAGGAAACACTTAATAATTGCATTCTCTTTGTATCTATCTTTCTTGATTAGTGCTATCTATCTATTATTACTGTCTCTCTCTGTCTCTCCCTCCCCCATCTCTCTGTCTCTCTCTATGTATCTCTGTATGTCTATCTGTGTGTATGTGTGTGCGTGTGATAACTGCCTCTCAAGAAGTTAGTGTTTCAAAACAGAAACCTGGGGAAAGTAATATTTCACCTACAGATATAACTAACTAAACCCACTCTTGGCCATCCTTTCTTTGAACATATGTAAAAATACGCTTATGGAAATAACATAATGCAGTAGAAAGAATATTGATTCAGGATTCAGAGTGTCTGGGATCAAGTTCTACTTCTGAAAATTACTACCTGTGTGACCTTGGACAAGTCACTTAATCTTACTGAGTTTTAGTTTTGGACTAGATGGTTCCTGAGGTCCCCTTCATCCCATGACCTGTATAACAACAACAGCAGAAATTTGCATAATATTTTAAGGTCTGCATAGTAATTTGCCTAGATTAATTATTGATCTTCAGAACAACCCTGGAAGGTATATACTATTATTATCCCCATTTTGTAGGTGAAGAAACTGGGGTTGAAAGAGGTTTAAATAACTAATTCATTTAGGGTTAGAAAACCAATAAGTGTCTGAGATGGGATTTGAACTCAGGTCTTCCTGATTCCAGATCTAGTATGTACCCACTATGACATTTACCTGCCTGAGGTAGTTAGATTAGATCAAGATTTTTTAACTCTGTGTGTGTGTGTGTGCGTGTGTGTGTGTGTGAGAGAGAGAGAGAGAGAGAGAGAGAGAGAGAGAGAGAGAGAGAAAGAGAGAGAGAGAAATAAAGAAAGAGAGAGAGAGACAAAGAAAGAGCGTGAGAGGGAGACAAAGAAAGCGAGGGAGACAGAGAGAGAGACAAAGAAAGAGAGAGAAAGAGAAAGAGAGAGAGATAAAGACACAGACAGAGACAGACAGAGACAGACAGAGAGACAGAGACAGAGACAGAGGCAGAGAGAAACAGAGACAAAGAGAAATAGAGACAGTGAACAAGATAAAAGACTGGCAATCTGGTGAAACCCATGGATCCCTGCCCCAAATAATGTTTTTAAATGCATAAAATAAAATGCAAAGGATTACAAAGGAAATCAATTATTTTGAGGTTGAGTTTTCAAAATACTTTTGAAAACAAATGCATGGACAGCTGCTCTAGATGGTCTCTCTGATTCTAAGGTCTCTGATTCTCAAGGCTGCCGGCAACTATTAAGTACTAACTAAAAGAAGCAGCTGGTGGATGAACAAACTGGTAATAGTTTCTGCAAGAGTTTAAAAAAACCCCACATGTGCAAGAATGTTTGTGGCAGCCCTTTTTGTAGTGGCTAGAAACTGGAAACTGAATAGATGCCCTTCAATTGGAGAATGGCTGAACAAATTATGGTATATGAATATTATGGAATATTATTGTTCTGTAAGAAACGACCAGCAGGACGATTTCAGAGAGGCCTGGAGAGACTTGCATGAACTGATGCTGAGTGAAATGAGCAGAAGCAGGAGATCATTATACACGGCAACAACAATACTATACGACCATCAATTCTGAGGTCCATGGCTCTCTTCAACAATGAAATGTTTCAAACCAGTTCCAATTGTTCAGTGAAGAAAGCCATATACACCCAGAGAGAGGGATGTGAAATGTGGACCACAACATAACATTCTCATACTTTTGATTGATGTTTGCTTACATTGTCTTTCCTTTATCTGATATGTCTTCTGTGTAGATACGATTTTTCTTGCACAACAATGATAAGTTTGGAAATAAGTATACATATATTCGATTTGTCAAGTATTTTAACATAATTAACATGTAGTGGATATCCTGCCATCTAGGGGAGGGGTGGGGAGTTGGGGGGAAAAATCTGTAACAGAAAGCTATGTAAGGGTTAATGTTGAAAAATTACCCATACATGTGTTTTGCAAATAAAATAAAATTTAAAAAAAAGTTTAAAAAAAAACCTGGGCTTCATAATAATATATAATCAGTTATCATTTCCCATCCTCTTTCTTTTTTTGTGAGGCAATTAGGGTTAACTGACTTGCTCAGGGTCACACAGCTAGGTAAGTGTTAAACATCTGAAGCCAGATTTGAATTCAGGTTCTCTTGATTTCAGAGCCAGTGCTCTATCCACTGCACCATCTGGCTGTCCCCTCTCATTCTCTTTCAGCACCATGAACTCAACTGAACTCTGCCACAATTTAACAAGGTAGTTTCAGGAAAATAATTTTCTTCTCTTTGAGCCTCAGTTTCCCCTCTTTTCTGTCTGAGGATACTGGGCATGGTCCTAAGCCATCTCTGAGATGCTGTGACTACCTGGGGCCCCACATCCCTCAAGAGAGTGACAGTTCTATGTAGATGATATTAGTTCTGTTTTAACACCATCAGTGACTCATCTACCCACTTTTCAACCTGACAGGTTTTCCTGTGTGTTTCACTGTCTGTGATATATATAATAACTGTGCTGCTTCATGATGCTTCATTGTAAGATCCCAAGTTTAATAATGCTGCTCTTCCACTGAACTGGCTCCCCACTGGAATCTCTAGGCCTCATCAGCCCCCCATCACAGCTCCAGTCTTCCAATGTTTCCACAATGTGACTGAGAGTTCTAAGGTGTTCCATCCTAAATATAGAGATAGGGAGTTTAGGAGATCAGTCCCATCCCCCTTCCCAGGCTTTGTGGGCTCTTTATGTGATGCTTTAATTGTTCCTGCAATCTGTTCTCTTTCTCCCTCTCAGTGTTGGGAAAAACCATCAACTACAATGTGAAGCAGCTTTCACAGACTAGAACAGCTTTTAGGAGGGAACTGGTTTTGAAGTGGTGCACATGCCTCTGTGGGAGTTTTATTTGGGAGGAAGGGGAAAGAGAGAGAGACAGAGACAGAGACAGAGACAGAGAGACAGAGACAGAGAGACAGAGACAGACAGAGACAGAGACAGACAGAGACAGAGATAGAGAGAGGCAGAGACAGAGAGACAGAGAGACAGAGACAGACAGAGAAAGAATGGGGAGACGCAAATCTTCTGTCCCACTGGTTTTGAAGTGCAGTGCTCAAGCTTCCAGGATGAACCAAAAGATGAGAATCAGGACATCTTAGATTTTAAGAATTACAAAGTCTCCATGAGAAGGGACCTATTTAAACAATCTCCTCTTCATGGGGCCAGTTACTTGAAGTGATCTACTCAGAGCTGGAATTGGAACCTAGGTCTTCTGAGGAAGAATCATAGGATTTAGAGCTGGGAAGAGATTCCCTAGCCCAGACCTATCATTGTACAGAGGAGGGATAAATCAATCAACAAACATTTATTGAGGGCTTCCCAAAATCCAGATATAGAAGATACAAAGACAGAAATGACACTATCCCTATCTTCAAGAAGGTCACATTCTCCCAGGATTTTCTGATGAGAAGTAATAGAAAGGGATTTCCCCGAGGTCATTCAACCAGTTGGTGGCAGGTGGCAGAACTGGAATAGCATCTCAGGGCAATCTTCTACCCACAGCCTTCTAGAAAGAAGTTTTTTTTTCTTAGAATATTATATATATTTCTTAGCAAGTACCAAATGGTTTTGATGACCGCTGCTTTATAATATAGTTTTAGATCTGGTACAGCAAGGCCACCTTTATCTGCCTTTTTTTTTCATTAATCCCCTTGAAATCCTTGACCTTTTATTCTTTCAAATGAATTTTGCTACTATTTTTTCTAGATCTCTAAAATAATTTCTTGGGAGTTTGATTGGTATGGCACTAAATAAGTAGATTAGTTTGGGTAGTATTGTCATTGTTATTATATTCGCTCTGCCTACCCATGAGCACTTAATGTTTTTCCAATTGACTAGGTCTGATTTTATTTGTGTGGAAAGTGTTTTGTAATTTAGTTCGTATAGTTTCTGACTTTTCCTTGGCAGATAGATTCCCAAATATTTTATCCTATCATCTGCTATTTGGAATAGAATTTCTTTTTGTATCTCTTGCTGCTGAACTTTGTTGGTAATATATAAAAATGCTGATGATTTATGTGGATTAATTTTGAATCCTGCCACTTGACTAAAGTTGTGAATTGTTTCTAGTAGTTTTTTAGTTGAGTCTCTAGGGTTCTCTAAGTATATCATCATGTCATCTGCAAAGAGTGATAATTTGGTTTCTTCATTACCTACTCTAATTCCTTTTTATGGTATATGAATGTTATGGAATATTATTGCTCTGTAAGAAACGACCAGCAGGACGATTTCAGAGAGGCCTGGAGGGACTTGCATGAACTGATGCTGAGTGAAACGAGCAGAACCAGGAGATCATTATACACGGCAACAACAATATTACATGATGATCAATTCTGATGGACATGGCTCTCTGCAACAAAGAATTGTCTCAAACCAGTTCCAGTTGTTCACTGAAGAAAACCATATATACCCAGAGAGAGGGATATGAAATATGGATCACAACATAACATTTTCATGCTCTCTATTAAGGTTTGCTTGCATTGTGTTTCCTTTCTCTGATTTTCTTTTTTTTTTCTTGTAGATAGGATTTTTCTTGCACAACTTGTCAAGTATTTCAACATAATTAACATGTAGTGGACTTCCTGCCATCTAGGGGAGGGGAGGAGACTGGGGGTAAAAATTGTAATGGAAAGCTTTGTAAAGATCAATGCTGGGGAACTACCCATACATATGTTATACAAATAAAAAGCTTTAATAAAAAAAGAATATTATATATATATATATATATTATAGATACATATGTATGTATGTAGGTGCATACATATGTATATATATACACACACACACACACATACATTAAACTGGTTTGCCCTAGGCCACACAATGAATATGTGGCAGATCTAGTATTTGAACCTTAGATTCTCTGGCTAAAGATCCAGGGCTAATTCCACTAAACCATCCTGCCTTTAAGAAGCAGCTCTGAATCCAACAAGAGAAGAAGAATCCTTTTCCTTTTTTTCTAACTCTTCCATCTCTTAATGCAAACTAGCTGAAAGGGTATTGGATTCAGGAAAATCAGAATTTAGTGTGTCATCCTAAGAAACCCACTTCACCTCCAAATCTTAGTTTCCTCAACTGTAAAATGGAATTAATGTCTATGGTTGGTCCTTCCTTATGCAGTTGTTTTGAATCACAAATGAAATAATCTATGGAAAGTGCTTTTCTAAATCTAAAACTGAATGATCACTCTTGTGGTTACCACATCTTATAGTGCTGTCTTGTTCAGTGTTGATGGATGGCTTAAGGATTTGGATCAATTTTCTTTACTAAGGCTATTGAAAAGTTTAAAGTGAGATGGGAGATCATAAAAAGTGCTGTGTGATGGCAAGATTGAGAGGGAGATGGTTTAGTGATCTAGATGTTTTTTTGGGAGTCTTAGGACGTAATTAGAATCCAGGCTCACACTATCTGCCTTTGGCATCATGGGTAAGTTATTTTCCCTCTCTGGGTCTCAGTTATTCCTTGGATAAAATGGAGATGGTCTTCCAGGGCTAAATCCATGATGCTGTGAACTAGAAAATTCTCTCTCTCCTCTCTCCTCCCCACAGATCAGGCTTGTGATAACTCCTGGAAAAGGGTACATGGACAAGAACCAGGAAGAGCACCTGTTGTACAGGATGAGGTCCTGTAGAACATCTCTGAAATCAGGAGGAAAGGCACAGTTACAATGACCTCACATCAAATCTCAGAAAGCAAGGAAGCAAAGTAGTCAGTCATTTGTTCATACAAAGCTCTGCTTTTTCCATGGCACCCACCAGGAGCCCCTCCCTCTTTCCTAAGTGTAGCTGCCAGAGGAAGGAGAGAATCTAGCAGGAAGACAGGAAGGGGCAAGACAGGAGCCACAGGCTGCCCCTTCCCTTGGATGGCACATTGCAGGGGAACAAGCCCAGGAGACTTGGAGGCAGGAGAGTCTGGATTCAAAGACCACTTCCAGCACTTCCAATCAAGGGCTGATTCTCTGAAGAATTCTCAAGAGCTGAAAAAAACCTGAGAGATCATTTTGTCTAATCTCCCCCTCCATTTAACAGATGAGGAAACTAAAGCACCAGGTGGATAATTGACTCATTAAAGTTCTCACAAATGAGATATGAAGATCATCTTCTGCCTGCACATACAGTACTCTTTTCGCCGCTTCTTCCTGTTTTAAATATAAGAGTTTGATTAGATTCTAAGATTAAAGAATTGATCAAGTAATAGAGATCTTGGAAAAGTCATTTCTCTCTGGGTCTCAGTTTGTTCATCCATAAAATGAATACATTGAACCTTAGATGATTTTTAAGGTCCTTTGATGTTGTCTGAGTCTATCACAGTAAGTTTCTAGCAATTAACAATCTAGGTCTTCATCCACTCAGGCAAAGCTCGATACTAATTACAAGGGAATATACCCAACTCCAATAGTTTGTTGTCTTAAAATAGCTGGCCTTCATATAGCTCTTTAAGTTTGGAAAATGCTTTATGTGTATTATCATAGCAATCTTGAAAGATTCTCATTTTACAGATGAGGAAACTAAGGCTGAGAAAGGTGAAAGGGCTTCCTCATGATCAATTAGAGGCAGAATTTGAACTCTGATCTTACTTATTGTGAATCTAGCCCTATATCTATAATAGCAGTTGGCTACCTTATAAACTTTAATACTCTATCATCCTAGAAGTAGTTAGTTTTCCTGCCACCCCCATCTTTGCCTTAAGTCCCTCCTTTGTTCAGGGGTCCTGAAACTTCTCTGGCCAGGTGAGAGAAGGAAGCAGGCAGTACAAAGTAGAGTATGCATCTCTCTCTCTCTCTCTCTCTCTCTCTCTCTCTCTCTCTCTCTCTCT
>JAJPUD010002517.1:167341-194122 GCA_023553655.1 Myrmecobius fasciatus
TCTCTCTCTCTCTCTCTCTCTCTCTCTCTCTCTCTCTCTCTCTCTCTTTCTCTGTCTCTATCTCTCTGTCTCTCTCTCTGTCTCTCTCTCTCTCTCTCTCATCTCACAGAAGCCCCTTCTACTAACCTTCCAACTCCCTGTGAGTCAGCAGCAAAGCCAAAATAGGAAACCATTGGTTGTCTCTAGCATCTAGCTAGGCATCTTGTCCAGAAAATGGATTACCGGGGCAGGGGCTATCTCAGTACCCTAAAGTTTTGTTATCCCCATCATATCTTTCCCTCACCCACCACAGGCTGATGCCTAAAATTCAACAAAAGTCTCCTTTTAGAAATGGAAGGGGATAAATAGAGCTGTATCCAGAACTAGGAAATTGGGAGTATTTGTTCCAGTGTGCTGATATCTTGATAAGTATGCTATGTCCCCAAGAGGTACATATCTTCCTGGTGGTGCACTTTCTTCTCTCTACAACCCATACCCACTCAGAGAATGGGTGGAGCCTCTCTGGGGGCTTTCTTTCTTTCTTCCCTACCTCCTATGGAGGCTTGAGTTCTCCCCATTCATTTCGACTGATTCTGATGAATGTGCCCAAGACACAAGAATTGTTATGGCTTGGGAGAAAAGTAAGTTAGGAAAGAAAAGAGGCAGGAGAGACAAGTTTGTCTTATTTATACAGTTTCTAGCCCACAAAGAACCATTTCTGGTACCCTGTGGTAGCAAAGGGGAAATGACACTCACAGATTTTTAGCCATCACAGTTCTCTGGACAGGAGCTAGGATAAATTCAGTATTCTTTCTAGTTTCCTTTTAGTTGAATTCAGGGAGTTCCCAGTTGCCTTCTAAGACAATTACATTTAAACCCTTTAATTGTCTCGAGCTGAAGGTCCTCAATGTCCTTAAGAGTGGACCTGTTAACAAGACCCACTGAGCTTGTTTTTTTTTTCTTTCTCCTGCCCCAGGCATGAATGGTAGAACAAACTCAGACTGAATTTTATCATTTTATACCTACTGACCACTATTTCTTAGTATTCTCAAGTTCTTATGTCGTTTCAACCGGTCTCCCACTAAGCCTAAAAGTCCCCAATCTCATCAGATCACTTTCTGGACACACCTCAATGTTCTGAACCATCCCTCTCTATGCCTTTGCTCAAGCTATTCACTAGTTCTGAAATCTCTGCCTCTCTACCTCTGTATCTCTCTCTACTTCCCTCTCCCCTCTCCCTCCCTCCTGCCTCCCTTCCCCTCTCTCCCTTATTCCATCATTCCCTCCCTCCTCCTCTTCTCTCTCTCTCCTTCTCTCCTTCCTATTCACCCTCCTTCTCTCTCTCTCTTCCTGTCTATTCCTCCCTCCTTCTCCCTTCCTCCCTCCTCCTCTTTGTCTCTCTCTCTGTCTCTCTCCCTCCCTTCCTCTCTCTCTTTCCTCTCTCTCTTCTTCCCTCTTTCCTTCCCATCCACTCTCTTTCCCTCTCTCTCTGTCTCTCCCTCCCTCTCTCTCTTTTCTCTCTCTTTCCCTCCCTCTCTTCCTCCCCTCCTCCTCTCTTTCTCTCTCTCTCTTTTCCTCCTCCCCCATCTCTCCCCACATATGTTCTGGGTGGTATAGTTTCCCCTTATATCTCACATAGAGTGTTTTAAGAGATGGATTGTTGTTTATGCATTTTTCTAAAGTACTTAAAGCCCATGTGCCAATTGGGTCCTGGCCCTTGGTGTGTAGCTTTTTCTCTCCCTTAATTGAGGATTTGTAGGTAAGGGTATGTCTCATAAAATGTCTCTAGTTCAGATTTCCACCCAAACAAACCAGGAATCTCATCAATTGGCTCATTTGTCATGAAATAAGAACAAACCAAAAGAATTCTGACTCTTGACCTTGCCTAAAAGTACTTAAAATATTTAAAAGGTCATCATTTGCCTTATTTTATTCTTGTCAACATTTCCCCTATAAAAGCTCAGGCTCCATCAAATGTAGGACAGGTTTTTAACCTGTAAAACAGGATTGTTTCTGAATTCAGAGAACACAATGAAAACCCTCCCAGCTCATTCAAAGTCAGAAAGGGACTTTGAATATTCATCCATTTTAATGACCCCATGTTACCAATGAGAAAACTGCAGTCCTGGGAGGTGAAATGACTTGCCCAAGATCATACAGAAAGTAAGTGGCAGTAGCAGGATTCAGTTCCAGGTATTCTGACCCCAAATCCTGTACTCTTTTCATAGTACCATACTGGGTTATGTACATTTTATATTCCCTCCAAACTGTAAGATCCCCGAGGACAGGAAGATATCATCTAAATTTTGGATTTCACCCAAGATATTCTATATACACAGCAACCATAATATATTTTTATTGAATCTAATTGCATTTCCTAGATAGTGGCCAGTCAATACACATCTAACTCATTAATATAAAAATTTTTGATGGTAGGGAAGTGTACCTGGGGAACCTACTCATTTGTTAAAATATTTCCAGGAATAATAAGCAGCATTTTCTTCTCCTTCTCTTGGACTGCCCTTACCTGAATATGGTGGCTGTCTATATATCAGGATTATAGGCTATCTGCCACATCACTCGAACCACCATATACAAACACCCAGTTATTGGCCCACTTTGTCAACTCCTCTCCATTTTCCCAGACCTGAAGTTGCCCTCATTAGAGTTGATCCTTTTAAGCCATTCGATTTATTTATCCATTCAACAAATACAACCAATATTTTTCACCCTTTGTCCCTTTAGATAGTCTGACCTTACCTATAGGAATAGCATCTCTTTAAGAGCTCCTGGATTGGTAGTCATAGGGTCATAGATTTCAAGCCAGGAAGAACCTCAGAAGTAATTTAGTCCAGTCCCTTCATTTTACAAAAGAGAAAACTAAAACCCATGAGATTAACCTCTTCCAGGGCACAGTGAGCCATTCTATTGGATGTGATTAAAGAAGAAAAGCAGAGGAATGGACTCCAAAAGACCACTGTTAAATGCGCAGAGAGCAATGTGATATACCAGAATGAACAGTACATTTGGCTTCAAAGCACATAAGCAGAAATCCTTGCTCTGGGACCATAAGTGAGTCCTTTGCCTTTTCTGTGCCTCACATAGCTCCTATAACTACAGTGATGAGATTGTGAATGGGGCAGAGGAAATAGAATTAGACAAACTTTTTAATACTCTTCCCCCAAACTCTAAGAACTCTGACCTTGACTTTTCCCACTATACAACCCCTTTAATACCAGTACCTTCCTTCTGTTGATTACCCCTAATTTACCCCAATAAATCCTTGTCTGTATGTTATGTGCATGTTGTCTTCCCCGATATGCCATGAGCTTCATGAGAACAAAGACTGTTATTTGCCTTTTGTTTTAGTATCCCCAGCTCTTGACACACTACTTGGCATGTAGTAGGTGTTTAATGTATGCTTATTGACTAGTTGGTGTTAGAATTGAATCATTTCAAAGATGAGTTAGCTGGTGTTTGGGTTCTTAGAGGGTAAGATATAAGATCATTATTAGGATCAAAAAGTTAGAGCTGGGAGGGAACACCTAAGCCACCTAAACCACCTAATCCAACTTTCTTATTTAACACACGAAGAAACTGAGGTCAGGAAGACTAAGTGATAGAAAATTAAGGTTCAGTTGGGAGATAAGAAAAGGAAAAAAAGGAAGAGAAAAGCATGATAGGAAATTCTATGCAACAAACAAGAATAGGAAAAGGAAAGATGAAGAGGAAAAGGAAGAAGAAAAAGGAGGAGTAAACATAAAAGCATTAGATCAGAGAGAAAAAGTCTAGGATGATAAACTCTGGGAATAAGACAGGGACTACCCACAACAAAACTCCCCGACTTCCCAGTTTTGTACTGATAAACAACTAATCTGTCCTGGGCAAAGATATAATTAGAGGAAAGCAAACTTGACCTGAATGACTATCCCCAGAAGAGAAGAATGACAAATGGCTCCCTGTCAGAAAGTCTCTTTTGAATAATTAACCATCCCTTGCTGGTCACTTGCCGCTCAATCTCATTTAATAAATATTCAAACTAGATTACATCTCCAAGTCTCAGTTTTAATGTCTATAAAGTGGAAGAGGGGGATAGTTAATTTCAAAAGAGATTTAATCATGCACTAAAGAATGTCTAAGCTTATTTTCAGCTACATAACTTTTATTCCATTCTATTCTATCCAATTCTCTCCCATTTTATCTTTACTATGTGCCCAGCTCTGTGTTATATACTATGGATAATGTCCTTATGGAACTCATAATCTTGTTGAAGAGACAAGACAAAATCTACTGCATGCAATTAGGTAGCCATGCCATGTATTAAATGGCAAGAGGCAAGGAGAGAGAAATAATCATATCTCTTGGAGTTCAAAGATACACATAGTGGGCTGACAATGATCAGAGAAAGATTTCATGGAGGAGATGATATGAATAGTGTCTTGAAGGGAAGTGGGCCCTCCCCAGTGTTGACCACCAATGCTTAAATCAACTCCACTTGTGCTGAGCCCCCACTCCCACCCCATATGATAAAGAACACATTTGCAGGTTTTCACTAATTCTGGAGAAAGAAAACATAGACAGACTAGATTGCATAAGCTAATCACTTGCATATTAAAAAGACTTTCTATTAGCTTGGAGAGGGCAGCAGTAGCATCCACTTGGGATCTTCTCCCAGTATAGGCTGACCAAAAGCAATATACTCTATCTCTAGATTTCTTTTCTCATTTTCTACCTGAATAGTGTAAAATGCTACTGTGTGGGATTTACAAGTCCCTTGGGAATTGCAAGAATCTACTGTGGCTCAGAAATACAACATGGGTTTCATTCTCCCTTTCATTCCCCTCTGCTTGTGCTCTCTCTCTCTCTCTCTCTCTCTCTCTCTCTCTCTCTCTCTCTCTCTGTTTCTGTCTCTGTCTCTGTGTGTCTCTGTCTCTATTTCTTTCTTTCTCTCTTTCTCTCTCAGATTGGACATAGATGGAGAAAGGTCTATTGGTCTGTTAATATTCTGCTCAGATGGAGCCAATGCCTGAAGCCCCCTTACTACAAGGGGGAGGAGGCAGCAGTCCCAACACTAACTCCACCCTGCCTGGACTTCCTAGTAGGGAAGAAAAAGACAAGAAACTGTCTGGTTCCCTCTTTGCCAAACTACTATCTAAAATCTGTATATTCTACTTGCAAAATTCAATATAGGGAACTTGCTTTTGAAATTCTGCCTGTGGTCTGCGTAATCATCACTTGGGGAGGCAATTACGTACGCCATTCAGGTGATCTTCAGAGAACAGCAGGGCTGCTCAGGAAGAAAAATCCAAACAGTAAACACCCATTTGGCTGTGGTTCCCATTACAATTCTCCCTCTTTATTTACAGAACCACAATTTAAATGTCATTCAGCCTGGGCTGTCTCTCCTGCCCTTGTTTGTTGCATAGAATTTCCCATCATGCTTTTCTCTCTTCTCCCCATGCCAAGAGATGGGTATCATTAATGCAAAGAGAAAAGAATGCTTTGGGCTCTGTTCCTGGATCTGCCACTGATGTTGGCCAAGTCATTTCTTCCTAAAGCTTGCTCATCTGCCCCCACTGAGAAAAACTCACCCTCTCACAATCCAAAGGATATATTTACTTGGGGACAATATATACTTCCAAGTCCTTAGGTGGGGGCTAAATGAGCTAAGTTCTAACCCCTGATTGGGTCACTAACCAGTTGTTTGAGCTCAGGCATGTCATCTCTACTTTCTGAATTTCTCTGCTTCTGTAGAATGAAGAAGTTTGTCTAAGTCACCTTCTCTAGTATTGTCATTCTTGATTATTCCTATGATATCTCTCTGCCAATTCAAATTTAACATGTTAAAAACTGACCTCATTATACCTCACCCTGCTCCAGCAACAACATACTTCTTTTTTCTGAATTACCCATTGTCTCCCAACTTCTAGTTCAAAATTCGTTCTACTAAAATCATATTTCTTCACTTCTGCAATATCTCTCCACCCATTTCTACCCCACCCTACAACTTGTTTATTTCCATTACTACTATATTAGATGATATTCTCATTACAGTACCTCTTTCCTAGATGTTAGAATAGCTTATTAATTAGTCTCCAAATACTATTCTCTCCTACATCCATCTCACCTTTCAAAGCATTATCAGATTACTCTTCCTAAGGCATGGATGGAATCATATAATTTTCTACTCAAAAAAATTTAGTGGATCACCATTGCCTACAAAACAAAGTCCGATCTCGAGGGAGAATTCAAAACCCTCCATAATCTGCCTTCAACCTTTCTTTGTAGTTTTATCTGAACCGGGAAAGCAGTCATGACAGGAGATAAAAAGGCAACAGCCACAAGAGGACCTTGAAACTGAAGCAACTCATGCTTTGGAAAATAAGGCTCTTATATATTTCTTCCAATAGTCTTAGATCAAGGAACATTCTCAAGGAATGATTAACCCTGAGATTGCAAATGATTCACTTTAGGCACAGGGTAAATTGACTAATATCTTAGTGAAGGAGGGAGAAAGCAACAGGGAAGGTTTGGGTTAGAAATACGGCAACGTATCTTTTCTTTGACCATTATACCACAGAGCACTTCAAATATTCCACCTGTATGGTTGGCCCAATTTAGGGTCACAAATGTAGAGCGGTGAAACACCTTAGAGGTTTGAGTCCCATGGAGATTAAATGACTCTTGCATCCTTCCTTTTGTATCGGGCTCTGGGGCAACACTCATCATTAAGCCTTAATTTCCCCAAAATCACACTCTGCAGAACAACATCCATAACCTACTTCAAGATCCATGTCACACAATTTTCAGATGAAGAAATTGGAACTATTTCTAGTCATATGAAAAGGTGTTCCAAATCACTATTGATCAGAGAAATGCAAATTAAGACAACTCTGAGATACCACTACACACCTGTCAGATTGCCTAAGATGACAGGAAAAGATAATGACGAATGTTGGAGGGGATGTGGGAAAACTGGGACACTGATACATTGTTGGTGGAGTTATGAAGTCTTCTAACCATTCTGGAGAGGAATTTGGAACTATGCTCAAAAAGTTATCAAACTTTTTGTTATCAAAAAGTTATCAAACTTTGACCCAGCAGTGTTTCTACTGGGTCTATATCCCAAAGAGATCTTAAAGGAAGGAAAGGGCCCCACATGTGCAAGAATGTTTGTGGCAGCTCTTTTTGTGGTGGCTAGAAACTGGAAACTGAGTAGATGCCCATTAATTGGAGAGTGGCTGAATAAATTATGGTATATGAATGTTATGGAATATTATTGCTCTGTAAGAAACGACCAACAGGACGATTTCAGAGAGGCCTGGAGAGACTTGCATGAACTGATGCTGAGTGAGATGAGCAGAACCAGGAGATTGTTGTACACGGCAACAACAGTACTATATGAGGATCAGTTCTAATGGACATGACTCTCTTCAACAATGAAATGCTTCAAACCAATTACAATTGTGCAGTGAAGAAGGCCATATACACTCAGAGTGAGGGATGTGAAATGTGGACCACAACATAACATTTTCATGTTCTCTATTGATGTTTGCTTGCATTGTATTTCCTTTATTGGATTATTCTCTCTTATAGATACGATTTCTCCTGAACAAAAAAATGATGTGTGGCAATAACTATACATATATTCGACTTAAGTATTCTAACATAATTATCATGTAGTGGATATCCTGCTATCTAGGGGAGGGGTGGGGAGTAGGGGGGAAAAATTTGTAACAGAAAGCTTTGTAAGGGTTAATGTTTAGTAATTACCTATACATATGTTTTGCAAATAAAAGTATTAATAATAAAAAAATAATAATAAAAAAATAATAATAATAAAATAAAATATCTTATTGATAAATAAAAAAAAGAAATGATCAGCAGGATGATTTCAGAGAGGCCTGGAGGGACTTACATGCTAAGTGATGCTAAGTGAAATAAGCAGAATCATTATACACTACAACAACAAGATTTTATGATGTTCAATTCTGATGGACGTGGCTCTCTTCAACAATGAGATGATTCAAATCAGTGCCAGTTGTTCAATAATGAAGAGAGCCATCTACACCCAGAGAGAGGACTGTGGAAACTGAGTGTGGTTCACAACATAGCATTTTCACTCTTTCTGTTGTTGTTTGCTTGCATCTTGTTTCCTTTCGCAGTTTTTTTCTTTCTTCTTGATCTGTTTTTTTCTTGTACAGCAAGGTAACTGTATAAATATGTATACATATATTTAATTTAACATATATTTTAACATATTTAACATGTGCTGGACTACCTGTCATCTAGGGAAGGGGGTGGGGGAAGGAGGGAAAAATTTGGAACAGAAGATTTTGCAAGGATCAATGTTGAAAATTACCCATGCATATGTTTTGCGAATAAAAAACTTTAACATTTTTTTAAAAGATCCAGATAACAGAACAATAGACCCAGAGGCAAAAGCGATCTTAGAAACCATTTAGTTCAACCCCTTCATTTTACAGATGAGGAAACTGAGGCCCAATGAGAATATAACTCATAAATCAAGAGTTGGCAGGGACCATTGAAGCCATCAAATTCAAATCATCCCCCCACCCAATTTAAAGATGAAGAAACTAAAATGTAGGGCATTTGAATGACTAGTCTAAAGTCATCCATGTAGTAAACATCAAATGGGAGTCTTTGACTCCAGAATCAGTGCCAGTTCTTCTGTTCTCTGCTACCTCCCTAAGATCTCTCTGACCATTCTCTAATTATTCTCTTAGCCATTTTATCTTCCCAATTTAACCTAAATTTGTCCATTGTTTCTTCACTGTCTCATACATACATTAATGAGGCAGTGTGTATACTGGGAAAATATTGGACTCAAAGTAAGCAGACCTACACTCTAGTGTAACCAATTTAGCCATTTTCTAGCAAACTACTTATTTTGTGTGAATATCAGTTTCCTTATCTCTAAAATGGGAGTGATAATGCCTGGCTATCTACCTCACAAGACTTATTTGAAGAACTAATGAGGTGATGTCTAAAAAAGCATGATACAAATGATGTATGTTGAGAGGCTCTGAGGTATAGTGGCTAGAGAGGATCAGACTTGGAAACAGCACTACCTGGGTTCAAATCTTGTATCAGATTCTCCCAGTACCACAGAATACTGAACCTGGAGTAATGACAAGCTGGATTAAATCCTGTTTCTGATACTTATCAGATATATATCTCTGTGCAAATCACTCAACATCTGTAGGTCTTAGTTTGCACATCTGTATAATTAAAGGTTGGACTAAATGTTCTCCAAAATCTTTTCCATCTCCAAATCTGTTGGACTTTAAGTTACAAATAAGTTGCTGTTATGCATTGGCCAGGGAACTACACTGGGAATTCCACTATGAAATCACTGGTCCTAAGAAACAAGAGAAACAAAGTGGTATTATTTTTGTCTTAGATCCACAGTTGTGTTGTAAATGTATAGAGGGCAGAGTCCATGAAACCTTATATTGAATTTCTTTTTCTCTCTGCCCCATTCCCTCCTCCTAATTCAATGTTGTATATTAGCAGGTACTTATTAGATGAAAGAAGTTATAGCCTGTCAAATTCTTTGAACAACTTCCTAAAATACACGGTCCATGGGATTATTATTTCAGGGGTAAAAAATATGGAAAGAACTGTAAATGTCAGGAAGTTTCCCTGACAATGAGAACTTTGTATGAGAGAGCTGTGTCCCCAAAGGCTTGGAGCGGAAGCTTTGGGTTGCATAAGATGCTTCTAATAGACTCAGACGAAACATAAGAGGCTGGATGAGGATAGGGAGGGGCGGTGCTGCCCCAGTCCTGTGGGGTTTGGGGGATAAACTTGCAGAGCTAATGAAGATTTTTTTTTCCATTTCTAATTTTGATGAACACTTTACAGTTCTTCTGGCAAAGTGTGGGTGTCTGGAGATGCTGAATGTTCCTGTCTTAATGATCTTTTGCACTAATAGGGAAGTTCAGGGTCTTTGGAGCACTTAACAGATGAATCTAAGTGTTTCTCCTAATATGATTATGGTAGCCTGGGAAAACCTTTGGTTTTTCTGAAATGATTTTTCTTCTGACAGCTTCTGGGATTATATGATTATAAAGAGAGCTAGATTTAGTCCACTCACACCTCATTTTACAGATGAGGAAACTGAAATGTAGTATGGGTAAGTGATTTGTCAAAGGTCACATAGATGCACATAGCAGAAACAGAACTTGAACTCCTCTGATCCTCTAACTCCAAATCCTATGCTCCTTCCTCTCTACCATGCTATCTTTGATCTAAAGATGTCCCTTCTTCTTGCCTGATAGTCTGCCCTGCTTGTTCTCGATAACCCTCTATATCTGGTCTTTTCCTTTCTGGTAGCTATCATCCTCTTACTCATGTTTGATCATGGGTTCTCCTGCCTTTGACCTCAGGAGTGGTGAAACAATCAGGGTCATCTGAATGAGGCCGGTCCTCCATTCCCTTCAATATACCTGACCCCTTTCTGAATGTAGTTGTGACACTGTCATTCAGGATGATCCAGATATTTCACACAGAATTAGAGGGGTGAGTTAGAGGCTATTATGGCCTGAGTGCACGGACAGAGGAACCTCTTGCCTGGATCATTGATCTCATTCTTCCTCATGTCAGTCCTGATTGTCACTTTCTGTAATGTTCAGACCATGTGCATCTTTCCCCTAAAGAGATCTAGTTTTAGCTTTGTCTTTCTGGCTGATTATAATCCTGGCTGTTTATTTTACCATCTCTTCCATAGACCCCATTCTTTGTACCACTAGGATTTGTAAAAATTAAATGATTCTTTTATGTGAACTAAAATATGCCCATAATAAAAACCCTACTGCTTTTTAGCACTATTGGCTGGTTTGTTGTTTCTCTAAGAATTTTCAAATCTCTTAGAGTAGCTGCAAACAACAGGGCAATACTTGTTGGTAGAACTAAGCAGTTATTTGAAAATGAAATTAGAGGTGACATTATGGGAGATACAAGCAAACTAAGAATCCTGGACAAGATCAAGACCTATCAGACTCTGTACTCCCTGGGAGACTTTGGGCGAGACACTTAACAACCTTAAAACTCAGTTTCCTGAGTGGATGCCCAGCAATTGGACAACAATACTATATGATGATCAACTCTGATGGACATAGCTCTCTTCAACAATGAAATGTTTCAAACCAATTCCATTTGTTCAGTGAAGAAAGCCATATACACCCAGAGAGAGGGATATGAAATGTGGACCACAGCATAACATTTTCATGCTCTCTATTGATGTTTGCTCGCATTGTTTCCCTTCTCAGATTTTTTTCTTGTAGATCCAACTTTTCTTGCACAGCAAGATAACTGTAAAAATATTATACACATACTCAATTTCTTAAGTATTTTAACATAATTAACATGTAGTAGACTTCCTGACATCTAGGGGAGGGGTGAGGACTGGGGGAGAGAATTTGTAACGGAAAGCTTTATAAGGGTCAATGTTTAAAAATTACCCATACATATGTTTTGCAAATAAAAAGCTTTAATAAAAAAAGAAGAAAAAACTCAGTTTCCTTGCTGAAAAGATAAGATGCTTCTCTACCTTGCTTAGAGAATAATAATAAAATCAGCAATTGTCATTTTTACTATAAAGAATATAACAATGTATTGCCCTTACAGCACTACTCAGAATCCCTAAAACTGCCCCTTTTATGGTGAAACATTTCCCTTTGGAAACTTTGGAATACAATGCAAACTCCTGGATTTGGAGCAAAGTCCTGAGCAATCTGGCAAAGTGGGAACCATAGAGAATCCAAAACTATTACTCATACATGAGTAAATGGAGGATCAGAGAGGTGAGATAAATGGTCCAAAACCACACAGGGTATCAGTGGCAGAGTCTGGACTAGAATCAAAGGACTTGAACTCCCATGTGTCCAGTGCTTTTTGCAGCACAACATAATCCCTCCCAGTAAGCAGTACCTTAGTATAGGTGAATTTAAGTCCCTGCATTCTTTCTTCCAAGCAAATTGGTATAGAACATAGGGAGTTAGGATCATAGATTTAAAGCTATAGGGGCTCTTAGAAATCATTTAGTCCAATTTTCATTTCTCAGTTGATAAAACTGAGGCCTAGAAAAGGAAAAAGCTTTATCCAAAGCCACAAAAATAGAAAATAGCAAAGCAAAGATTTGAAGTCAGATCTCTGACTCCATCACCCGTGTTCTTTTCACTGTTCCAGACCTTTCAAACATGACCTCACCTTTTGGAGAAGAGGAACAACTTGGGGGAAGTTCTTTGGAGTCAAGGAGTCTTCTCACTGCTCCAAAAATCATACCGAATAGCCAGCCATCAACTTTGTCTCTGGTTAAAATCAGTCCTATTCAGATCTCACAATCTAATTCTTAGCCTTAATAATATAATCTTCCCCACCACCTCCATTTTACCAATTACTAATGAATCATATTGAATAAATGGCTATAAATATGGCCTCAGAACCAGGAAGATCCAGGTTCAAATTCTGCCTTTGGCACACACTGGCTATGTCATGTGTTTAATATCTCTTTGCACACAGTCTACCTTCTTGATCTTTAAATCTTCCAGCAGTTGTTAACCTAGTTTATTTCCTTTGCTGTGGTCCAGAGAAGCAGATCTTTAGAAAATGTCTAGCATAGAAGCCTTCAGTACCAGGGACAGCTCACCAAAGCAAATGCTTGCCAGCATTCCAAATCCAAACATGCTGTTGGGAATGGATTGCTGCTTGCTCTTTTTATAACTTACTTCAGGATTACTTTATTACTTTTCAAGTGACAGGCAGTAGAATAGACTCTGTCTCAATATTGGCAGCTGAGACGTGGAGTGCATTTATTATGAATTTAATTTCATTTTGTTTTAGTTTATATTTTATTCCTTTATTTACAGGTCAATTTCACTTTGAGGAATTCTTAGGATTATCAAAGCAATAAACAGCTCCTGTTTGAAAATTGGGCAGGCCTCTTACAGTATAATAAATTGTTTAGCAATTTAACTGACAGGAAAGTATATGTTCACAGGAAGGAGTGAGTCTAGGAATGCAAGAGTGTCTGATTAACCATGATAGATCCTTAAGGGTCTCCCTAATAGTCTCTTGGCAGGAAGAAACTATGACTCAACTCCAACTTCTGTGTTCATGGCAACATTTGACCATGGACTGCCATTTTCAAAAAAGGGATAGCTGATTATTTTGAAACATACTGTGACTTGTACCTCTTTTCCTTTGGAGCTAGAAAATCATCCTCTCTTATTCTGCCTTCATAGAGGTAGGAGCCCAAGACAGATTAAAAAGGTGTGAAGATATTGGGGTGAAAGTTGAGCTAAACAAAAAGGAAAAGGTTAAATTTGTTCTCTGATCATGTCATCAAAGTTATACCTGTCAAGGGGTGAAATAAGTCTTTGCCCCAAGATGCTAACCTGAGGAGGAGCAGGAGTCCCCATGACCATCCTCACAGTTTGAGCCATTTGTTTTGATCAAGTTTGCTGAATGGTGCAACTGTCTCTGGCCTGATCCCCTGACCTGACCATGAGTACAATTGTATGATAAGAGGTCTAAAATGTCCCATCTCTCTCCACAATTCTACCAAATGAGTGGGCTACCTTCTTTGCTGCCACCATGATGCCTTTTCCATGAATGCCTCAATTGCTTTTGTTCCAAGTGGACAGATCCCTAATTATTATTATTTTTCCAGTCATTCAGAAGAGCCAAGATTCAAACAAGCCTGGGGTCTGGAGGACATACAAATCACAAAGGACTTCTCTTCCTCTTGTCATTGCACAAATTTCTAAAACAACAAACAAAAACACCAGAGTCCTAGATCCTTAGAACTAGAAAGAAAAGCAAAATTTAATAGGCTTCCAAGTGTAGGAATTCCTTCTTCAGAATAATTTAATGGACAGATTGCAGCCACAGTTTCTGATCTAACTCTGCCATGTCCTCCAGGTGTGACTTTTGATAGATATCAATTTCCTTCTCTGAAAAATGAGAGATTGCTTGAAATCATATTCCTTCTTGGATATCAAATTTCCTTCTTCATGGATAGAGAAAGGGCTGTAGGAGAGAGAGAAAATGGAATTTAGAACTAATTTTTAAATAATTAATGATAAAAAATGAATGAACAAATAAAAAAAAAGAAGTTTTAAGGAAAATTATCTTTCTTCTAAATCCTGGTATAAAAATAATTTAGAGCTGAAAGGACCCTTAGAACCCTGATCCAAGTCCTCTGATTTAGTAAAAGGCATCTAATTTGTTGTAGACTTGCTGTCATACACCTGAGTTCAAATATAGGCTCAGACACCCACTAGCTGTTTGTCCCTGGGCAAGTCATTGAAATTCTTAACTATTATTCTCACTTTCCATACTTGTAAAATGAAGATAATAATAGCACCTACCTCACAGAGTTGTTGCTGTGAAGATTAAATAAGATAGTATAGGTAAAACACTCTGTAAAATAGTTAGTAATCAGCAGAGCTAGGATTTGAACCCAGGTCATCTGAATCCAAATTTTGTAATTATGCATCCAAGACATCCAGTCTCTGCTTGAGCACTTCTAGTGAGAGAAAACTCACTCGACTTATAGCTTATTTTAGGATTAGAGAGTTCTAATTATTCATTGTTCCTAATATTGAAGGAAGACTTTTCCAATGGTGTTATTCTTTAGACCTGGCCTTCTCTCCACTTTGAAGGTTTTTTAAAGTCCAGGGACTGCTTTGGAAGTTTGTATGCCCTTGCCAAGGCCAATATATTTATGAAATACAAAAGCAGTTCCTCATTTGTCCTAGAAACAGAAGCCATACTGGGGCCTTCATGGGCCATAATCTAGATTTCTTTTGTTTGTTTATTTGTTTGCTTGCTTGTTTATTGCAGCTCCTCAGTTTATCTGGACTCTGGGCTTTGCTCCTTGGATATCTGGGATTCTTCACCACCCCTAGGAGTTGTGATGGTTGTTCCATTCAGACCCTGACAGGCTTTTCTGAAAAATAAAAAAATAGGAAATATTTTGTTGTAGAGTTCCCAATTTCAGGTTTTTGTTTTTGTATTTGGCTGACAATTGTATAGCATTTCATGGTTTAATGATCAATGAATTGATCAATAGACATTTCTTGTCTGTTTACTTTGTGACAGACACTGTTCTAAGGAGTGGGATTCAGAGAACCTCAAACAATAGTCCCGTATTTCAAGAAGTTTAGATTTAAATGACTGCAGAAGGTCATATTTGAATTGAGTCTTTAGCAAAGTCAGAAATTCTAAGAAATGGAGATGAAGAGAAAAGGCATTCCAGGTAAGGGGGACAGCTAATGCAAAGACCTGGTGATAGGACACGGGATGTTGTGCATGACAGACAGCAAATAATTCAATATGGCAGGACCATTAGATACATGTCACAGAGAAATATGAGAGAAGACTAGAAATTTAGGAAGAAGCCAGGTGGTGAAAAGTCTTAAATGCCAAACCAAAAAGTTTATATTTGACGACAGAGGCAGGGAGCTGTTCATATTGACTGAGTAGACGATAATGAAAATAACTACTGTAATACCAATATTTTCCTCATAAAATAGGTATTGAGAGTATTATTCTCCTCAACTTAAAAATGAGGAAACTGAGACTTAAAGAGGGTGAATGAATTGCCCTTGGTCTGACAAATTCAAATCTATATGTCTTATGTCTAATATTTGATTTGATTTGAAAAACATGCAGAAGACAGTCTGGCAATTCACTGGAGGTAGAAGTCAAAACTTCCAGGAATCATTTCAATTGCAATTAGGGCAAAGAAAGCTCTCCCTACTAGTTATCACAATCTATTACAGTTAGGGCACGTAATCAGCATATTAGAACTCTGGAATTGGAGGTAAGACCTGACTTCTCTGTCCTTTTTTTTTTATAAAATGAAGTGGGGAAGACTAGGTAATTGAGAAAACCCTTTGTCATTTGAAAATGTATGATTCTAAGAATCTAGGTAAGAAAATGGACAGAAATTATAAGCTTATCACAAAATCCAGAAACTAAATAATGTTAAGATAAATCCACCCACCATTTTTTTCCATTGAATATTCAGAATTTGGTTCCAGAGCTTTCTGGTCCTTTTTGGAATTTGTTCAAAAATAATCCATGTGACTAAGTCCTTAGAAATATCCAGAAGTGCAATATGTTAACAACTAATCAAGTTGTTAACTCCTTAAAAACAGGTATGATAATTGATATTTCAAATAAATAAAGGCCTCAAAAAGAGATTGTATGCAAAACACTGCTAGTTATTGTGGCCAATCAAACAATGAAATAAGAAACAGTTCTCATTCTCATAGAGTTTACAGTCTCATGGGAGATTGTACAATACATACAGACATTATTATAACACAAAATGGAATACAATAAGTGATTAAGAGAATTACAAAGTAGACTGCTGCAATGTCTGAGGAAGGAATGATGCTATCTGCCTTGAGACATCTGGAAAGGTGGCATTCGAGCAGAGTCTTAAAGGAAGAATAGAAATTTAATTTAATCACTTAAGATGTAAAGCAGGGGAAGGGAGTCTGGAAAGATATTCACAATCTTGAGCAAAGATACAAAAATGGTAAAGAAGGAAATCTATGTGTATATTATATATATGATTGTATATATAATATATATCTGTGTACCTACACAAGTGTATATCATATATATGTGTGTATATATATATAATATATATATATATATATATATTACATTTTTCACTCAGGGACAGAGAGAGAGAGAGAGAGAGAGAGAGAGAGAGAGAGAGAGAGAGAGAGAGAGAGAGAGAGAGAGAGAATTATAGTCTTTCTAGAAGTTAGATAAGCTCAAGGGCAATGGCAAAAATTAAGATTAAAAAATTAGGGTGATTCTAGATTCTGGAAAGCTTGAATTCCATGCTAAGAGGTATCGATTATTTGTAGTAGGCAATGGAGAGTAATTTAAAAGTTTTGATTAGAGAAATGGCATAAGCCTTGTATATAAGGAAGATTAACTTATACTTAACAAATTTCTTCTCTACATTATCACTCGCCTCTTCATTATCCACAATAACTAGCATGATCCTGTTCAATAAAAGGAGTGTGGTATTATGGGGAAATCACTGGAATTAGATTCAGGAGACTTGGCTTTTAGTCCTAGATCTGTCTGTGCAACATTGTAGGCATTCTTCTTGGCATTAGTTTCCTCATCTGCAACTCAAGGATTTATTTAAAATAAGGGTTCTTGATTTTAGCAAGTTCATGAACTTAGATAGGGAATAATATATTTTTATTTCAACGTAATAGATATCCTTAGTAATTCTGTGTGTTTTAATTTAAGCATTTAAGATCATTTTGAAAATTGGTCCATAGGCTTCAGTATATTGCTATTGGAACTATGAATCAAGAAATGTCTAAGAACTTTTGAACTAGGAGATGTGCTGTAATTGTCTTGGGAAGAGGTGATGAGGGCCTAAACAGGGGTATTGGTTGTGGGAGTAAAAAGAGAAGAGCAATGTGAAAGATGTTGTGGGGGAAGAAATTACAAGGTTTGTCAATTAATTGGATATGTGGGGGAAGTGAGAACACGAAGATGAGGATAGTATTAAGGTTGTGAAATTGGGTTACTAGAAGGATAATGACAGATATAGGGATGCTTGGGGAAAGGGTGTGGTTGGGAGTGGGGAAGTTATTGAGTTCTATTTTCAACACAGTGAGTTTGAGATGGTGATGAGACTTCTAGTTTGAAGGAAAAACCAGTATGGGGTATTTAGATTCAGAATTAGCCACACAGATATAAATAAAATCACTGGAGCTCATTTAAAGAGAAAAGAAAATGAGTGAGCTTTATCTTATACTCAAAATGTATCCTTAACATAAATAATAATATAATGAAGGAGAATTGAAAGGGAGAGTCAGACTTGTAGGAAATGAGCCAAGAGAGAGAAGCATCATGAAAAACCAGATTGAAGAAGAGTATCAAATATGCAATATTGTCAAATGCTACAAAGAAGTCAATGAGAATAAAGTTTGTGAATTGTCATTTGATTTGATGATTTGAAGATCACTGGTAACACTGAAAATTACAGACAAGTGTAAATGAGTACAGGTGCTTGATAAGAGAGTAAAAAGGAAGCAAAAGTAGACAAAATATACAAGTAGCTTTTTTAAAAAAGCAGTTTAATTGAAACAGGCAGAAGAGGTACAGACACTAGCCTGTGAAGATGATAGAGAGGTGGCAGTGGTGGTGATTTTGGTGGTGGTAGTGGTGGTGTTTTTAAGCATAGAGATTCTTGATTTTATTGGCAGAACAAGGAACAGATTGGTTAAGCTTGAAGACTAGAGGGAGGTGAGATGAGGAAGGCAATAATTTGCTGGAGATAAGTAATGGGAGGAAAGGATATCAAGAATTCACATAGAAGGGTTGGTCTTGATGGGGAAAAGAGTCACATTCATCAGAGATTATTGTAAGTGAGAAACTAATGAGTAATATCAATGGGTTGTGAGATGAGGAAAAAGAAATTACAGAGAGTTCATGGAGAATGATCTGGATTATCTTTGTGAAGTGTAAAGTGAGGTCTTTGACTTGTTATTTATTGCCCACCTAATTGATTTACATAAATATACAATAAAATACAAATAGAGTCATGAGTACCATACATGGAAAATTAATGAAATGTAAAGTTTACTATTTTATCATTAAGAAATATAGGTCAAAGAGGAAGTATGCGGTGTAGAAAAGAACAGAAAACTATTCTGTAGACCTTAGACTTGATGGTAGTGGTGAATGATCTGAGGAAGACCTGCCTTAAGAAACTTATAGATTTCATCTTTCGCATTTCCTGGGAAAGAGTGGAGTTGGATAATGCAATTAACTTGAACTGTCCCTTAAAATGTAGCTGCCTAGAAATACAGTCTCGGAATTGGGCCATCTGGGAGCTGAGTCTATTTTTAAATCTATTCTATTATATGTCCAAGAAAGAAAAATCATTTCTTTTTTGGCAATTAAACCTGTCACTAGATATGAACTCAAAAGAGCAGGATTCTAGTCCTAGCTTTAACACTCACTAGCTACTTGACCTTAGAAATATTACTTCATTTCTCAAACCTTTGGTCTCGACCTTTATAGTAAGGGGGTGATGAAATATATGTATATGACCCTAAAAAGTCCATTCCATGACTACTGTTCTATAATCCTACTCAGTATAGTAGTTCTCCTGAATCTTAAAGCTAGGGATAACAGGTATTCCTTGCCCAGCATTCCTACTTCTCTCCTTACTATCCAAAAATTTGCCAAAATACTTATTGGGTTCTTAATAGAGCAAACCTTCCATGACTGCTTCATTTGAATGATTCTCCCTTTTGACATTGGGTATATGTATATTAGGGGAAGAGAAAATGAAGTAGCAGGAAAGGAAAAGGAAAGAAGTTTTGCCCAATTATGAATGGATTAATTAGCTGCTATGATATGTCAGGCTTCGTCCAAAATATTACTTATGTGGAATCTTAGAGGGCATTTAGTTCAATCCCCCTCAATTTCTTCATTTTATTCTACTTTTAAATCAACCATTTATATTTCTCTCCCTCTATCTCTCCAATTTTAAACAAAAGAAAAACAAAAAAATCTGTAATAAGTATGCAGAGTCAAAAAACAAAACCAGAGTCTTGTATTGGCTTACCCCCAAATCCATGTCTCATTCTGCAACATGATTTCATCTCTGTCATGAGATGATACCACAGATCATCTTTAATCCTCTAGAATCATGGTTGGCTATTGCATTGATGAGAGTTCTTAAGACTTTCAGAGTTGTTTGCCTTTACAATATTGTGTTTTTCAAAGAGAAGAATCTTAGAATGGAAAAGTGAATTAAAATCATATGGTGAAGGGTTTTTAATGCCCAAAGAAGAGTTTGCATTTGACAGTAGGATAACTAAACTAGATGCCCACTTCACCCACAAAGACCACAAAGTCATTTACTTTAACTATATCATCTTAAGCCAAGTTAAAGACCTTTGGAGAGATCACTTGGTGGTGTAGCAATAAAAAGGATTTAGTTTCACATTGTCCTGCAGAAAGTTGTTGGGGTCACTCTGTGTTCCCCAGAACTGAGTAAACCATGAATCCTAGAAGTAGCTTCACCAACAAAATCAACCTGAGCAAACATTAAAGCTATTTCAGAGGAAAGTTTTTCTTGTGCACAGCATGGGTCTTTTCAATCACTTCCATTCAGTCAACCATTCAGCAAGCATTTTTTTTTTAAATCAAGCGTCCACAATTAGGGCTAGAATCACATTCTGCATGGTTGGAGGGTACAAAAGTAGAAGACACAGATTCCATCCTCAAAAAGTCACCAGGAGTCTTAGTCTAGTAGACAGAAAACTTCAATTCTCATTCCAATTCCAATACATTATTAGTTCCATGGCTTTGGGCATGTGACTTCTACCTCTGAGCTTCCTTTTTCTCCCCTACAAAACTAAAGGGGTTGTGTGAAAGGGTCTATAAGATCCCTTTTTGTTCTAATGATAATAGAAATATTGAACAACACAAGGTCAAACTTGGCACTCAACCAAACTATTTAGTTTGACATCAATCCATTACTCAACATTCTTTGAGTCCTATTTTTCAGCCACTTGACTATGTTGCCAGCTAGCCCACATCTCTCCAACTTGTCCATAAATATATTATGAGAAACTACCAAAAGCCCTTCCAAAAATCCTCATGAAGGAAACCCTCTTGGATCCAGAAATTCAGGAGTTATTATTTTTTATATTTGCTATACATCCTGATGATTAATAATTAATTCAATGTCATCTGCCCCTTTGAAATCGCTTAGTTCTAATGCTGTCCCTTTGAGTTCCCAGCACCTTCTTGGGTCCTGAACCCTACCCACTCATCCAGCCATCCCTCAAGAGCACAATTAAAAGTCAGAAAATAGAAAGTGATCAAGGAGATTAGTATGTACTTGAGGTGTTTTTTTTCAAACCAAAAGAATTAAGGTCAAACAACACAAACAGAAGACTTAAAATAGTAGAGGAAAATGGAAAGGTTTGAGGAGAAATGCAAGAAGTCCTTGGGAATGTTTTTGTATTGAGAATAAATAGAAATGATTCCTGTGTCCCCAGGGATCTCTTAAATCTATTGCCTGGGAATGAGGAAGGCATGTATTAATAATGAGCGAGCAGAAATCAGTGGATGTCAAGCAAAAAATTTGCTTGCTTTGATGTGAACCTGTTTCCCATTGCTTAGGTTTGTTTTTATGAAATAGAAAAGTGATAATTCAAATTTTTTTCTCCCTAAAATCTATAGACTGTGAAATGTCTAACAGCTCTTGGCCTTCTATTTGGTATCATAGATTCGTAAATCTAACACTAGGAAGAGAGAAAAAGTATTCAAGTCCAATCTTGCCCATTAGAGGAGGAAACTGAGGCACAGAAAGATTAATTGACATAACAGAGGCCATACAGGTGGTTAGAGGCAGAGTCTGGATTTGAACCCAGGCATCTTACTCTCTATTCAGGGTATACAATAATCCAAGACTAAAAAATTCTATTGTCCCTTGAAGCTTTTCTCCCCAGGACTATTTTCCTTCCTTTAGATGATAAGGGTCATTCTTCTCTGACCTTTCTCCACTTTCTCTGTGCCCTTCTCATTTTTTGCTTGAAATACTCATTTTCATAAAAAACAAACAAACAAACAAACAAAAAACTTCTATAACACTTCCATTTCTTAATATCCCTCCTCTCCTACCTAGACAATCATCCCTGGAATTCAAGTTCAAAAAAGAAAGAAAGGAAAGATAATCCAGCAATATTAATGCATCAATCATAAATAAGCATTATTCCACACCCATATCCCCCACCTCTTCAAAGAAAAGAGAGGAATTCTGTACCATTTTAAAAGTTCAGGGACAAAAATAGAACACAGGAATGATCTGAGTGAGAGGTAATGCATCAGTGGAAAGTGGGCCCATATCTATCATAAAGTCATGAGTTCAAGTCCTTCCTTTGAAGTATATTAGCTGTATTGTCCTTGGCAAATGCCCAAGGTAATGCTTTAATTCCTCAGGGCCCCAGATAATGCTGTAAATCAAGGCATTAACACGTGTAACCCAGTTGGCCAGTTAATACTCTGCATCCTTAGAGGGAATTTCTACACACAGAGTTCCTAAAAGCTGGACCACAAATCAATAAAAATTGTGGGGGCTGGGGAGGTCTGAATGAAGCAGAGGATGCAATAAAAGATGTGAGAGCATCCATGCCTTCTTGAATCTCCTCCTAGAGAGTCTCAAATCTGGGAACCTGCAGTGCAGGGAAGTTTTGACAGCTTCCTGAGAGAATGGTCACGCCTCAAGGGCCAAGATCTTAGATTAATACCTCTATCCCAGCAGGGAAGAGAAAGGGGGAAAGAATCAAACCCCCTTGTCTGAAATGCAGCTGTTTTCCATTATTTCTTTCCCATTTAAAGTCAATGATGTCTTAAGGCTTCAGCAGATTCCAAGGGGGAAGTATTCAGTTCAAGCAGCACACTTCAGATGCTGGGCAGAACCCGAGATGGCCTGTGGTGTGTCTCCATGCTCTTTGTCAAGACAGCGTGTATCTGGCCTTTATGTGATCCAAAGAATCTGACTGATAGACTTGTTCACTGTAGGGCAGGGAAATGCTTGTGAGGAGCAAAGTGGACTCGTGTCAGGCTGTCTTCTAGATGTTTTAATGGAATATCACTCACCCAAATAGTCCCCAAGAAGCACCTCCTTTGCTTAGACCACAGCAGGGGGATGGCTTCCTGAAGCTAAGACTGAAGCCAGAATCATTGGCTGCTCATGGAAGTCCCTTGAGCCACTATATATCACACGAAAGGATCACAGATTAAAAGATAAAAGGGGAAGGTCCCTCTCTCATTTTACAAATGAGGAAGCCCAGGTTCAAAGAAATGACACTTCTAAGGTCCCTTCCAGTTCTAAGTCTATGAATGTACTTTATAGATAAAAAAAATGGATGCCTGGGGAAATTAATCAACTCACACAATGTTATACAAGTAGTAAGCATCAAAGGTGGGATTTGAATCCTGGTCTTTTGACTTCAAAAGTCAATACTCTTTTCATTCTAATATACTGCCTTTCTAAGATACTTTGGCTCTACTTCATGCATTTCATATATTCGAGTTTCTGTGTTTAATTTCAAGGAAATTAAATGACTTGTCCAAGTTCTCATACTTAATAGGTAAATTCTCCCAAGAAAGTTTCCATCTTGTCTGGAAACTCTCCAAGACTTACCATGGAGGTGGGCTTAAGGTGAATGGATCCTGCTTATCCTCAGAATTAACCTGTGTGTGTGTGTGTGTGTGTGTGTGTACATGTGCATGTGCACAGGCTCACAAGTATGTTTATTCAGAGGTAACAGTGTTATAGTGATAGAATTGGATTTAAAATCAGACAATTGAGCTTTGAATCTTCACTCTGATAATTATACCATGTGACTTTGGATAGGGCAGTGAGGAGGGGCCATAGGGCAGGGAGCATTGTATCTGGAGTCAGAATTCATCTTCCTAATTTCAAATCTGGCCTCAGAAACTTACTAGTAGCTGCATGACTTTGAGCAAGTCACTTAACCCTGTTTATCTCAATTTCCTCATTTGTAGAAATGAGCTGGAGAAAGAAATAGCAAATCATTGCAGTATCGCTGCCAAGAAAATCACAAATGGCATCATGGAGAGTCAGACATAACTAAAAAATGACTAAACAACAACCAACCTTGAACATGTTCTTTAATTGCCATGAGCTTCTGTTTCCTGATCTGTAAAGTAAGATCATATATTTAAAGCTGTAGAGGACCTTGGAAGAGGCACGGGGGCAAATGGGCACTAGCTCTGGAATTGATTCAAGAACCTGGGTTCAAATCCCAAGCATACCTACACCCTTGACAACTGCCACATTTGTGACTTTAAAAAATAAATTAACCTCCCTGGACATTACTTTTCTTTTATGTTAAATGAAATGATGGCACTAAATCATCTCTGAGGTTTCTTCTAGTTCTGAATACTATGATACTATGGTAACTGAGATCAAAATATGATTTAGAGTCACAAGAGACTTAAAAAGCTCTCTCTCTCACACTCTTTCTCTCTCCCCTCTCTCTCCCTCTTTTTTTCTCTCTCTCCCTCTCTCTTCCTCCCCCTCTCTCTCTCCCTCTCTCTCTCTCTCTCTCCCCCTTTCTCTCACCTCTCTCCCCCTCTCTTTCACTCCCCCCTCTCTGTTTTCCCCCTTCTCCCCCCTCTCTCTCCCTCCTTTCCTCTCTCCCTTTATCTCTCTCTCCCTCTGTCTCTCCCTCTGTCTCCCTCCCTTCCTCCTTCCCTCTCTCTTCCCTCCCCCCCCTGTTTCTTTTCTCTCCCTCTCTCCTTTCCCCTTTCTTAAAGACTTACCCAAGGATCACAGGACTAATAAGTGTCAGATGTGTGATTTAAACTTGTCTTCCTGCCTCCAAGTCACAATACCATGACTTGGCTCTTTTAATCCCATGTCTTTAAAGTTCCAACCCAAAATTAGTTGGTCCCTACAAGCTCCTGATCTTAAATTTCAACCTCTGGTTTGCTCAACAGTAGAATATGACAATGGACTGGATTCAGGATTCCCCAAACTGTGTGTGTGTGTGTGTGTGTGTGTGTGTGTGTGTGTGTCTCACATGCCACATAGCTGCTCTGCCATCTAACCAAAGCCATACAATTTGATAAGGGATGTGCTGACGGGGAAGCGTGAGACAGAGAAGGGGGTGGAGGTGCAAGAACAGTCAAAGAAAACCTGCTAGTGAGCCACATGCAGCCAAGATGGGGACAAGCCAGCAATGGAGAATGATTCAAGCTGAGCTGTTTCTGACCACAGTCTCTGCAGCTGTCTCTAGAACAGCTTACAGGGTGCAGAAAAGGAGGCTTTCCTACAACCTCTGATCCCATCTTCCTTCTAGCCCACGGATATTTTAAATGATGAGAGATAAACTCCTCCTCTTATTCCCTACTAGTTGGAGGTTTATTTTCATCTTGCCTCCCTAATATCCCTGGGCATTGCCCAGGGTCCAGAGTATGACCAGAGGCTGGTACCTGATAATTGACTAGGCTATGGTCCAATTAGCCCTGAGAGGGAACCTTAAACAAGATGGTTTTTGAGGTCCCTCCCACCTCTGACATCCTCTCCTCAGATTCCAAAACATGGACCTCAAAATGGGTGCAATTCTCTTAAATGTTTAATTCAGAATCAATCACTGTGGATGCACAGGGAAGTGAGTGTTAGCATTCTTAATGATAACCAAAGAGGGAAGGCCAAATGAGGTTTTTGTTTAGCTTGTGGTCCCAAAGGCATGAAATCTCTAGTCAGTAAATAGAAGGGTTGCTCATAAGGACAAAGTGGCCTGGAGCTAAGAGCTGTGTCTGGATGGGTTAGCAGCTTTCCCCAGAAGAGAGGAGACCATGCAAGACTGCTATTCTCAGGCAGGTATGCCCAGAAATATGCTGGGAAATGTTTAACAACTAGTTTTCCAAAAAAAAAATTCCCATAACTCACCTTTAAGTTTAACCTGCATCGTAAACATTCCTTTATCACTTTTTAAAGTCTAGACAATCAACAGCACTTGATTTATTAATCAAGCTCTGGCTTGTGATGTTTGCCGATTTCTGAGAGATTAATGCTCAAATCTAACAATTGGCTCAGGCCAATATACCACTGGATATACCTTGCTTTGAACTGGAGCTCAAATATTTGTGTATTGAATTATATAGGATCATAGCTTGAGAGCAAGAAAGCTCACAACTCACTTAGTCCCGACTTTTCATTTTACAGATGAGGAAACTGAGGACCTTGAAGGAAAGTGGATTGCCCAAAATCATCTAGTTGCTAAATGTCAAAGGTGGGGTTTCAACCCAGGTTCTCTGACTCCAGAGACTTTATTGTTCAATCCTTTCAGTCATTTCTGGCTCTTTATGACCACATTGAGAGTTTTCTTAGCAAAGATACCAGAATGGCTTGCTGTTTCCTTCACCAGCTGATTTTACAGATGAGGAAACTGAGGCAGATAGGGTTAAGTGGCTTGCTCAGGGTCACACAATTAGTATGGATTCAGATTTGAACTCACAAAGATGACTTACTGACTCTAAGCCTGGTACTCTATTGTAAATAGTAGGAGCCCAGCAAGTATTTGTTGAATTGAATCCCAGCATTCTCCACTTTGTGATTTGGGAGGGCAAACTCCTTAACCTCCTCGAATCTCAGTTTCCTAGTCTGTAAATTAAGGGGTTAGACTAGATGGTCTCTGGGTTCCTTCTAACTTCTAACCCAGCTCTCTGATTGTTTGCTGTCTTTTCCTTCCGGAGACATCCCTAGATGATCATTTCACACAGATTGGTGTTGTTCATTTGACTCATTCAGAGGCACCAGCTCTGAATCTTGTTTATGCCCAAAGGCCCTCGATATCTGATAACAGAGCTGGATAATCATGCTTGGAAAATATTTCCCTCTACTCCAAAATGGGCCTGGAGAATTGCCAGGACAAACCCTTGACTTTGTCTGCCCTCGATAATTTGGAAATTGCCTTTTGTGGGGATGCTGCTCTGCCTGCAGTGGCAAGACAATTGGGGCATCTGGGAGATTGGGACCTCCAGCCCCATCCTGCCTGCTGAAGCCAGCCAGCATATTCTCTACATTCTCATTAAAGGGGATAGTTTCTTTGTGGTTGGATGAGGAGGGATCAGTCCTACCTCCTTCTACCTTGGGGATTATGAAGAAAGGAAAGAATACACTTGTGAGACATCTTCTGAATAGTGGCAGTAACATGTAGAAAAGGAGAC
>JAJPUD010002517.1:201472-250951 GCA_023553655.1 Myrmecobius fasciatus
AAGAAAGAAAGAAAGAAAGAAAGAAAGAAAGAAAGAAAGAAAGAAAGGAAGGAAGGAAGGAAGGAAGGAAGGAAGGAAGGAAGGAAGGAAGGAAGGAAGGAAGGAAGGAAGGAAGGAAGAAAGAAAGAAAGAAAGGAAGGAAGGAAGGAAGGAAGGAAGGAAGGAAGGAAGGAAGGAAGGAAGGAAGGAAGGAAGGAAGGAAGAAAGAAAGGAAGAAAGAAAGAAAGGAAGGAAGAAAGGAAAAAGGAAGGAAGAAAGGAAGAAGGAAGGAAGGAAGAAGGAAGGAAGGAAGGAAGGAAGGAAGGAAGGAAGGAAGGAAGGAAGGAAGGAAGGAAGGAAGGAAGGAAGGAAGGAAGGAAGGAAGGAAGGAAGGATAATAAATAAGTGGGTATATATAAAATATAGAGAGGGCATATGGAAAATAGTCTCAGAATGTAAGGCATTAACATCTGAGTAATTGGATGTTAATGCCTTACATTCTGAGACTATTTTGTCTCTGAGTAATTGGAGACCTCTTCCTGATTTTATTTATTCCATTTTGCTACAATTCATATAAATCTTTACACGTGTATCAGAATTCTTCTTTCCATTTCCCTTCAATGTAGTTCAATACACCCATGTACAACAATTAGTATAGCTATTCCCCAATTAATAGGTACTCACTTATAACAAATATTTTAAAAAATAAAATCTGAGTCAAAAAACATTTTCTCTTTGAAATTTTGTTAATTCTCTGTCCCCTCTCTACCCTCATGCTAATTTGATAATAATCTTTCCTTTCTCAGATTTGACATAGGATTTTTTTTTTTTGGCACATCGCTGATGCAATTATCTTGCCATATAGTGCATTTGCAGAATTATGGAATTTTAGAGGTGGGAAAGGATCTTGGTGGTCATCTTCATCCAATTTATACCTGAAAAAGATTCACATCTCCACAATATGCCTGACAAATGATCACGAGGTCTCTGTTGCAAGATCTTTTATGAAGAAAACCTGTCATTGCCTTGAATACCTCTTCTCCCCTGCCCAAGTACTGTATTCTACTTCTGATTACTGAAATTGTCAGGAAGCCTTTTTCTGACACTAATCCTAAATCATCTCTTTGCAACTTTCACTAATTGTTCTGTTCTGTGGGGCCAAACAGAAGAAACTAAATCTCCTTTCCACATGACAGCTCTACAAATACTTGAATACAATTCACCTCCTCCTCCTTCTCCTTCCCCCTTACAGAAACCCTCTTCTCCCTTTCATCTCTTCTGAAGACTCAACATGTTAATCCTTTCAATGTATTTTCTTATGGCCTGAATTTAAGGCTTTTAATCATCTTGGAACATTGGAACAAAGGGTGAGAAAGCAGATGGCAGGACAGAGGGATGATCACCATAAGCTGCTAGCTGTGCAAATCTAGGGTGGGTTTACAGGATCTCTAAAGCCTCCATTTTATGCATCCTATGATATGAGAGATCATCAGGTCCACCAGCCTTTCTCATGTTAGAGAAAAAGAAATTGACAGTCAGGGAAATGGAGGGACTTTTTTAAAGGTCACACAACTAATTAGTGGGATAGCTCAGGCTAGAATCCAGAACTCCAGTGCCCTTTCTTGTACATGACAATGCATCCCTTTAATCCTTTTAGCATTAGCCTTGAAAGCTTCTCACCCTTGAATGCCTGCTTGAATTGACTCTAATTAAGTTGGAAAGAAAATATTCTTTGGGGCATCAATTGTATATTTTTTTCCCTCCTCATTTATAGGCCCAGAAGCTGAGATTACTTCTTATCTAGGCAGATGAATTGAATGGTAACTGACCTGAGATCAAGGTCACTTACATATTCTTATTGTTTAATAAGGACAGTGATACAGTAGAGCACCAGGACTAGGTTAAGGAAAATCTAAGTTCAAAGCTGGCCTTGGATGTGTACTAGCTGTGTGACTGGGCAACTCACTTAAATGCTTTTGCCTCAGTTTCCTCATCTGCAAAATGAGCTGGAAAGGTAAATGGCAAATCACTCCAGCATCTTTGCCAAGAACAGAACTGAACTAAATGATTCTTAAGGATTCTACCTTCCAATTATTTGACCATCAGGCCACTGATACTTACTAGCTCCAGGCTAAGACCTAGTTTTTACTTTGTAGCAAAATCAAATCAAATCAATAAACATTTAAGAGCCTACTATGTGACAGACACTGTCCTAAGCACTGGGGATACTACTGCTTCTTTACTAGCTTACTTCACATACCTTCTGCTTTCTCTGTGCCATTGAACCCTGTCCCCTTGTAATAGAAAACCAAGTTTAAAGATAAAAGCTATCTCTGAGTTCATCAGGCCCAGTCCCTTGCTCCTATTTGACAATTTAGGAAACTGAGATCCAGAGATTGTGTGACTTCTAAACCTGTCTCTTCCTGATCACAATAAAACACTGACTTTATGACCCCCCTCTCTCTTTCTCCCCTCTTCATCTCTGTCTCTCTCTCTCTCTCCCCTCTTTATCTCTGTCTCTGTCTGTCTCTGTCTCTTTCTGTCTCTCTGTCTCTGTCTGTCTGTCTCTGTGTCTGTCTGTCTGTCTGTCTCTCTCTCTCTCTCTCTCTCTTTCTCTCTCTCTCTCTCCCCTGGCTTCTAAACCCTAAACTTGTATCAGATACTGAGATTTGGTTTCATGGGCCCTTCCCCATCTAGAACTTTCCAGTTCTAGGCTTCTCTTGCGTGGGACCAGTTCTTCCTCCTTTCTTTCTTCCTGGACCTGTGACCACTTCTCTCCTCAACTCTCTCTCACTTTAACCTTTGTCATTATCCCCATGGCTTCCCCCTTAACAAACTTGATTCGTTAAATACAGCATCACAGAATTGGATACTCTTCAATTAGGAAGAGACCTCAGAATTCATTTAGTTCAGCTTGTAATTGAATAAGAATCCTCTCTAATAATAGCTAAAATAGCTAATAATAGCTAAAAAAAAAAAGCTAAAAAATAGCTTTTAAGGTTTGTAAAGCACTTTCTACCTCATTGAATTCTCACAATAACCTTGGAAAATAGGTGCTATGATATTCCCATTTAACAGATGAAGGAACTGCAAAATTTTAAGCAAGTGGTTGCCAGGCTCCACTTGAAGACCTCCAATTATAGGGAACCCACTACCATCCAAAGTAGCTTATTACTCTTTTGAACAGCTTAATTAGGAAGCTTTTCTTTACACTGAAGTAAAATTTGCTTCTCTTTAACCTCTACCTATTTCTCCTACCTCTGTTCTCTAAGACCAAGGAGAACCAAGTCTAGTCTCTTTGCTTTATTCCAGCCTCCAAACCCTAGAATTCAGTTATCATGTTCCCCATCCCTTACTTACCAAAGCGTCTGTTCTTCAGACTAACTTTTCCTAGGTCTTTCAATGAATCTTCAAGTCTTCTCATGGCCCTAGGTACCCCATCTCTTAGCTCTTGGCAAATCTGCGGGCCTGGAATGGTCTCTTTCATCAACTCCATTTACTGGCATCTCAGACCCCAACTAAAATTTCATCTTTTATAAAAAAAATCTTTCCCAATATTTCCTAATTCTATTATCTTCTCTTTGTTAATTATACTCTATTTATTTATCCTGTATTTAGCTTATTTATACATAGTTGTTTGCTTGTTGTCCTTTCTGCTAGATTGTAACTTCTCAAGGAAAGGGATTATTTTTGCTTCTTTTAGCTTAGTGCCTCACACATAGGAAGTAATCAATGTTTACTTATTAATATTAATATATATTATATTAAAATATGTAATTAATAATGTTAGATATTCTCTTCTAGATGTTCTCTGCCTTATCAGAATCCTTCCTCAAATATGAAGTCCAAAACTGCATATAATATTCTAGGGCTATTCTAGACAGAGAAACCTGCTTGCCTTTAATATTCTTCCTCTATTCATATGACCCTAAAACCAAATTAATTTCCATATTAAAAAAATAAACCACAGCTCTAACTGTGGGTTACTCAATTCAACAATAAGTGGTGCTAGGTGCAGAATTCAAGACGTTGAAATCAAAAAAACTAGGGATCAAATCTTATCTCTGAGGGTTATCATCTATGTGACCTTGCTCAGTTTCCTCAAAAGTAGCCTCAGTTTCTAGACCGGGTCTCCTTATCTTACCTAGGCTGCAGTGTATTGGCTACTCACTGACCTCCTTGACCCAACTAAAATTCCATCTTTTTTGGGAAGTCTTTCCCAATACCTCTTAATTCTAGTATCTTCCTTTTGTTAATTATATCCTATTTAGGTCAGTTTGCCCCTCCTTAGACAGCCTGGTGCACCTCTGCTCCTGGGGGGAATCATCATAATAAGTGTGAGACTCAGTGTGAAAATATGACAGATCCTTAGTCCTTTTGTAGCTTAGAACTTCCTGGGTCAGACAATCACCAACTTCAGCCTTCCCATGAGCAGAGATTACAAGAATATACCTTCATGCCAGCAGTGTCTATATATGTAGATAAGAAAATCACATTTGATGGCTTCTGAGGTGACTTTTGCCTCTAAATCTATTTTCCAATCAACATTTATTATGTAAGGCATAAGAAATATAAAAGTTTTCTTAAAAATCAATTGATCTCAAACATTTGCATTTTTAAGGGGGGAGAATATAAAGATTAGCAAATCACAGGATTTAAAGAAGGGAGAGAGATGCTAATAATTAAGGGCATGAAAAAAAAGACCTTTTGGAGGAGAAGGACTTGAGCCAACCTTTGATCAAGCTAAGAACTCTATTTGGTTTTTAAAATACAGTTTTAAGTGCAACAGTCTTTGCATGTTGATATATTACCAGTAGAATCAGTGAAATCCAAGCAAGCCTGTGGAGTACCAGGGATTAGTGTTAGACCCTCCTTACCCACATTAATGCCTTTATGTCTTCCAGTGGGAAGCCATTCACCAAACCACTAGTGATTGAAGGCAAGAAACATTGGAGGACCTGACTCAGCTGGATAAATGATACTTATTCTAGATGAACTGGGAGGATGGGGGAACTTCTATTCCGCCTAACAGAAAGTGTTTCAGTGTCCTACGAGAGCAATTCTTCAGAGATGAGTGAGTTTAGATATTTCTATACTGCAGAGTGCTTCTTTATAAAAAATAACACTTGATTGTTGCTTAATAGCTCCTGGGCCCTATTTGTTCCAAAGTGGATAGAGTTAACAATGAAGTTCTATAGAAGGAATGATCCCTAGGACATGTGGGTAATCCAGCCATCTCCAAATCCTTTAGACTATCCTTTGCAGCCCCAGATCAGCTCCCAGTCCTTCTACTGCTTGTCCTAGAGTTAATTCCTCACCACCAATTTCCAGCTGTAGGACTCTGAATAAGGGACTGGATTTTCTGAGCCTCAGTTTCTCCACTTTGAAAATTAAGACTGTAATAATACCTACTCCCAGGGATTATTGCGGAATCAAATCTAAAACTCTTTGCAAACCTTAAAACAAAATATTAATGCATTAGTGTGCTATAAAACAAAAAGAAAAACTCTTGACCTACCATAATTAATACTTCCCAATACTTCAGATAGTCCAGAATGGCTGACTCTTGTTTCCTATGATGCAAAGTTCCTTTTCAGCCATATTCATGAGCAAATATATAGGCTTTTTGAGGGACACTCAGACAGTTTCTCTAGTCTAACACTTGAATTTATGAGAATACTGATGCCAGGAGGGGCCAAGTCATTTGCTCTAGGTCACAGAGATAGCAAGCTTCATAAATGCATTTGAAACTAGGTATTCTGTTTTTAGGATCAGGATTCTTTGGAGAAGTTCTAGCTGTTCATGCTTGGGCCTAACAATAAAAATGATGAAAATAGCTAAATTAACTTATGGATTAGGTGATATATCAAGCAAACCATCAAAATGTTGTTTTACTAGAACTAGACAAAATAATGATAATTCACCTGAAAGAAAAGAAAGGTCAATCAATAATCTCAAGGGAAATAATTTAAAAATCAGAATGAATGAGGTTCAGCAATACCCGATAGCAAATTATACTATGCATCAGTAATCATAAAAAGCTATTTGCCAATGGTTAAAAAAATAGAAAAGTTGATTAGGTAAACAATATCCAGAAGCAATCATATGTAGTCGTGCCAATGGAAAAAAAAACTCCCTATTTGACAAAACTAGTAGGTTAACAGGGTCAGTAAAGTGGCACAGTAGATGGAGTATTGAGCCTGGAGTTAGAAAGACCAGAATAACCAGAATTAAAATTTCTTTTTACATTACTAGCTGTATGACCCTGAGAAAGTCACTTATCCCTGCCTGCATAAAACTGGAGAAGAAAATGACAAACTAATCCAATATCTTTGCCAAGAAACTCTCGTGGGCAATTGAACCACAGGGTTCAATTGGACGTGACTGAATGACAACACCAACAACAACAAATTGGGTTAACTGGAAAACCATCTAGAGAAATTAGATTTACATCAACATATCACACGATATATACCACATTAAGTTTCAAAGGGATATATAACATAAATATAAAAGGTCATACCATAAAGAAATGAAAAGAGAAGAGGGACTTTCATAAAATTTAGTATGGAAGAATTTTTAATTTAAGAAAGATAGAGATAATCATTAAAAGTAAAGCAATTTTTTGTCATAAATTGAAAAGGTTTTATGCAAATAATAACCAAGTTAGGGTTAGAAACATAGATTTAGAATTAAAAGGAACCTTGACGTAATATAGTACCATCACTTTATTCAGCAGATGAAGAAATTGAGGTTCAAAGAAATTAAGGGATTTGCCCATGCAAGGGCATTCAGATAACTAGAATAAGAGGAGAGATTGGAATTGATGTTTTCTCTGTCAAAGTCAAGGGGAATAAGTAGATGGATTATAAATAAAGTCAAGCTATTAACAATCATCTGAAAAAAAAGTTTTCAATCACTAATAATAAGAAACGTATAAATTAAAACCTTACCCCCATCAGATTGGCAAAGATGACAGAAAATATGACAAATGTCAGTGGGACTACAAAAGGACTAAGAGAGCTTCCCATTTTGGAAAGCAATCCCCAAAGGCCACAAACTGTGCATACACTTTGATTCAATGATACCTCTATTAAACATATCCCAAAGAGAACAAAGATAGAAGAAAGGGTCCAAGTGTATGGAAAAATTTAAAGCAGAACTTCAAAAACAAACTTGTTCTTACAAATAAGTGAATACAAAGTGGGTGCCTATCAATTGAGGGAATAAATAAGCAAATTGGAATAATATGACTATGATGGGATATTCTTGTACCATAACGAATGGTGAATATTACAGATTCAGAGAAATCCAAAAATATTTGTATGACCTGATCCTGAATGAAATGAGCAGAGCCAGAACCATTTAAAAAGAAGCTCACAAAAATGTAAAAGAAAATGAGTTTGAAAGCCTTCAAAAATTTTATCAATGCAATGATTTCATGAGTTCAGAGGATGAAAATGAAGCCCTCCCATCCATGGCTTGGGAGAAAAAGGAAAGGATTAGAAGTGTTGATCGAGGCATGTTTTTCCCATATGGCCAATGCATGGCTTTGTTTTGCGTGATTATACCATTTGTTAGGAGGAACGGCTTCTTCTATGGTGAGAATAGATATGGTGGAGAGCAATGGATTAAAAAAAAGGAAATGATAAAAGAGTATCATGAAACATTTTTAAAACAGAAGAAGACAGAAAGCAGTGTAGTGGTATAATGGGAAAAATTCTGGAAATAATTTCTTTTTTAGGGTTTTTTTTTCAAAATGCATGCAAAGATAATTTTCAACAATCATCCTTGGCAAACATTGTGTTCCAAATTTTCTCTCCCTCCATTTGCATCCCATCCCTTATGCAGCAAGCAATCCAATATATGTTAAACATGTGCAATTCTATAGATATTTCTACAATTATCATGCTGCACAAGAAAAGTCAGATCAAAAAGGAAAAAAAATAAGAAAGAAAACAAAAAGCAACAACAAAAAAAGGTGAAAATATTATGTTATAATCCACATTTAGTCCGTACTACAGAAAGGGCTGCTTTTTGCACATATGGGTCCTTTTCCATTTTTTATGATCTCTTTGGGATACAGACCCATTTAGAGACACTGCTGGATCAAAGGGTATGCCCTAGTTCCAAATTGGTAACCAGAATATTTGGTTCAGTTCACAACTCCAACAATGTATTAGTGCTGGAAATAATTTCAAGAAGACCTGGTTTCAAATCTGCCTAAGATGATTACTGGCTATGTGATCCAGAGCAAGACATTCATCTTTTCTGTGCTTCAGTTCCCTTATATGGCAAATAACATGATTGGATTCAATGACCTCTCAGTTATCTTCCAGTTCTAAATGTATAATCCTAAGCAGGACAGTTATGTTGCTACCATGTTAATTTTTTTTTTTTTTTTTTGCACTGAGGCAATTGGGGTTAAGTGACTTGCCTAGGGTCACACATGTAGGAAGTGTTAAGTGCCTGAGACCAGATTTGAACTCAGGTTCTTCTGACTTCAGGACTGGTGCTCTATCCACTGTGCCACCTAGCTGCCCCATACCATGTTAAATTTAATACATGCTTTTTAAAAATTGTACTTAAAAGTTTAGTTTCATATACAGTTCTCTTATTCTCTTTTGCATATTGAAATGTTCAAATTTACTGATATTTCTTAAGCATAATAAAATAATCATTTTTAAAAAGAAAGATTTTATCGAATTATGTCTATCAAATGAGATAATAAAACATAAATAATATAATAAAATAATAAAACATAAAACACAGTACATTTTCTGGCACTTAGTAAATACTATATATTAGCACATTATCTGGCACATAATAAGCACTATATAAATGTTAGCTATTATTATTCATAGTAAGAGAATAAAGGAGGGGCAGCTAGATAGCGCAGTGGATAGAGCACCAGCCCCGAAGTCAGGAGGACCTGAGTTCAAATCTGGTCTCAGACACTTAACATTCCCTAGCTGTGACTCTGGGTGGGCAAGTCACTTAACCCCAATTGCCTCAGCAAAAAAAAAAAAAAAAAAAAAAAGAGAGAGAGAGAGAGAATAAAGGAATTCATAAGACCCAATAAAACCCCAAAACTCTACCCCTACAATATCCAGTAGTGTAGCGTGTTTGTATGTATATATTTTTTCTATATCTATATATATAGTTGTATTGTATGTATACATATATATATGTTATGGATATGTATGTGTATATAGTATATCTATAGTATGTGTGTGTGTGTGTGATTTTTTCCATCCACTAGGGAGATTGGGGAAGAAGTGTCTTTTCTGACCATACTATGGGACATATGGGACATATGTGTGTGTGCGTGTAAAATGTATGTATTTGTTGTTTAGTCATCCAGTTGTGTCCAATTCTTCATGACCTTGTGGACCAGACTGCCCATGGCATTTTCTTGGCAAAAATACTAGAGTGTTTTGTTTGCTGTTTCCTTTTCTAGTAAATTTAGACAAAAAGAGGTTAAATAGCCAGATTCTACCCTCTCATTATCCAAAGGTTAGTGCAGTCTTGCATATGTATATGTGTCTATATTTATATATCTCTATATTATTGTGTAAGTATATGTACACATATATATTATGGTTTCAGTCAGATAGATATTCAGTGTTGCTCAGAAAAAAATAGATTTTTGGTGGGGTCATGATAGTTTGTATGGGATTGCAGTCAGTAGGAATCAGTGGGGGAGGAGCATCAAACAGATTAGGTTACCAGGCTAGTAATCACTAATGAAAATTGGCCCTAAAGGAGTCTGGGTAGAGTCACATACAAGAGTGTGTTCTTCAGGCCCTATGGCATCTATCTGTCTTTTATAGCAATTAAAAGCTGCCTGCCAGGGAAAACAGTAACATCCCAAGGGATAATCCAGGGAAGCTGTTCCCATGTTATTACTGCTGTGTCTATCTCACTGGCCTAGCTGATAGGCTCATTTAGAAAGGCTTCACTATTTCAAGTCCTTCAGGTCTCCCCACAGCCCAGAAGATGCTATTTGCAAGAGCAATACAGGGCTACTTAGGGAACATCTAATTAACTGCTGAAAATTAACTCCATGAGGCTACAAAGTGAAATGCAAATGAGCCCTGTCTCAGTGGGAGAAAGGGAACAGAGGGAGCTGCAGTCAAGGGCTGGGACTGAACTGGGCTTGAGCAATAAGCAAAATGTGCAAACAAGTTGGTTAAGGTGAGAAGGCTGCCGGAACCCATCAAGCCTGGGGACATTAAGGGGCTAATCAGAGGAACTGAGTGATTAAAAGGAAAGAACATTGCAATCCCCAGCATAGGGACAGCCAGTTCTCTGCCTTTGCAAAGCATATTCTCCCTTCTCATTTGTGCCTTTTGGAATGCCTCAATTACCATCAAAACTTAGGTCAAATACCACTGCCTACAAGAAAACTTTCCTGCCAGTCCCTCCACTTGTTACTTCTCAACCAAAAACCCACAAAAACCAAACCAAACAAAAAGTCTTGCATTTACTTTGTTTACTCACCAGGTGGCATAGTTAGCCCTTAACCTGATCCTATTCACCAAAAGAAACAGACTCCACTATTAATCCAATCCACTTCAATCCAATTCATACATAGTAATTAAGCAGCTATTTTGCCAGACACTGTGCTAAGCCCTGGGGATACATGTGATAAAATGAAAAACCTTCTCTGTCCTCAAGGAGTTTACAAACCCAAAGAAAGAATCTACAACACACAAAAGAAGGAGAAAGTAGGAGAGAGGAGATGAGGGATAGGGGAAAAATTGGGTAGGGAGTGCACTGCACGACATCACTCATTAGATGAAGGACTCAGTATCTTTAGATCTTAGACCTGGTTCTTCCACACAGAATTGGAATACAGATTAAATAAAACCACCTATATAAATGAAAATTATGTGTAGCTCTTTTTTTTTTCTTTTCCATGCTAGTTATGATGCCCAGACCACATTTCTAGTTTTCCTTGATCTACCTCAACCATTTTTTGCCTTCTTCATCTCTTTCTGTCCTTTGGTTTAAATTATACAGTGGCAAAGAGTCACAAGAACTAATTTTCTGGGGGCATCTAGATGGTGCAGTGGATAGAGCACCAGCCTTGAAGTCAGAAGGACCTGAGTTCAAATTTGAACTCAGACACATAACACTTCCTAGCTGTGTGACCCTGGACAAGTCACTTAACCCCAATTGCCTCAGCAAAAGAAAAAAAAGAATGTATTTTCTTCCTCTTCCAAAGAATACTCAAGTTTGGCTCATTCCTAATAAGGAGATCTGGAGATCCAGAAGGAACCTACATCCATATATATTTTATGGTTACCTATTTTTGCACGTTCCTCCTCAATCTACTTATGTTCTTATGAAACGTAAGTAGTTTGAAAGCAAGGGCCCTCTCATTGCTTTTTCTTTGTATCCCCAGCACCCAGCACACTGCCTTGTACATAATATGTGATTAATAAATCCTTGTTAATTTTTTTGCAGGAATTCCATTAAAAATAAACTAACAAAACCAATTACATAAAGATCTGTATCAGCCCATCATCAGAATTAGTGTAGGTCTACCTATTCTAATTATCAAGTTCAAGAAATAGGAAATTGTTTCTGGTCAACCAGAGAAACTGGTCTTTCCTGACTTCTTCTTCTGGTCACTTCTTCCCCTTTCTACTATATTCGTTGTTTGTATCAATCTAGACTAGGAGTCAAACAATTTAGTTTTCTAATCCTGATTTATCTACTAAGTAAACTATTTAGGCACAATTTAAAAAGCTTTTAGACTCATAGTTTTATATAGTGCTTCACTCCCTCTCTTCCCCTTCTCCCATCATAATGCCAGGAAAATGCAACTTCTTTGAAAACAAGGACTGTTTTCATTGTTGTCTTTGGGCCCAGTAGCTTGCATAGTGTATAATACATATTAAGTGCTTAACAAATGACTGTTAGACTATTTAATTGATCTATAACAATACATGAAAATTATACATGAAGTGTTTGATTTCCATGACTGTGTGGCTCCCAGTGGGTAATACATGTAAAAACACTATGTAGATGGAAAATGCCATATAAATGCAGGAAATTGTCAATATTATCATCATCTTTGTTGTTGTTATCTGGCAATTATGTCCTAAGTTGTACTGCTATTTTGTTCTCTCTTCTCAAATTTTCCTAGAATATACTCACTGGATCTGTTTTTTTGTTCTTTTCTTTTCTACTCTATATTATACATCCCTGTATATGTGTTAAGTCTATAAACTCCAGAAAGCAAAGAATTTGTTATTAATAGCATTGTTTCTTCATCCTCAAGCACAGTGATTTGAACATAGCAAATGCTTATTCTTTTAAAAAATTCCATTGCACCTATGCCCATGAAATTTCAATGTCCATAGGACAAAAATTTGAGGGTTTTTTCTTTTATCCTACCTAGCATGTTGAACAGAGCTTTGCACACAGTAGGTGCATAATAAATTTATTTGGAATTGAAATACTATATCTTTCCTTCCTTACTAAACTCTAAGCTCTAGCAGGGCAAGATCTATACTCTATCTAAGTTTGCATCATCATCACCTCCTCACATAGGGTTGAGGGAGACCTCAGTAGACACTTGGTGGTTGATTGATGAGATTGAGAGACGGAAACAAAAGACATAAAAATAAGAAATAGAGAGAGGAGAGAAATAAATGCCATTTATTTCATCCAAGATTTCTCCTATCAAATTTGTTTGAAATGAGGTCCACCTTTGATAAAAATTGCTGTGGTAATTGAAAAATAGTATGGGAGAAACCAGGTTTTGACTAACATCTAATACCCTATACCAAGATAAAATTGAAATGGGTTCATAATTTAGACATAAAGGGTGATATTGTAAGCAAATTATGAAAGCAAGGGATAGCTACCTGTCAGATATTTGGAGAAGGGAAGAATTTATGACTGAAGAAGAATTAGAGAATGTTATGAAATGCAAAATAGATAATTTTAATTATGATATATCAGAACGGTTTTACACAAACAAAGTCAATGCAGCCAGTATTAGAAGGAAAGCAAAAAGCTGGGAAACTATTTTTATAATCAGAGTTTCTGATAAAGGACACATTTCTAAAATATACAAAGAACTGACTCAAATTTATAAAAATACAAGTCATTCCCCAACTGATAAATGGTCAAAGGATATGAATGGACAATTTTCAGATGAAGAAATTAAAACCATTTCTAGTCATGTGAAACAATGCTCTAAATCACCACTGATTAGAGAAGTGAGACCTACCTGTACAACCATCATTTTTAGGAAAGCAGGGGAAGGCAGACATAGAAACTTATGAAATTCCACCATTTCTGCTTTATTTCCTGAATCTGGATTTTTGTGGGTATTTTAGGAGATGCTAAACACAAATAAAGTAAGTGAGAACCATTAATGAACACTACCCTGCCCTCTGAGCTCTGTTCTTTGGGGTGATATATCTCATCTATCCCAAAGAATAGAGGCAACTATTATTGCCTATTAGGCAATTGAGAACATAAATCATCCAAGGAGCCATGATTTCTTGAAACCCTTTTGGGGAATTGAAGCTGATACAATCCCCTGGATAATTTAGCATATGCAGGAATACCCCTACCAAACATTGTTAATTAATGTTGCAAGCACATGTTGTTAGGTGAAAGGAGATGTTACAGGAGATACTGAGTAGTTCTATTAAAACAATGTTCACACACATGCAGTTAGCAATATGGCTATGTTAAGCAAGCTGATACACAGGGGAGTTTACGTCTCTGGGGCTCAATAGCTAGCTTGAATCGACACCGACCATCTGGGTTCACATCTCATATAATCAAATGAACAACTTTATGAAAGCATTTCACAATGTTACATTGTGGTTAGCATACAATGAATTGGATGATGTGCAGTGGAGCTGTAAGGGGAGTGCTAGTTTTAGAGGTATAAAGTTAACAAGACCGTGAACTGTGGGAGAAAGGTGAAATTCTTCCAACCTGCACCAACTCTTGAGTTTGTTGCATCCCCCAGCCTACTAGGATGTCAATACTCTTGGGATCTTTTTGCCTTAGTTTTACTATAGAAGCAAAGATGGACCCTTAAATAACTACCCAGTTTCATAAGAGACAAACAGACTGACAGAGAAAGTGAGAGAGAGTAAGAACAAGAGCAAGAGAGAGAAACACACACATGCCCAAAGAGAGACAGAGAGACAGACAGAGATACAGAAATATAGAGAGACAGAGAGACATTGAGAACAGAGAGAGACAGAAAGACAGAGACAGAGAGAGAGAAGGGCAGAAATAGAGACAAGTATTTAATGGAGATTATTAGAATATAGACCAAGGGAGTACCTAGCTCATTAATGAACATACCAGTCTAGTATAAGTCAAACTACAGAACTAATGAACTTCCTGGGGAATCATTAGTTCAGCAACATACAAACCTCTCAATAATCACTTCTACAAAACAAGAACAACATTTAGGTATAATCTTAGAAATATATGGTACATAATGATTTTTAGAGAAGTACTGGATTGCTCCTCTTGGGGATAAGTGGGTATTTCTGGACAGCAGCAACATCCACTTTTATAGCAGACCTAATGGAAAGAGGGAGGAGAAACAGGGACAACAATCTCTGCTACTTTTTTAATTCAACTTTAGGTCAAAGTAATCAATCCCTCAACAAGCATTTATTAAGCAGCTACTGTATGCCAGGCACTGCACTCAGGGATGAAAAATATAAAGACAAAAGTAGCACAATCTATATTCTGAAGGCATTTACATTCTCTTAGAACAAATAAAAAGCAGAAAGCAAAGGAAAGAGGGATGGAGACCCTAAGGATTAGCGCCACTAGAAGGATTAAGGGAAGACAAGCATGAACAGGGACATTAGTCTTCCACTTCCTTTTGAAGGTGGAAGGCAAGAGAGAGATCACTAATGCATAACCAGATCTCACCAAGAGGCAGCCATCAGCAGAAGAAAAAGAAGATAAAATGAAGAATATTTGCCAGATTCCCACTTCCTAATAATCACCAGAGAGAAGAGGAAAAATAGAAGTCATTCAACAAGCATTTATTAAGCATTTAATAGGAAGAAAACCAATATATATTAAGCATCTGCTATGTTCCAAGCATTGTGCTAAGTTCTAAAAATAATATCTCATTTGATCCTTAAAACAACCTGGAAGATAGGTCTAAAAGTTCACATTTTACTGTTGAGGAAATTGAGGCAGATGTAGGTTAAGTGGCTCAAACAAGGTCACACAGCTAGTAAGTTTCTGAGGTCAGACTTTAATTCATGTCTTCCTGATTCTAAAGCCCCTAACCTATCCACTATACCACCTAGTTGTCTCTTAAGTACTAGGGATGTAAGCCAAAAAAACAATTCATCCTTCCTTGGTTTTAAGAAGGAGAAAGACAATAACAGAAAGCAAAGACAAGATTCCCTAAGGCCTGCTGTTGACTTCTGGTTACATTAGATCCCAAACTCCTTTTTGTACCTCCTGCCAACTCCATCTCTTAGGACATGACTTGTCTACATTGGAAACTTTGCCAGAGGAAAGAGGAGATTTTTACTCTGATTGAGTGAAGAGAGATCTATCTTTCTCCTTGGGGACCACAGCATTGAATCAAAATGGTCTTTCTCTGTGTCCATGATAGGTCACAGTCCCATGCTTCCTTGCCCACTCAATCCTATGCTAAAAGGGGAGGACTGGTTCCTATGCCAGCAGAAGTTAAGTAAGAGAGAGAAAGCTATTCTTTGCTTTAGTCATTCAAACAGACAAAAGGAGTTTTTTAGCCATTAACTATGAGATTACCTGGGCAGTTCAGTACAGGGGCTAGACTCAGGAAGACCCAAGTTCAAATACAAGCTCAACCACTTACTGACTGTGTGATCCTGGGAAAATCATTTAACTCTATTTACCTCCATTTCCTCATCTATAAAATTAGGTCCAGGTCCTCTGTGTCCAAATCCAGCAATCTTTACACTATACTCTGTTGTCTCTCAGCCCTAAAACTTACTGGGTGAATAAGCTAGACAGGCAGTCCCTTATGAATTTTAGTTTTCATATCTGTAAAATGAGATTAATAATGCTTTTACCTTATAGGATTGTTTTAAAGAAAGCACTTTGTAAACCTAATATGATAGAAAAGCATGCCGTCACATTTTCAATGACATAATTATGATTTGAATATGGTGCAGGATCCTTATTCAGAATATGTCCACACATACACATACACACAGGCACACACACATATACACACACACAATTGTCCATAGTAGTCTATGTCCCTAGCCTGTCCTGGGTAGACCCCAATAGAAAGAATAGAAGAAAAGTCTTTATTAAAGTCTGCCTTCCAAGGGAACGGTAGACATGTGAAAAGTCAGGTCACAACTCAAGGCAGAAAATGATTAAGTGCCAGAGCTAGGGAGTAGGACAGATGGCAAATGCCAAGGGACCTCAGGGAATGGAGAGGTTGATTTGGAATGGAGGAAACATCTGGATGATTGACTAAATGTTTGGCCAATGGAGCCTTTGTCTACGCAATGTCAACATAGCGGGTTTGGAAGCAAATGAATCACTAAAAATGATTTCTTTCCCTTTGTCAGTTCTAAACCATGACAAATAATCCATTTGAATGATGGGATGTTAGGAATGAAAGCCAGAAGGGAGTTGGGAAATGATTTGGTCCAAAAGTTCTTTACCAAAAGTCCATGCGCCCAAAAGGATACTTGGATAGATTTCAAAGAATCCATGAATGGGGATGAAAAAAAGAAAACACTGCATCCTTATTTTCACTTGGCCTCTAACTAGAAATTTACTTTTTTTGTCAATAATTTGAAAATATTATTCTGAAAATATCATAGGATTTATTGAATTGTTTACATAACATACAAAAAATGAAGAGCCCTTATTTGGTTCAATCTCTTCATTTCTAAAAAAAGAAAATTTAGGCTTGAAGAAATAATATTTGTTCAAGATCACAAGCTAATCATGACAGACTAGAGATTCAAACTCAAGTCTCTCGACTCCAAAACTGTTTTGTTGTAGTTTTTTCCTTTGACCATTCTATAAATATATACAGACTGGCTCACTCATTCATTAGATTATTTGAGATGACTGGCTATTCTGATAATGTACAGACATGACTCTACCTGACTGAATGTTTATGCTGGTTTTCCAATTGTGTACTCCTTCGATGACTCTTTATGGTCTTGGAGATATCCCTGGGTTCTTAAAGGCTGTTCCAAGAGAGTTGAAGCTCTTCAGCTCCTCCCAAGCAAGAAGGCTTTGACTATAGACCAAGTAAGGGACTGTCTCTTTAATGGTAATTGTAGACTCAATTAAGTTTGAGAAATTCATCACCAGACAGTTCACAGGATAACAATTCTAGAGCTGCAAAGGACTTTAACGGCCACTGAATCAAATAGTCATTCAAGTATTTATTAAGTGCTTATTATGTACTTAGTTGTCATGCTAGGTTGGAGGGATGCAAGTACAAAGACTGCAACAATCCCTCTTTGAAATGAGTTCTGTTACAGAGAAATAGAAAATGAGATCCAAAGAGATAGATTCACTTGCCCAGTGTCACACAATCAGGAAGTAACAAAATCAGGATTAAAATACAGATCTTCTGCCTCCAAAATGCAGTACTCTTTCTATTACTGGGTAATTTTCTTTTACCCTCATCTCCCAAACCCCATTCATACTTCATTTCCTTAGGCTGATATTCCTATTTTGAGATCTGTGTGATTTTACATGTATGTATAAATATGTATATACACATACATATGTGTATATATGTATATATACGTATATGTGTGTGCATATATATACACATATATATGTGTGTGTATATATGTATATATATGTGTGTGTATATGTATATGTATACATATATGTATGTGTGTGTGTGTGTGTATATATATATATATATATATATATATATATATATATATATATATATATATATGGGATACAACTTCTAGGGGAAATGTGCCAGTAGCCCTGAGGTCACCAGGTCCTGGCAATGCCAGAGTTCCCCAGATAACACTGGCTGTCAGAAAATTATCTGTTGTTCAGTGATAAAAGGGTTTCTGAGAAAAATGTCGAGGTGCATACCAGACCACTCCTCAGCTCTATCTCTGGGCCATAAAATGAACATCCAGTGACATAAAGAACCAAATCTCTCTGTCTTTTCCTATAAATTTGTCTTCTTGTTCCTGGTTCTTTGCGAAATCCTTCTGGAACTTAGTCCAATTTTATAGGAGTTACAATTACAATAAACTTTGACCCTTGACTTGGAGATGGGTTCAAGCCTGCAAATTCTTTTGAGACATCTTGTGACACCGGTCTGCAACCCGAACCTCTGGGGGTCTCCTTCTGAATCTCAACATAGACACAACTATACATACACATGATACAACTATATATATATATATATATATACACATATATACATGTATGTATGTATGTATGTATACACACACTTTGTATATGTATGTGAATTATCCAAATGAAAACCAGAAAGTGTTGGAGAAATTGGATAGATTGGTTATTCCTGAAAGTTTCTTTCAGCCTCCTTTCAAAAATCTGCACGTATTGAGTATGAGTACTTGAAAGAAGATATCTGGTTCTGGTGTTTCTAAGATGTATATTTAGGAGAAAATCATTTAATCTCTCTAAGTCTCAGTTTCCTCAATCTGTAAAATAGGGATAATAATAGTACACAAAATCATTGTAAAGAAACAACTTTTAAACCTTAAAGCATTAGAATATAGTCATTTTGAGGCTGCAAACCATGTTTTGCCTTTCCTTGTATCCCAACTACAGTGCCTGGCACATGTTAAACACTTAATAAATGATTGTTAACTGATTCTCTCTCTCCTCTTTTCCCTTCTCTCTCTCCCTCTCTCTCTTTCTCTATATATATCCATATCTATCATTTGTATATATGTGTGAATATATATATATATATAATATTTACATACACAAGAGAAAATAAAAAGCACCCACCAAAAGGAACAGTTAGTTCATTAGTTATAATAATATTCAATATAGCAACTTAAATCTTTATATCTATCTCTATGCATCTTTATTTGTGTGTCTGGTTATCTATCTGCCTATTGATTTCTGTTTCTATCTCTATCTGTCTATCTATCTATCTACCTACCTATCTATCTATCTTAGATATCCATCTGATTCTCAATCCTCCAGAAGCAGAACCTTGCAATTGCTTGAGTTTGTTGCCCCCTATATAAGCCTATGTTTGTTTAAGGCCAGAAGCTGCAGCCACTATCCTATTTCTCGTCTTCCCCACAGGTATTGACAAACACAGCATAATGCTGCCTTTCTTAAAAACCACTAAGTGCTCATTCAGCTTTGATTCCCTTTATCAAAGTTGCTATTGGACCATGGGACACCGAAGCAGCATCTGGCAAGATCTTAGCAGAAAGACATCCAAGTTTTGGCTTCTTTCTCCTTCTCCTAGGCAAATTCCCAGCAATTAGCCTGGTTGGAGCAATTCATCTTTAGCAGCCCTTCCCTTTGTCAGAGATGTATGCATAGCCATTAGGAGTGATCAAACTGTGGAGATAATTTCCCATCCAGACTCCAAAGCCCATTTTGTAAAAGAGTCTTTAAGATAATTAAAAACAACTCCAGTATCCTCTTTCTTTTAGATACTAAGCTATTTCTCTACTGTATCCCCTTCTACCTGGGATGCCCTGCTCATTTTGCTGTCCATTCAAAGTCTGTATATTATTCATGTTGGTACTTTTTCCTGGTTCAGACACATGGGGATGGTGGTAGTGATGGGAGGTGGGGTGGGAGTGGTAGTTGGATGGAAATAAAGGCTGGAATCAGGTTCAGATCCCAAATGAGATTAAAGCAAAGTTGAATCACAATGATGTCATTGAAAAAGATGATAGCATGCATTTCTATCATACCAGGTTTACAAAGCACTTTCCTCATAACAATCCAATGAGGTACTTACTTAGTACAAGTATTATTCACCCCATTTGGGGATTAATCTGATTCTACTGCCTTCTAGTAAACATATTCTGAGTATTCTTTTATCCAAGTTCATTGTTCACACAAATCCTATCAACCAGTCAATAAGCATTTATTAAATGGCATTTGAAGGAGGAGATCAAATAATATACTGGGAATCAGGAAAACCAGTGTTCAAATCTTGACTTAGACATTTTCTGTTACTCTGAATAAATCAGTAATTTTTTTTTCTGCCTCGACTTATCATCTATAAAATGAGGAACAAGCACTAGGCTCACCAGACTATTGTAAAGATCAAATGAGATATTATGTATAGTTTGTTTTTTTTGTTTTTTGTTTTTTGCAAATTTAAAAGTATTATATGAAGGGTCATTATTATTGTTATTACTTCTATGTTCCAAGCACCGTGTTGGAAATAAAAAAAAAACAAAAACAAAAACTGAAGTAATCCTTACTCTCAAGAAACTTACATTAAAATGGTGAACAATCTGTGTGTGTGGTGTATGTGTACATGTACACAAGAATATGTACACATAAAATTATTTATACATATGCATATATTTATATCTATATCTGTCTCTCTAGTTATCAACCTTTCTCTAGCTATATCTATACTAGATAAATAGATAGGAAAAGATTCTTAGCACTGGAAAGTTTCAATCCATTAATTAACTGAGAATTAGCACATCTATTTTATAATCATTGGCCCTTCTATCACTGACTGATTCTAGCTTTAATTTCCTGTACTTCCCTTTAGGCTATTGTTTACATGGTAGCTCATTTGATTAGCATCTCTTTATGGCATGTCTTTGTAAAGGATCCAGATCTTATTTGTTGATTTGCACCTAATAACTATAGGCTTTCCATCTGTAGTAGTCATCAGCAGTACCTGATTACTGGCCTAAAAATCAGTTTTAGGCCATGCTAATCTCTCCTTTTTTGATCATGCAGAATATTTACTGAGTGCATTATATAAGGGCTAATATGACATTTTACCATAAACTTCTTTGTATTTATCATTCCATAATTGATTCCTTTAAAGGATTGTAAACTTTTATAGTACCTGGCATATGTGAAGTACTTAATAAATGCTTGTTGATTGACTTATTGATTTACAAAGGAAGAGATTTGTTTCCCATGCATAATAACAGGGTATTCAATAACTATTTTACCTGAATTTTAAAAATGCAAATGGTATACTTCTGAATTCCACCTAAAGAGCTTCTATGTTATGGAGTACTATTTTCTTTCTAAATTACTTGTTCATTGGAAACTGAGTGGATGCCCATCAGTCGGAGAATGGCGAATAAGTTATGGTCTATGAATGTTAGGGAATATTATTGTCCTATAAGAAACAATCAACAGGATGATTTCAGAAAGACCTGGAAAGACTTACATGAACTGATGCTGAGCGAAGTGAATAGAACCGGGAGATCACTGTACAAAGCAACAAGATTATGTGATGATCAACTGTGATGGACTTGGCTTTTTTCAAAAATGAGGTGATTCAGGCCAGTTCCAATAGACTTGTAAAGGAGAGAGCCATTTGTATCTAGAGAGAGGAGTATGGGGACTAAGTGTGGATCCCAATATAGTATTTACACCTTTTTTTTTTTTTTTTTACTGTAATTTGCTTGTTTTTGTTTTCTTTCTCATTTTTTTTCCCTTTTTTGATCTGATTTTTCTTGTGCAGCATGATATTTGTGGAAATATGTATGGAAGAACTGTACATGTTCAATATATATTAGATTGCTGTTTGGGGGAAGGGGTGCAGAGAAGAGAGGGAGAAAAAAATTTGGAGTGCAGGGTTTTGCAGGGATGAATGTTGAAAGCTGTCTAATATGTGTTTTGAAGACAAAAAGCTAAAAAAAATTATTTGTTCATTGTCATAATATTGATTTCAGGAAAGAAGTTGTATTATGGTATAATAGAAAGAGTACTAGCTCCTGAGCCTGAAGACCTGAGTTCAAATCTCACATCTGTTTCTACCAGTATGATTTGGGGCAAATCATTGATCTCTGGTCTTCATTTTCTTTGCCTGCAAAATTAAGGAGCTGGAAAAAATAGATATAAGTAGATAAATAGAACATTAAGTCTTTACTAAATGCTAAGCATAGGTGGTACAGTTGCAAGAAAAAAAGACCATTGGTAACTTCCAACAACTTATTTTTTTAGGGAAGAAAATACCTAGAGAGGTTTTAGAAGGGGCAGTATCACATGTTAAGGAGACAGCAGAGAAATGACAAAGAGATATGGGACTGAGCAAGATAAAGTAAAAGTTCACCCATCAGAACCAGGATACCTGTGTGGCATTAAACTGAAGGAAATAAAGATAATAAATGGGGAGTGCATGCAAGATAAAGAGATAGCAGTGTGGGGGAAGCTAGGTGGTGCAGTGGATAGAGCACCAGCCCTGAAATCAGGAGGGCCTGAGTTCAAATCTGGCCTCAGACATTTAACACTTCCTAACTGTGTGACCCTGGGCAAGTCACTTAACCCCAATTGACTCAGGAACAAAAAAAAGAGAAAGAGAGAGAGAGAGCCATGGTGTAGAGGACTCTTTCCCCCCTCACACGTAGATAAACATATATCTCACCCATCACAGCTGGGAGATACTTGGGCAAAGTCCAAGGTTGGCCTTTGAGATCCCTTATTGGTCTAAATCTGTGATCTTATGATATTTTCACGTTACTGGAAAAGGAATCTCTACAATGGGTGGAAAATAAATGTGATTTTGGGCAATTCACCTGACTTCCATAAATGTCTCTTTTTTCTAATGTTAATGAGAGATTATTAGTATTAATTATTAATATTATATACCAATATTGTTATTATAGCATTAGTATTATGTTAATTATTAGTATTAATCATATTAATACTTCCATTACTTAATATTACAGATTTGTTACTGGAGTCCATCAATGTGGTAGATATGAAAGTGATATGTGAGGATTTTTATTAGAAGTAGGATCCTCATTCTTATCAGATTAGGTGATTTCTAAGATCTCTGCCAATTTTAAGATTTTATAACTAAAGGGGAAATGGTGAAGAAGGACCCTTTATGAAATAGTTCTTAAAGCCATAAGGTTCAAACTTGATGTTTCTTAGGAGTTCCTCCTTTGTTTGAGTGACCACCCCATTAGGAAAATAGGAGACTGACACAACACAAGTTCTCATCACATTGAGATTGCTAACACTCCTCTCTGACTTTGTGTATTTCCTACACCAGAAACACTAGCTTAGTGAGCACCTTCAGGGATCCAAAACAACACAGGTATTCTTCTAGGATTTACCAAAATATAAACAAACTTCTACCTCTCTCTCATTAATGCATCCAGGTTAATGGTGTATATATGTGTGCATCCACACACACGTAGCCCAACACAACCAGACTACTGACATTCACCCATTGGAGTGCTTTTAAAGGCAGGAGTCATCAAACACCTGCCTAGTCAAGTATTAGGAGGAATAGATAAAGAATCTATGTACAGCCTTGATCCTCAGCTCATTGGCTACCACATTTCCTCTATTGCCATAACTGCCAGCCAAGACTTCAGAGCTAATACACATCCTAAATCTCATGGATCATGGAAGTGTTTTGTGAATCTCAGTATAGGTCAGTTCACTGGGTAGGCATAGAATCACAGAATTTTAAAGAGTTTGAAAGCTATATAGAGATGATTTGGTCCAATCCTTTTATAGATAAGAGTAGACCTTATTTATTCCTACTATCTCATATTATTGAGTCTCAGAGGGGAGAAGGAATTTACTTAAGATCACATAGGAAGTTAGTTGGGGAAGGAGGGTTAGAGCCCATTTCTCCATTAGAGCATGGTCTGTGCTCTACAAAGGTAGCAGTAAATATATATATATATATATATATATATATATATATATATATATATATATTTTTGGAGGGTGGGGCAGATAAATCACATATACCCATTGTCTAAAATGGTCAATCCAAAATGGCTCTAAACATCTGGTTGATCAACAAAAAGCAATGAGTGAGCAATAATAACATTCAATCAACAGACATTTATTAAAAATTTGCTCTATGCCAGGCCTAGAGTTAGTCTCTGGAAACATAAAGACAATAAATTAAACTACCCCAAGTAGTGTACCAGTCACTATCCCTGATATCTGTATAATACTCCTTGGCTTACTAAGCACTTTCATATTGTTAGAAATACACTCTTGACACTGAAAATTAGATGTGGAGGAAAATCTATTAAAGAAAAATCTTAAGGAATTATCTTAACATTTCCGGCCAGAAGTGGGCCCCACTCCTCTTCAGGAAGAAGGAGCACTGGGCAAAGAAGTGGGAGAACCTTTATATTTGCTAGTTTGGCACAATCCCTCCCTTCAGAGAACAGATTGGTCCATTTCTTCCAGGTAACAATCTGATACACCACTACCTATTTCCCCTAAATATATATAAACATGTTCTCCCTCCCTCATCACACATCCCATGTTCAAAAATGGCAGGAAACTCCTCCAATGGTGTGTGTTGTTTAATATTCAATTAGCCTATAAGGAGGCACAATAGTGATTTGGTCAAGTCAGGTCATTGACCCCAACTAGTTTGGGCTGGATCAGCTATTGTTTTCTCAAAACCGACAGCTCTTTCTAATTGGCTGAATCTACCCATTCCTTCCTAGCTCCCCTATTCTTTGTTTCCTCAAGACTTCTATTGATCACTTAAGTATTCTATGGAATCTTAACTGTCCTTAACCTCTCACATACAGAAAACCTCTTGGTTAGTGGTACCTACTATACCACACTACCTTGAACATTACCTGGAACACTGTGAAAACTCAACTTTTCAGCATTTCTCACAATATTCAATATATGCATGAGTTAGGTAGAGCAAAGTCATTTTTTTTTTATTCCGTTTTACAAATGTAGAACAGGCTCACAGAAGTTAAACGGGCTTTTTGAGACGGAGATCACACAGGGAGTAGTAGTAGAATGGCTTATACATAGATTCACTGGTCTAGTGTTTTAACTTCATAAGACCACTGAGAGGTCAAGGAGTTTCCTGTTGGGAGTGGAGTGAGAGAAAGATGGACAGGAATTAGGAATTAGCATAGCCATCACCTGGGATTGTGGCACTTGGAACAAATTCAGTTGTGACAGTGAGATGGGGAAGGATAAGAAAATCCCCATTCAATTGTCAGCAAATTTTCTTCTCCTCTATTAATCCTTGTGGTACAGAGCTGCAGTATGGTAAGATCAAAGTAGTGTTCCCTTTGTACCACTTCCTCATTCCTGTATTCATGGAAGACTGAACTCTATAGGCTTATAATTTTATTGCTAATATTACTATGTCATCACTTTAAATATATTTGAGCTAATTGTTTCCTTTGGCTGACTAGGGTAAAAGTAAATACACTACTGGGGCTTTTGAGTGATAGTTTTAGGAGTAATGACCCACAGTATACCTTATCTGAAGTTGTCATCTCTTGTGGGTTCCAATGTTAATATTTGTATTGGGGATAGCTAAATACATAGACATATATCCCATATAAAGGTAGAATTTGTTGGAAGGTGGGCTCCATAGGTTCTTCCTCTTCCTAGACTTAATGAGGAAGGGGGACTTATCCTAACTTAAACATTGTTTTTTGGGGATCTCCACCTGTACCTCCCCTAAAGATTCCCAAGAGTTGTGATGTTCCTGTCTTCCAGAAGCCCTTGGCTTAGAGAAGTCCTTCTATTTCCCTAGAGAAGCCAGCCCTTGGGATCCAGAAGCACCTCCCAATTCTATTCTTTTCCCCTTCTCACTTGATCTCTAATACTAAAGATACTGATCCATTGCCCACTCCCTAAGTTGACTTACCATTTCCAAATCTCTTCGACGTTCAGAACAATGTAGAAAAGGTAAGAGGGGGCAGCTAAGTGGTGCAGTGGATAGAGTACCAGCCCTGAAGTCAGGAGGACCTGAGTTCAAATCTGGTCTCAGACACTTAACTTTCCCTAGCTGTGTGACCTTGGGCAAGTCACTTAACCTCAATTGCCTCAGGAAAAAAAAAAGAAAAAGAAAAGGTAAGAGATGGCTTGTCATCTCCCTCCTTCCTCTCCCCATTGCTTCCTTGCCCTCTCCTGGGGTCACTTGACTCCTTCTTCCATTTCCATTGAGGATGATAGATCTGAGACAGGGACTCTGAATCAAAGTGGCAAATAAGTAGCCGTGGACTGTATATTGATACTTGGGGCAAAGAACAAGCTACTTGCCCTCATAAAGATTTTGATAAGAAGACCCGTGTTCAGGCCAGTTCTGCCACTGACTAACTAGGCCATTTTGGGGAAGTTATGTCCCCTTTCAGCCTCTATTTTCCTCCTCTATAAAATGAGAGAGTTAGACTAACTACTCTCAAAGATACATTAATTCTGTACCTCTATGGAATAACTACTGATCTATTTTTAAAATTAAGGACAAAAGCAAAACAAATACAAGAAACTCCACTTAAATATTCTAGCAGAATTACTCTTTAAAGGTATCACATAGGGAGTTATTTTAAAGTGAAGAATATTTTCTTAATGTGAACGGGGCACTTTTAACTTATGTTTAGCAATCCCTGTTTTTCTTATTAAGGCTTTCTTATAGGGGAGCACACCAGCACTCTGCCACTGGCTCTTTGCTTTGGTTGGAGTTTTTGTCTCAACTGTTAAATTATTTTTTTTCCATTTTTAAAAAATTTTTATTAAAGTTTTTTATTTGCAAAACATATGTATGGGTAATTCTTCAACATTGACCTTTTTTTTTAATAAAGCTTTTTATTTACAAAACATATGAGTGATTTTTCTACATTGACCTTTGCAAAAACTTTTTTTTCCCAAGCTTTTCCCCTCCTTCCCCCCACCCCCCACCCCTAGATGACAGGTAATCTAATACATGCTAAATAGGATAAATTATATGACAAATACAATATATGTATACATATCTATACAGTTATCTTACTGCATAAGAAACATCAGATCTAGAAAGAAAAGAAGAAAAAACAACCTAAGAAGGAAAACAAAATGCATGGAGATATTCACAGAAAGCGTTAAAATGCTGTGTTGTGGTCCGCACTCAGTTCCCACAGGCCTCTCTCTAGATGTATATGACTATCTTCATCGCTGAACAATAGGAACTGGTTTGAATCACATCATTGTTGGAGAGAACCATGTCCGTCAGAACTGATCATCGTATAGTCTTGTTGCTGTGAATAATGTTCTCCTGGTTCTGCTGATTTCACTCAGCATCAGTTCATGCAAGTCTCTCCAGGCCTCTCTGAAATCCTCCTGTTGGTCGTTTCTTACAGAGCAATAATATTCCATAATATTCATATACCATAATTTATTCAGCCATTCTCCAATTGATGGGCATCTTTTCAATTTCCAGTTTCTTGCCACTACAAAAAGGGCTGCCACAAACATTTTTGCACATGTGGGTCCCTTTCCCTCCTTTAAAATCTCTTTGGGATATAGGCCCTCAACTGTTAAATTATTAATCTCATTATCACTTCACATTTCTATTACCTTCCATTGGCAGAGGGCATAGTCCTTCTTTCTTTCCCTTTAGAATCATAGGTTTATAGATTTAGAACAATAAGGGAGGAAACTTAAGTCATAGAGGCCTCTGACTCAAAATTCAATGCTCTTTCCATCAAGGGTGAGCATAATATTCTGGCCCCATAGCCAGTGTTAGCTGAAACCATCCACTTTTTTACAAATAGATGACACATGTACTTTAGCATGTAGCTTCAGCAGATAATACAAAATGTTCAGACTTTGATGGTCAATATTCCAATAGCCTCTGTTCTAAAGGAGAAGGATAGGGATGGAATCATTAGCATCATCCTTATCAATAAACAGCATTGGCTAAGCACTCACTGAATGAGGCCCTGGACCAAATTTTTTCAGCAGACACTATCCTGTCATCAGGGAATGAACAAGCTCAAATCAATTCATAAAAGAAAGGGAGGAGGGAGGACGATAAGAAGGGAGGGCCCATAAGCATTAAGATATGTAAACAAACAGTAACTGTTCATATTATTTCTGGGTTGGTGGCAAGTGAGATTCAGGAGTGAGCAAAATAGTGTTTGAAATAGAGTGCCAACATGAACCAGAAGAATTCTATGTTTGGTTAGGCAGGAATTTCATTAAATTATTAACAACAGCCATAATAATGACTCACAGTTATTTAACCCTTTGAGATTTGCAAAGTTCTTTCTTCCCACAACATAGCATTTTAATGCTTTCTGTGGACATTTGCTTGCATTTTGTTTTTCTTCCTAGGTTGTTGTTGTTTTTTTTTCCTCTTTCTGGATCCAATTTTTCTTGTGCTGCAAGATAAGCATATAGATATGTATACATATATTGGATTTATCACATATTTTAACATATTTAACATGTATTGGACTACCTGTCATCTAGGGGAGGGGATAGAGGAAAGGAGGGAAAAATTTGGAACAGAAAGTTTTGCAAAGGTCAATGTAGAAAAATTACTCATATGTTCTGTAAATAAAAAGCTTTAATAAAAAAAAGTGAAAAAAAATTTTTTTCACATCTATCCCATGAGATAGGGTACATATTTTCACCCCCATTTTATAGAAGAGGAAACTGAGATTCAGAAAAGTGAAGTGAATTGGCCAATGGCACACACCTGGGAAATGTCAAAACAAATTTGAATCTAGGTCTTCTTGAATCTAACTCTGATGATCATAACAATATACTTACTTGAGGTAAATCTTAGAATGTCTTCTGGAGGGACTTCAAGAATTGATGAAGAGAAATTACTTGGAAAGTTAAACACACACAAAAAAAGTAATCTGGTATCAATAATGTGCTGGTAAATGTTTAGCTCTCTGAAGAAAAAAATGTACTACTAGAATCTGCATCATAAACATTCTCTCCATCACTTTTTAAAGTCTGGACAATCAACAAAACATTAAACTAAATCCTGATTTTTAGCATTTGTTGATTCCTAAGTGTAAATGCTTGGACTAAAAATGTCAATCCCTGCTCTAAAAAAATAACAAAAACAAACAAACTACCAACTATCTACTTAAAATGGGGATGAAACATATACATAAATAACTGCATGGGAAAGCCCAAACAGAGGCAAGAATGTTTGAGAAAGGGGGGGGGGTCTTTGTGAGCCCAAACGGTCACAAGTCCACATGCAATTAAAAGAATCTCCATGTAGAAGACCAGGTCTGAGCCTGGTCTTGAAGGAAAGGACAGATTTCAGGAGGTGATACATAGAGGAATTGGGATAGAAAGTGAGAGGAAGGCATAAGTACACAGTGGGAGAAGGAGATAGGATGAGATTGGGGTTGGGGTTGGGAGAAGTTTTTCAGTATTTGATTGGAACATAAAGTAGGTAAAAGAGAATAGTATGAATTTAAGGAGGAAAAGAAGAAACAAGACCACAAAGTGTTTTGAATACCAAAATGATCATGTTATCCTATGGGTAATGGGGAGCCTCTAAAGGTTTCTGAACATGCCAGGGAAGAGATCAGGGAAGTACAGTTTTGACTATACTTAGCTAGGTCTAGGATAAAGGACCAGCTGTAGTTTCCAAATAGAAAATTCTACACCTTAATAGAAACAGTTTCCTTTTGAATAAGAAAAGAAAAGAGGTATTTCTATTGTTCTGACTTCCCATATAATTCTATGCAGGTCTCTTCTTTCTGGGTTTCTGGAATATTGTGCATTTTTTATTTTATAGATGTGTGACCATGGATTTGCATGAATTAAATTCATGTAATTTGAATTTGGAGTCACAGATCATAGTTTCAAATCCTGGTACTTCATCCTTGTATGATGTTGAATAAATCACTTATTATTTCAGAGCTTTAACTTTTCCCACTCTAAAAGGAGAGGGATTGCCTTAGCTGACCTCAAAGTTCAATTTGAGCTCTAAATCAGTGATTTATCATGGGGTAGAGTTCTGAGCTGAGCCTGACCTCCAATCAGCACCTGCCTATTTATTAAGGTTCATATCTGTCTAGTATCAAGGGTGCTGGTTCTCATTTATCAAAATTTGCCTATCCATTGAGGAGTATACTTGTTCCTTTTAAAACAAAATATGCTTTTGCATTTCCCATTACCTCCATTTTCAGATATATCACTTTCCTTCTGCTACCTACAGAGACATTCTTTAAGGGGAATGTGGTGGAGAGGGAAGCAAATAATTTATATAGTGCCAACTAGGAAACTAGGTGATGTATAGGTAGAATGCCAGGCCTGGAGTCAGGAGAACTAACTTTCTGAGTTCAAATCTGTCCTCAGACATCAGCTGTGTGATCCTGGGCTAGTCAGTTCACCCTGTTTGCCTCAGTTTCCTCATGTGTAAAATGAACTAGAGAAGGTAATGATAAACAACTCTAGTATCTTTGCCAAGAAAACCACAAATGGAGTCATGATTCAGACATGACTGAACAATGACTGAACAACAACAAATAGTACCTTAGCTCTACACTAAGTGTCTTACACATATTCTTTCATTTGTTCTTCAAAACTTCGGGAGGTAGGTGCTATTATTGTCTCCATTTGCTGTTGAGGAAACTGAGGCAGATAGAGGCTAAGTTACTCACTCAGGATCATACAGCTAGCAAGTATCAAAAGTCAGTTTTAAACTCAGTCTTCCTGGCTTCAGATCTAGCATTGTATCCAGACTAGAAATTGCTTTAAAACAAGAATATAAAAAGAGGAAGAAAACTAAGTTCAGCCAAGTTAACTAATACATTTTCAAATCTGACATTTTATGCAATCTTTCATTTTATAACCTACTTCTGGAAATAAAAGAGAGAGCTATATTTTCTCCTGTTTTCTTTAGGTTCAAGATTAATAATTAAATTATACAACATCCAATTTCATATTTTTGATCTTTCCATCTAAATTATTGTCTTGCATATACTGTTTTCCTGATTCTGCGTCTTTCACTTGGCACCAGTTCATACAGGTCTTTCAGAACTTCTTCATATTCTGTATGTCTACCATTTTTTATAGTGTAGTATTATTCTACTGTACTCATGGAATATAATCTGTTTAGCCATTCCCTAGTCAATTGGCATCTCTTTTATTTCCAATTCTTTATTACTGCTACAAAAAGTACTGCTATAAATATTTTATACCTATTCCTTTCAAAGAAATTGGATTTCTTTTAGCAGGAGGGTCTTAACAACCACAACTGGCATTCATGTAGCATTTTAATGTCTTTGTTAGGTATTTTATCTCATTTGAGCCTCTAAACCACTTCTTGGTTCTACCAATATATGTTCCTAGAATCATTCATTCAGAATTAGAAAGGTCCTCTCAGGGGATCTAGCCCAAACCTTTCCTTTTACAGATAAGGAAACTGAGACGTAGGGGAGTTAAGGGACTTCAGATTGGAAAGATAACAAGTTCCTCTCACTGAGAAAACCAAAGCACAAAGTATGCCTCCAAGGACAATGTAGTTAACATGGAATGAGCCCTGCATCTGAATTCAGAAGTCTTGAATGTTTGAATTCCAGCAGTTCCACTTAGCTATGTGAACTTAGACAAGTCCCTAAATTTCTCTAGGATGAATATAACTGTGTATCACAAAGGCAGATGGGGAGCAGCTAGGTGGTGCAGTGGATAAAGCACCAACCCTCAAGTTAGGAGGACCTGAGTTGAAATTTGGTCTCAGACACTTAACACTTCCTAGTTGTTGTGACCCTGGGCAAGTCACTTAAGCCCAATTGCCCCAGGGAAAAAAAAAAGGCAGATGGGTAACTCAGTGGATAGAATGCTTAGGCCTTCCAGTCAGGAAAATCTGAGTTCAAATTTGTTCTCAGACACTTATTAATGATGTCTATCCTGGGCAAGAAGCCCCTTAATCTCTGTCTATTTCAGTTTCCTCAACTGTAAATTGGGGCAACTCTCTCCCAGGATTGTTGTGGAAGATCAAAGGAGATAATTTTTTTTAAGTCCTCAGAACAATAGCTGGCACACAATAAACCCTTCATAAATGCTTGCTCTTTCTCCTTTTTGACCACCATCACATAGCTGGAAGTGTCAGAATCAGAATTCCACCCCAGGCTACTCAACTCCAAAACAAGGACCTTTCTATTAGACCTTACTCTCTTAGATCCCAGGCTCCCCACAGTTCCAATTGCTGAGAAAATGAGAAATATATCTTTGACTCCAAAATGACCCTCAGTCATCCCTTCCATGCTGGGTAAATGGAAGAGAGAAGCAAATGGAAACAAATCCTTTGCTCTTTGGTTAATATAACAAGTTACTCTCCTGGGGCTAAGACTGGTGCTATGTTAGAGTCTGAGCTGCGGAATTAGGCCCACGTGCCTCCCTCTGGCACCATTGGCTGTACACACCTCCTTGCTGATCTCAGGCTGTCTGTTGAATTTAGCTGTCTCCTTTATAGTTCCATTCTTATTAAAAATCTCCTCACCTGGAGGCATCCATGCAGAAAGAAGCATTCCAGCCAGCTCACACTGGGAATCTGAAAATTTTAAATTGTGCATAAAAAAAAAAGAAGAAAAATTTTATGTTCCGTGATAGAGAAAACAGGATGAGCTGTGTCCTCATGGGCATGGTGCTCTGGGATGCTTTGTCAGAGACAATAGGAGCATCTGATGTCTTCCATCCCATAGCCAGCTAGCCTTGTTCCAGAGACGGTCACACCTGCCATACGTACAGGGAGCCAATCTGCCTGCTGTCTTCCTTCTTCACTGATGTTTTCAGATGTCTCTGCCTTTTCATGGATGTTTTTAAATGTATCAAAATGTATCTTCCTGTGACAGTCCATCCCAATTATCCAATTACCTCAGGGAAGGAGGGAAGCTAAGTAAGCATCAGACAGAACCACAAAGAACTGCAAGTAGCAGAAGGAAATGAAGGCCACTGACAATGTTGCCTCATCCCTGACAATTTCACCCCTTCTATTGTCAATTTCACCCCTTCTGTCTTCAATTTCTCCCTCCTATGTAAATTTCAACATAGGAGGTATGTATTGCTTATTACCTTCATTCTTTGTGCTAAGAGTAGCCTGTGAGTCAAAATCATAGATGATATCATCAGGGTAAGGGACATTATGGGGAGAGTGATGGGGTAGGACCATTGTTAGGGTATCTTCAGTCTTGACAGACTTTTCCTGGCCCCATTTGGGTTTTGTAGGTTTGTTTTTTTTTTTTTGCAAAGATAATGGAATATTTGCCATTTTCTTCTCCAATTAGACAAGACAGCTAGTTTCTAAGGCCTTTTCCTGATCTGAATCTATAATCTTTTCATCTCTTAGAGCTCTACATCCTATAATTCTATAAGACACTGCCCTTGTGACCTTGAGAAAATAGGAACAGTTTGTATTCTTGTATATAGAGGTGGTGAAAGAAATGAATTGGGTAGTTTTAAGAGACATAAAATATTGTTTTTGTTTTTCAGCCAAATGTATTAATAACATTATCAAGGGTGTATTGGATCTAGTTCCCCAGATCTGATGATTAAATTTTCAATATGCCCTCTCACCCTCATCTGAATATACCATCTTGATTTTTCTCTACTTCTCAACATGTACCTTCTTTTCTAGCCAGCCTGCTGCCTTGACTCTCTTATGAATGCACCCTGGTCATTCCCATTTTTGGTGCTCTTTTTTTTTTTTTAATACAAACTCTGCCCATTTTTTTCGAAGACTAATTTAAGGCTCATATCTTCCATGAAGCTTGATCCAAGTCCTCTAACTTTCTCTGATTTCTTTCTCCTCTGAAATCTATAGTTTGTATCATTGAATCATAGGCTGCTACACTGGTAAGTCCTTAGAGATCATCATGCTGAGCATTTTCATCCAGAGAAGACAAATCCAAAGAGAGGTCATCATTTGCCTGAGGTTCTATGTCTAGTGGTGTAACTTGAACTAGACTCAATATCCTAACTCTTGTTTTCTTACCACTTTGGTTGATATATGTACTATGGCTTTTCTACTTTCTTTCTAAAATGCAGTACTCAGAGCTGAGCACAATTAGTCTTGGCACATAACATTTATAGACCATCTGACAACCCAAGGGAGAAAAAAAAATGACTCTAGATATTATAAAACCTAATTTTATTTGTTGCATAAATTTAGTACTTGAAATTGGGAACTAAGCCCAAAGGGTTATCAAACTGTGCATACCCTTTGATCCAGTAGTGTTTCTACTAGGCTTATATCCCAGATATCTTAAAAGAGGAAAAGGGACCCATATGTGCAAAATGCTTATGGCAGCCCTTTTTGTAGTGGCAAGAAACTGGAAATTGAATGGATACCCATCACTTGGGGAATGGATGAATAAACTATGGTATATGAATGTTATGGAATATTAGTGTTCTATAAGAAATGATCAGGATGATTTCAGAGAGGCCTGGAGAGACTTACATCAAGTGATGCTGAGTGAAATGAACAAAAACAGGAGATTAAAAATGTACACAGCAACAATAAGATTATACAATGATCAATTCTGATGAATGTGATCTTTTTAACAATGAGATGATTCAGTCCTGTTGCAATAATCTTGTGATGATGAGAGTCATCAATACCCAGAGAGAGGATTTTGGGAACTGAGGGTAGATTACAACATAGCATTTCACTCTTTTTGTTGGGGTTTGCTTGAATTTTATTTTCTTTCTCATTTTTTTTTTACTTTTTGATCTGGTTTTTTTGTGCAGCAACATAATTACATAAATATGTATGCCTGTTTTGGATTTAACTTATATTTTCACCACATTTAACATATATTGGATTACATGCCATCTAGGGGAAGGAGTGGAAGGAAAGGGTGGAAAATTGAAACACAAGTTTTTGCAAGGGTCAGTGTTGAAAAAAATTATCTTTGTGCATGTTTTGAAAATTAAAAAAAAACTTGAATAAAAAAATTAAAAAAACATATATATATATATATATACATATATATATATATATATATATATATCATCTGGTGAGTACCTCACCAAAGAGGAGGTCTTATTCATTCATGATTCTGCATTGGTGTATTCATGATGAGATTTTTTTTTCCAGGAACAGATAAGAAATTGGTTTCCTTTCTTTTATATGGAACTGAACTTGTATCATGCTCTATAGTTATGACTGCCTCAGCAACTTTTCCATTATCAGAGTCATGTGTACATTAGGCAAATGACTCAATCTCCACAGGCCTCAATTTCTTTATCTGTAAGATGAGAGGGTAGGAATAGATGACCCCTGAGGCCTCTTCTAGTGTTAAGAAACAACTAAGATATGATAACTGCCAGTCCATGTCTTCTTTCATAATGCCATATACAAGTCATTATTCAATTTTATCTTCCCCCTTGCTTACTATTTCCTATCATCATTTTCTTCATCACCACCACCACCATCATGATCATGATCATGATCATCTGTATCATTATCATCACCCCTACCATTATTATCAAAACATTTATTAAATACTTACTATGTGCAAATCATCAGGCTTGATGAAAGTCATTAATAGATTATAAGATGCAGTGATAGATTTCAAACTCTAAATCTCATACTCAATCAACTTAGGATCATAGATTTAAAATTGAAGGGGATCTTGGAGATTCTTGAATTCATTACCAAATAAGGAAAGTGAGCCATGGAAAGGCTCCCCAGAATTATATAACTAGTAAATATCTGAGGTGAGATTTGAACCAGTCTTACTGAGTCCTGACTTACTCACTATACCATTTCATCTGTCACTTTAGAAGCACTCAGTGAGATTGAACTAATAAGTATTTATGACCTTTGGTGACATGTAAAAGGCTCTGCAGATCCCAAAGATGGGCTCTCTTCAGATCTCAGGAGAGTAGCAGGTTGCTCATTTCTAACTGTGGGTAGTAGTGAAGATGGTTCTGGTCCTCTCTGGGATGCTACAAAAGCATGAGTCACACTTAAGTTTTCTTTGTTTCCTTCCTGAAGAAGCAAGCCCCAAGGAAATGCTGAGAGCTTGCTCTGGTACAGTCACATGACCCCTACACTAATGTTGGCAGAATTTGCTGGTGCTGTCAGAACTACAAAGCAGCAAAGATTCCCAGGTCTCATTGTGTTCTGCTGATCCTTAGGAGCTGAAGCACCATGTAAGTGGCTATATAGTCTTTTCCTCAGGGTAGGAACTAACAGGGAAATGCTTTGGGAGTTTAAAGCCAGTTCTTTTATCACCACCTTCACAGAAAAAAAAAAGGGGGAAATAGGTTGGGATAACTAAAGGCACAGTATATTTTTGCTCCTCGTATCTGCTGAAACTGTGTTCTTTTCCTATTGACTCCTGGACAACAACTCAACATCCTTGGAATTGCAAGGCAACTTCTTAGATCAACACAATGCTATGAGCATATCATTCTAAGAGATGTGGGAAATCAATGGATACCAAGTCAGGATCACCAAACAATGTCCACTAATATCTTAAACATATTCAAATCTGTTGGAAGCCTATAATCCTAGAGCTGAAAGGCTTTAAAGATACTTTAATCTAACCCCTTCATTTTATAGGGGAAAAGTTGTGAAAGTGTCTTACCCAAGTTGTATGGAGTAAGTGGTAGAGATGATACTCTAATTTTCAGTCTAGTACTATATCTGACAGTCTTAAGCTCAAAATATTTTGTTTTTTCTTTAAATTTATAGTAGAAATAGGAGTAGGAGTAAGAGTAGGAGTAGTGGTGGTAGTAATGATACTGTTTAAGGTTGGCAAAGCACTTTACAAATATCTCATTTGATGCTCAAAACAACTGCAGAAGGCGGTAGATCTTAAGATTATTATCCCAATTTGCAAATGAAGAAACAGAGATGACCACCAGGTTTAAACTCAGGTTTTCCTGACTCCAGGATCAGTGTTTTATTCACCATCCCATATAGCTGCTGCCAATATTTTTTGTTTTTACATTGCTTTCATTCTAGAAATGATCTCTCCTCTCTTTCCCTAAACAGTAAATTACCCTTCATAATAAATATTACATTTTTTTAAAAGAGGAAGAGATTCAATAAAATGGCCCCATTCACCATGTGTGATTGTATGATCAGGATGCCATGACCACAGTCTCCATAGCTAAGCTTATTGTAGTGTTCAATTTGGCTTAATTATTTTTCCTATTTACATTGTTATAGTTTTTTGTTTTTTTTTCTGAGTTTCCCACTAATACATTGTTGGTGAAATTGTGAAATGATCCAACCATTCTGGAGAGCAATTTGGAAGTATGCTCAAAGGGCTATCAAACTGTGCATACCCTTTGATCAAGCAGTATCTCTACTGGACTATATCCCAAAGAGATCATCAAGAAGGAAAAAGGACCCACATGTGCAAAAAAGTTCATAACAGCTCTTTTTGTAGAGGCAAGGAACTAGAAACTGAGCTAGAGAATGGCTGAATAAGTTATGGTATATAATTGTGATGAAATATTATTGTTTTATAAGAAATGATCAGCAGGATTATTTCAGAAAGGCCTGGAGAGAATTACATAAACTGATGCTAAGTGAAGTGAGAAGAACCAGGAGAAGGTTGTACACAGCAACAGCAAGATTATATGATGATCAATTCTGAAAGATGTGGCTCTTTTCAACAATGAGGTGATTCAGGACAATTCCAATGGTCTTGTGATGAAGAGAGCCATCTGCCAGAGAGAGAACTGTGGGAACTGAGTCTGGATCACAACATAGTAATTTCACTTTTTTGTTGTTGTTTGCTTGCGTTTTGTTTTCTTTCTCCTTTTTTTTCTTTATGATTTTATTTTTGTGCAGCATGATAATTATGGAAATATGTATAGAAGAATTATACATATTTGACATATTGGATTACTTTCTGTCTGGTGGAAGGGGTGGAGAGGAGGGAGGGAAAAATTTGAAACACAAGCTTTTGCAAGAGTGAGTGTTGAAAATTATCTATGCATATGTTTTGAAAAAATGAAAAACTTTAAAAAAAGAAAAATTAAAAAAAAAACTATAGAGAAAAATAAATAAATAAACGGAGTCTCCTTTACTTTGTATAATAATATAGATCTAGACCTGGAAGAACCCTCAAAAGTCATCTCATTAAACTTCCTAATTTCTAGCCCCATGGCAGTTGAGAGATTTGTCCAACATCATATATGTAATATGTATCATAAATGGGATTTCAATCCAAAGCCTCCGACTCCTGATTTCTTTCCACAGTGCTATGTTGCACCAGTTCATAAGTCTTCATCTGTCTCTCTAAATCCTTCATAGTCTTCATTTCTTATATTGTATAGTTTTCAAGATGATTGTTGTGATTTTGGTTTTATATCATCTTCATTTCCAAATATAGCTCTATGAACTCACTTTGAGACCTATCTCTTAGGATAAAAAATGATACAAGGAAAATAGTAAGAAACCATTAAAACTAAATATGACATCAATCATGACTTAAAGCATATGTGATATTCTATACCCATGAATCCCCCACCTCTGCAAAAATGGGAAAATGTATATTTCCCCAACTTTTCTCTGTGGTCATACTCAGTCATTATATTATACAATGTGCAGTTGTCATTTACTTTACTTTTTAAATAAAAATTCTATTCACAATGTTGTATTTGAGTGCTCTGTTTCTTATTTCACTCTGTTATTTCACACAAATCTTCTGATGTTTCTCTAACTTCTTAGAGGAGGCCATAGAGAAGAGTTAAACAGGACAAGAAAATATGGAGGATCTATGATGTACAATATTGGAATGAACATCTCAACTTACAAAATCAGAGATCTATTTTTATATGAATATTGAGAGACAGTAGAGTGCTATGGACAGAGTACTCAAAGAAGGTCTCAACTCTAATCGAATCTCTGACATTTATTATTTTTCTATACTTTAGTCATCTCCCTAAGAATGACTTACCAAGTTAAAAACTAGCTATGATCTATGCTTTTGGAGTGAAGTTCCCATCCTGTCATCCTGGACCTTTGACACACCACCAACATGTTGGTGGATTTTTTAAAGCCTTTTCTGCAGAAATTCTGGGAATCTATGGTCTCTCTCACTAGCAAAATATGATTATTCAGGAAGGGGTTAAGTGGGCCTCCTAAACACTATTTCCTTTTACAAACCTCTTTTTTTTTCCCCAGCTCATTATAGGCTGCCTTACACCTCACTAGGTACATATAAAACTGTCTATTAGTGAATCTTTATTACACTTTGGAAGTGAAATAGTATGAAAATAGTCTAAGTGTGGTTGTTCGGAGGTTAAGTACTTTTAGCTTAGCTGATGAATAACCTAATAGGATTTTTTTTTTACCTGTCATAAGTCAAAATAATACAGTTAGTATTTAGATTTTTATACTCGCCCCGGCAGTAATGAATAATACACAGCAGGGCATTGCTTTTAATGAAAACATACAACCTCCCTGTGTTGGAAAGGCATGAGACCTGGGGTTTGGCAAACTCCATTTCCTCACAATTACATGCTCCAGTGGGACGTGGGTAGTTCAAGAAAGAAGTAGCAGGAGCCTTACAGGAGAGGCTGGTGAAAGAGAAATAGGGACTTCGACTGCTTTTCCTGACGCCTTTCCTTCATGCCTGGCCAATGTCACTACAGGGGAGCTTATTTTTCACCAACTGTCTACAACCACATTCTAGGGGCTGAGAAATACCACTTCTTCAGCCCTAGTGTTTTGGGTTCAAAAAGTATTTATGGAGCATTTATTCGGTTTGGCACAGTATGATATACTGTGAGGGAATTCAAGAGAAGGGGAAGACCCTTTTCTTGATCTTGAGGAATTTATTACTAAATAGAGAAGACAAGGTATGATTACGTATGTATATGTATACCTATTTATCTATCATGTCTATCCATTCATCTGTCATTTATCTATTCAACTTGTCAGCCCATCCATCTTTTCATATCTATGTATCTATGTATCTAACTATCCATCCATCTATCTTTCATATCTATCCATCTATCTTTCATCTATCTACTTATTCATCATGTCAATCAATCTATTGCTCTTGTATATTCATGTATGTTTATAGTTTTCTAACATCTATCTACATTACCTGTTTAGATATCTTTCCATAGATAAATATAGAAATAGAAAAATATTGATAGTTATATATATGAACAAGCATATTTTGGGGGGTACATGCACCTCAATTGGGCACTTAATAATTAAATTGGTATTTATATAGAATTGTATAAATCTGCAAAATTCTATGTACATTACCTCATTTAAGCCTCAAAAAGGTCCTGAAACTACTACAGTTATTATTATTTTAATTTTACAGGGAAACTGATAGCCAGAGAATTAAAGTGACTTTCCAGGGTTTTCCAGGTAATAGGTGATCAAGGAAGAATTTGAGCCCAGGTATAGGACTTGCTTCAAAAGATATAAGACTTACTTCAAAAAAGGAAAAGCACAATTGTGGCATGTAAATGTAATAGAACATTAATATATTAGCTATAATGATTGTGAATAGTTAGGAGAAATATGGAAAGACCCATATGAAGTCACAAGAGTATAAGCAGTAAAAAACAGAAAAACAATATATATCACTGGTTCTCAATGTATGTTCCAGGGACTCTTGGGAGTTCCTGAAACCATTGTAGGGGGTTCTATAAAGTCAAAACTATCTTCATAATGATACTATGACATTTTTTGTTTTTTATATAATCAGTCAATAAACATTATCACACATTTACTATGTGTCAGGCACTGTGCTAAGCCCTGTGTATCCACAGAAAGGCAAAAGACAGAATATTCTCAAGGAGTTCAGAGTTTAGACTTTGAGGGTGACAACATGAAAACAGTTACATCCAACCAGGCTATATACAGGACACATTGGAAGCAGTCAATGGAGGGAATGCATTGGAATTAAAGGGACTTAGGAAAAACATGAAGGTGGGACTTTAAGCTGTTACTTAAAAGAAACTAGAGAAGCTACAAGGTGTTAATGAGGAGAGGGAGAATTCAAACCATAGAAGAGAAAAGCTTTGATTGATAAACGGAGGTTTTTATATTTGATCCTTGTGGTGATAGGAAGCCGCTGGAGTTTGTTTAATGGTGTATGTGTAGAAGGGTATGTGTGGTATGTGAGTATGTGTGTCATATGGTCAGACCTGAACTTTATGAAGTTTACTAACAGTTAAGTAGAAGATGGGATGAAATAGAAAGACTTTTGTGATTGGGTGGCCAACCAGGATTATGGCCATGTCTAAGCATAAAGTAATGAGTGTCTGTGTCAGGGAGGTTGTTGGCAGTGGTACACTAGAGAAGGGGTAGGTGGGTGAGGGAGATATGTCATGAAAGTTTTTTTTAACATATTGGATATGGAGTGTGAGAGAGGAGGAAAAATTAAATATGACACTTAGTTGGGAGCCTGACTAAGAGGAAGCTGATATTCTCAACAAGAATAAGAAAGCTAGAAAGAAGAGAGGATTTTGGGGGAAGAAAATGGTAAATCAACATCAATTAATATGGACTACATTAACAAAGGTTCTTTGGTGTCTTTAATAGTTTTTTAAAAAGGTAAAAGGGTCCTAAAACCAAAAAGTTTTAGAACTTTTGATATATAGGACTACCGTGATATAAACGGAAAAACAACAAAATCATCTAGAGATAAATACTGTAATTATAATGATCAAGTTTTTTCCCATAAGAGGAAAAATATATAACTCTCCCTTCTTGGCAAAGGTGGAAGACTCTAGGTGTACAACATTGCATATATTGTCAGATGAACAGATTTGTTCCCTTTTAAAAAAAGTTATTATTATTAACATTATTATTATTATAGATGACTTTGTTGAAGAGGCAGGAGAGACATAGTTGAAGATTATGATAAAAGGTATCTTTTATTTTTTTTAAATTTTTATTAGTACTTTTTATTTGCAAAACATATGTATGGGTAATTAATAAACATTAACCCTTATGAAGGTTTCTGTTACAAATTTTTCCCCCCTACTCCCCACCCCTCCCCTAGATGTCAGGATATCTACTACATGATAATTATGTTAGAATACTTAAGAAATCGAATATATGTATAGTTATTGCATCATTTTTTTGTGCAGGAGAAATCATATCTACAAGAAAGAATAATCCGATAAAGGAAATACAATGCAAGCAAACCTCAATAGAGCACATGAAAATGTTATATTGTGGTCCACATTTCACATCCCTCTCTCTGGGTGTATATGGCTCTCTTCACTGAACAATTGGAACTGGTTTGAAGCATTTCATTGTTGAAGAGAGTCATGTCCATTAGAACTGATCCTCATATAGTATTGTTGTTGCTGTGAATAATGATCTCCTGGTTCTGCTCATTTCACTGAGCATCAGTTCATGCAAGTCTCTCCAGGCCTCTCTGAAATCGTCCTGCTGGTCGTTTCTTACAGAGCAATAATATTCCATAACATTCATATACCATAATTTATTCAGCCACTCTCCAGTTGATAGACATCCATTCAGTTTCCAGTTTCTAGCCACTACAAAAAGGGCTGCCACAAACATTCTTGCACATGTGGGGCCCTTTCCCTCCTCTAAGATCTCTTTGGGATATAGGCCCAGTAGAAACACTGCTGGGTCAAAGGGTATGCACAGTTTGACAACTTTTTGAGCATAGCTCCAAATTGCTCTCCAGAATGGTTGGATCCGTTCACAGCTCCACCAACAATGCATCAGTGTCCCAGTCTTCCCACATCCCCATCCAACATTCATCTTTATTTTTTCCTGTCATTTTAGCCAATCTGACAGGTGTGTAGTGGTACCTCAGAGTTGTCTTACTTTGCATTTCTCTGATCAGTGATTTAGAGCACCTTTTCATATGATTATAAATAGTTTTAATTTCATCATCTGAAAATTGTCTGTTCATATTAAAAGGTATCTTTTAAAAAAGTTTACCAAGCAACTTACATGGTTCCATATGATCAAGACAACAACTTTGTGATGTAGGTATTATGGTTATTGTTACCTCCATATGATAGATGAGAAAAATAAGATTCAGAGTACAGAATAGATACAGGAGCAAATATATGTCTATGTGCATATATATTTACACACATATGTGCATCTAAATAACTACTATTCACTTCACAAATTCCAATGAAAAGTTATATTTATTCTCATGGTACTGCTGTTGGCCCATCTAGGTCTGAAAAGTTTTCATGATAGTCGACCATGCTTTTGGAATCTCCCAAATGGTGCCATCTTTTTTCTTTTCTTTTTTTTTTTAGAGAGAAAATGATCTTTATTATGTAGTCATTTTTTAAGCTTTTTATTTGTATAACATATATATGGGTAGTTCCCCAACATTGATCTTTACAAAGCTTTCCATTACAAATTTTACCCCCAATCCCCTCCCCTCCCCTAGATGGCAGGAAGTCCACTACATGTTAATAATGTTGAAATGCTTGAGAAGTTATGCAAGAAAAATCCTATCTACAAGAAAAAAAAAGAAAATCAGAGAAAGGCAACACAATGCAAGCAAATGTCAATAGAGATCATGAAAATGTTACGTTGTGGTCCATATTTCATTTCCCTCTCTCTGGGTGTATATGGTTTTCTTCAGTGAACAATTGGAACTGGTTTGAGACAATTCTTTGTTTCAGAGAGTCATGTCCATCAGAATTGATCATCATGTAATACTGTTGTTGCTGTGTATGATGATCTCCTGGTTCTGCTTGTTTCACTCAGCATCAGTTCATGCAAGTCTCTCCAGGCCTCTCTGAAATCGTCCTGCTGGTCGTTTCTTACAGAGCAATAATATTCCATAACATTCATATACCATAATTTATTCAGCCACTCTCCAATTGATGGGCATCCCTTCAGTTTCCAGTTTCTAGCCACTAGATGAAGGCAGATGAAGGTGGCCTTGCTGTACCAGATCTAAAACTATATTATAAAGCAGCGGTCATCAAAACCATTTGGTACTGGCTAAGAAATAGAGCAGTTGATCAGTGGCACAGGATAGGATATCAGGACAATCTAGGCAATAACCTTAACAATCTAGTATTCGATAAACCCAAAGACCCCAGCTTTTGGGATAAATACTCACTATTTGGCAAAAACTGCTGGGAAAATTGGAAACTAGTGTGGAAGAAATTAGGGCTTGACCGATACCTAACACCACATACCAAGATAAGATCTAAATGGGTTCATGATCTAGATATAAAGAGGGACTTTGTAAGCAAGTTAGAGGAACGTAATATAGTTTACCTCTCAGACCTGTGGAGATGGAATAAATTTATGTCCAAAGAAGACCTGGAACTCCTAATTGAACACCAGATGGATAATTTTGATTATATTAAGTTAAAAAGTTTCTGTACAAACAAAGCAAATGCAGACAAGATTAGGAGGGAAGCATCAAATTGGGAAATCATCTTTACATTTAATGGTTCTGATAAAGGCCTCATTTCTAAAATATATAGAGAATTCTCTCATATATATAAGAATTCAAGCCACTCTTCAATAGATAAGTGGTCAAGGGATATGAACAGACAACTTTCAGATGATGAAATTAAAACCATCTCTAGTCATATGAAAAGTTGCTCCAAATCACTATTGATCAGAGAAATGCAAATTAAGACAACTCTGAGATATCACTACACACCTGTCAGATTGGCTAAAATGACAGGAAAAGATAACGATGAATGTTGGAGGGGATGTGGGAAAACTGGGACACTAATACATTGTTGGTGGAACTGTGAATGGATCCAACCATTCTGGAGAGCAATTTGGAGCTATGCTCAAAAAGTTGTCAAACTGTGCATACCCTTTGACCCAGCAGTGTTTTTACTGGGCCTATATCCCAAAGAGATCTTAGAGGAGAGAAAGGGACCCACCTGTGCAAGAATGTTTGTGGCAGCCCTTTTTGTAGTGGCATCTTTTTTCTTTTTGAGGTTTTCCCCATTCCTTTGGTAACAAAGTTTGTGGAAGAAGTAAATGAATTCATTTTTTTCCAAAAAGCGATATATGCTTAGAACTATTGTTTGGACTGAATTGAAGTAGGCACAGCATGTCATATAGTGGAAAGCATCATGAGTTAGAAGCATTAGCTTTTTAATACCTTGATTATTCATTACTGTTGTGACCTTGGCTGAGTCACAATCTTTATTTCTGTGGGTTTTTTCTTATCTATAAATAAGAGAAGTAAGCTAGATGCTATTGGAGATCTTTTTTATTCAGTGATAACGTATTCAAGTAATTTTTTCTAATATATGCATGCATATTTATACAATTATCTTGCTACACAAGAAAAATCAAATTGAACAGAAAATAAAATGAAAAAGAAAATAAAATGCAAGCAACAACAAAAAGAATTGAAAATGCTATGTTGTGATCCACACTCAGTTCTTACAATCCTCTCTCTGGGTGTAGATGGCTCTCTTCATCACTTGAAACTGGTCTGAATCATCTCATTGTTGAAGAGAGTCATGTCCATCAGAATTGATCATCATATTTCCTTGTTGCCATGTACAATGATCTCCTAGTTTTGCTTATTTCACTTAGCACCAGTGTATGTAAGTCTCTTCATGTCTCTCTGAAATCATCCTGCTGATCGTTTCTTATAGAACAATAATATTTCATAACATTCATATACCATAATTTATTCAGCCATTCTACAACTGATGGTTATCCACTCAGTTTGCAGTTTCTAACCACTACAAAAAGGGCTACCACAAACATTTTTGCACATATGGGTCCCTTCCCTGGAGGTCTTTTTTAGTTCTAGATCTATGAGTCTATTAACTTAGCAGATCTAGTGTAACCTATCAGTTGTCTCTAAATTCAATTTCCAAAGAGCTTTCTAAGCATATTTGAACAATAATACTAATAGAAAAAGAATCCCCCTAACGGAACTTTGAAGGGTAACAATACGTTATACTATTTCTTCCACTCATCCACATCCACTTCAAAGTACTTGGCTTCTACCTCTTAAATATGCTTATCATTTACTGCTTTGTATTATGCTTTTGCCCAAGTCCTCATGATTTTCATGAGAACAAGGACCATATTTTAATCAAACTTTACTATGTCTCTAAAACCTAGTATAGTTCTCTGACCATAGGCTTATGATAAACACATAATAAATACTTATTAAATAAATGAATGAATATAAATTTGGAGTATTTGTTGAAAAAATGTCTTGTTTGAAATTATAAGTTGTATGTGTGTTTTTGTGTGTGTGTGTGTGTTCGTATGTGTGTGTGGATACACTTGAGGTATAAAAGGTGTGACTAACAAGTCCATTTTCTAGTTAATTTCACTGTTATTTCAAGAAATGTGGTTCAACAGACAATTTTCAGATGATGAAATTAAAACCATATCTAGTCATATGAAAAGTTGCTCCAAATCATTATTGATCAGAGAAATGCAAATTAAGACAACTCTGAGATACCACTACACACCTGTCAGATTGGCTAAAATGACAGGAAAAGATAACGATGAATGTTGGAGGGGATGTGGGAAAACTGGGACACTGATACATTGTTGGCGGAACTGTGAACGTATCCAACCATTCTGGAGAGCAATTTGGAGCTATGCTCAAAAAGTTGTCAAACTGTGCATACCCTTTGACCCAGCAGTGTTTCTACTAGGCCTATATCCCAAAGAGATCTTAGAGGAGGGAAAGGGCCCCACATGTGCAAGAATGTTTGTGGCAGCCCTTTTTGTGGTGGCTAGAAACTGGAAACTGAAGGGATGCCCATCAATTGGAGAGTGGCTGAATAAATTATGGTATATGAATGTTATGAAATATTATTGCTCTGTAAGAAACGACCAGCAGGACGATTTCAGAGAGGCCTGGAGAGACTTGCATGAACTGATGCTGAGTGAAACAAGCAGAACCAGGAGATCATCATGCACAGCAACAACAGTATTACATGATGATCAATTCTGATGGACATGGCTCTCTGCAATAAAGAATTGTCTCAAACCAGTTCCAATTGTTCACTGAAGAAAACCATATACACCGAGAGAGAGGGAAATGAAATATGGACCACAATGTAACATTTTCATGATCTCTATTGACATTTGCTTGCATTGTGTTGCCTTTCTCTGATTCTTTTTTTTTTCTTGTAGATAGATTTTTCTTGCATAACTTCTCAAGCATTTCAACATTATTAACATGTAGTGGACTTCCTGCCATCTAGGGGAGGGGAGGGGACTGGGGGTAAAATTTGTAATGGAAAGCTTTGTAAAGATCAATGTTGGGGAACTACCCATGCATATGTTATAGAAATAAAAAGCTTTAATAAAAAAAATTAAAAAAAAAAAGAAATGTGGTTCAAGTCATTAGGCAAAGGACAGACAGAGGGAACTTTGGGCTCATTATCTAGGTTTTAGAGAAGTGTTGCCCAGGCAGTTAGAGTGCTTAATGACTAGTTCTCTGACCACAGGCTTATGATAAACACATAATAAATACTTATTGAATACATGAATGAATATAAATTTGGAGTATTTGTTGAAAAATGTCTTGTTTGAAATTATAAGTTGTATGTGTGGTTTTTTTTGTGTGTGTGTTTGTGTGTGTGTTCGTGTGTGTGTGTGTGGATACACTTGAGGTATAAAAGGTGTGACTAACAAGTCCATTCTCTAGTTAATTTCACTGTTATTTCAAGAAATGTGGTTCAAGTCATTAGGCAAAGGACAGACAGAGGGAACTTTGGGCTCATTATCTAGGTTTTAGAGAAGTGTTGCCCAGGCAGTTAGAGTGCTAATGACTACAGATCTTTAATGGTGTTGAGTGTTAAGAATACTACAAATTTGGGGTTGTGCTTCTAAGACTGCCCTACACACTTAATCTCTAAGGACTCTCTTAGCTCTAAAATTTTATGATTTGTGATTCTCTGAGAAATACTGATATCAGTTGACTAATGCTGACATTAACCTGAATATGGACTTTATCTGCAATACACACAGGAAATAACTAGAAAACATGAGCACTGGCCTAAGGATATCCAGGACAGTCTCACCACTGGCAGAGCATTTGTTTTTAGAGATATATCAAATAGAAAGAGAAAAATGTACTAATACTGGATTTTTCTAATAATGTTAGCTGGAGAGCCATTGGGGATCTGTGGCTAAAAGTTTCTCTGAAAAACTTTCCCTTTCAATATTCCTTCATTTCTTTTGATTAAAATTTACTAGAGGAGATGGCTCTTTTCAGGTATTAATTTCTTCCAAGTGCTAATCTCTCTCTAATATCTTACATCTTTTGATTGTCTTCAGCCCAGAAGAGCTGGTCTGTTGGAAAGAGAAAGGAGTAAATTGGGATTACTACCAGAAAGTAGGATGCAGATGAACTTGTGATGGGTTGGCAACATTTGGACTATTTTTCTAACCAATTTTCACTTTTCACTGAGTTCTCAAGGACAGAGAAGATTCCATATCTTCATCACCATCAGCTTTTCATTGCTGTTGCACATTATACAGTAACAATGAATATTCATTCCTGGGCTGCACAAGGGAGTCACTTGACTCTTTGAATATGCAAATAGGTGCCTTCTCTTACTGTGGAAGAGGGACATTTCCCCAAATGAAAACATCTACTAAGAGTGGCTTAATGATTGGAAAAAAGCCGGGGTTGGTAGTTGAAGGGCAAACAGTTTGTGAAGCAAAGAACTTCAGGTAAGAGGCTATGGGGAAATGTGAGGAAGAGAAGAATCAGATTTAGGGTCAATATAGAATCATAGAAAAGGAGAGCTGGAAGGGACTCTAGTACAACCTCTTCATTTTATTGAGGAAACTGAAGTCCACACGAGTGACTTGTCTAAAATCACTTAAATAGAAAGTAGCAGAATTGGGATTCAAAAGCATATCTAAAGCTTGCTACATCACGATTTTGGCTACCTCATTTAATAGTCAATCAGCCAACAGTCATTTATTAAGTGATTACTTTTTTTTTTCCAAATGCTAGGCACTAGAGATACAAAAATGAAAATGAAACAATCCCTGTTCTCAAAGAGCTTACATTCTTTAGAAATGGATACTTCTAAGCATATGGAGTTCTCTTGTGTGTAAATTATTTCAATTATACAACATTATGTTCCCATAGCAGCATTTGACCCAATGAGAAAAAAGAGAAATAAATGAACTAAAAGAGAGAGCTATGATTTCACAATCCTTGTGGTGTAAGTTGAAAGGAGAAAACACACACACATACACACACCTTAAGAGTAATAATTTATTCAGGGAAGATTTTCTGTACTGTCACAAGTCAGCTGCTTCTCCTCTTTCCTGTCATCCTAAAATGGAACTTTGAGACTGTTTACCAGCTTTCTTTACTAAGTGTTTGCTGCTACTACCTTACTTTTTTTTCACTATAGGCTCTTCATCAGCTATCTTTGTTGTTGGAAAGAGAGAATACAGAAGTTCATTTCTTGGCTTACCTATTTTATCGTGAGGTAGGTAGGTGGTACAGTGAATAAAACATTGAACCTGGACTCAAGATCTGAGTTCAAATGTAGACTCAGAATGTATTTTGCTACTCAACATTGCAGAAAAATGTGCAGAGTTAACTACAGACAAAATGATAAAACTGGAAAAGCTTTTTTTTTTTTTTTTTTTTT